>OY804258.1:78981275-79581275 GCA_963680825.1 Meiosimyza decipiens | reverse complement strand
TTTTCGGATAAAAATTTCATGTTTGAGCTGAAAAATTCAGCAGATGCTGACAGAGATATGAATACTTTTTGTTGTAACAGCATTATTGATCTTAATTAAACAAAAAATAATTAGTGCGCCACTTTTTTTAATAGTGGGCGCACCTTTTTGTTTTGGTCAAAAACTACTTTTTAAAGTTTTTGAATCTATTATATGCAACAAAAATAACTTAAAATTTTTCCGATTGCACTTATATTTTGAAGGTAAAATTCCTGAAATCTTGAAAGTTACATAACAATTGTAAGAACAGCTAAAAATATGTCAAACGATTTGTGTAGAGAAAAAAAAGTCAAATTGTCGGTCAATTTTTGTCAAAATCCGTACGGTTTGTAAAAGAACGTCCCTTATGTACAATGCAGATGACATAATAAGAGTAATGGCGAACCATAAAACATTGCAATATTTGAAATAATAAAATACATAAAAGCCTTAAAGTAAATGGAGTCCTTCTTCTTTGCCTTCTAATATCAGGCCTGATGGCACATCTGCTGTAGGAAAGCATAGCACGCCTGCTGTGGGAAGGTATAATAGCATTTCATGAGTGTATCTCAATGGAGTGTAACTATTCTGCTAATTAAAATTTCGCTACTTATGAAATTAGTTATTGCAAATATTGACAGATTGAAAATAAAAACAAAAATCATAATAAAAGAAAAAAAGATAGTATACCTACATATTTTTATTTGCATGAAAATTTATTTCTCCGAGGAAGGCCTTGTTCAATTGCCTGCTAGCTTGTATTTTTTGTTCAACATTAACTTATGACATATGTCTTTAGGGGACCTTATGAATTGTCTAAATAAATATGCAAATCTATGATCATTTTATAATTTAAAAAAAAAAATAAAAGCAAAATAGCTCACTTTGTACTATTCGTGCAGTTTGTTAGGAAAAGTATTGGTAAAGGCAGAGTGTGGTATCACTGAATTGTCAATCAGATTGTTGTGTGTATGATTGTTTGTATATTTTAAATTGCATATTTCAGCAACTACACTCCAAGCCATTTCCTATATATTTAAATTATAATAAAATGCTTTTCTATTAATTTTAAAATATGTCAATGTGTTTTCCTCTTCTGGCTCCAATGCACGTATATATTTTTATGTATACAAAGCATTGGCAGCTGATTCCGCACAGAAAATGCGTTCAGTTTCACTCTTTACTCAAAGGCGGTGCACACTTGCGATCATGTTCGTCAGTTTTGCTAAAATTTGTGTTGTCCGCTCGATTTCGTCATTCATCAGTCAACCACAAAAATATTTATGTTTGAGTGACAGTCAGCGGTGGCTGATTTGACGTCATAAAGCCTATAAATTTGTCGATTTCTAAGTTATTTCAATTGATTTGTGTGCTAGTTTCTTTTAAGGTTTAATTTAGTTTTATGGAAAATAATTTTGTACAAATATTTCAAAATAAGATGTACAGTGTTGAACTGAGGCAAATTTCAATTTTCGATTTGAATGTAGCAAATCTTGTATTCTATAATTATAATAGAGTTTAGCTACAACAGCTATTAGCTTTCTTAGCTATTTAGCTTGAAGCTTTAAATCAAGTAAAGAGCTTTTAATAAATAATGGAGATGGAACAAATTATGCATGCAATTAATTTGTTATATTTTTATAATTTTTTCTTAGCTTTATCGCACTTTCTCAACATACTCACTCAGACCATGTGATATAGATATTGAAATAATTATATGTGTAATTTTACATGGTCCAAGGCGTAAATGTTAGAAAAAATTTACCCTGCCTGCTGTGGGGCACGGACAATACAAACATAAAAATAGAGACCACCATTAAGCTACAAATTTAGCTACAGTTAGTTTTCAATCTAAGCTTGAGTTGAACTTTTGACAAGCTAATGTTATAAGAATCGCAACTGTTAATAAGAGTTGTCATGCGATTAAAAGGAGCTCTAACCATATATTAGTTCTACTAACCTGTTGATAAAATAATTGATTAGAGTTACGACTACTTCTCCGATCAGTATTAAAATATATGTAGTTAAGAAGCTCTGGTGCAGCAGGAGACCCAGTCACAAGTTGATGCAGATAAAGTATATCCGCAACATGTCTACGGAGCTCAAAGACTGCATATGTAATAACTTTAAACGATCCTCATCAGGAGGAAGGTTCAAAGAGTCAATCCAATTTAAGCAAACGAGAGCAAAACTCAATTCTATTTATATGAATATTATAAAATGGTGACCATACTTGGCTGGCGTATTCTAAGTGAGGACGTACTTTGACTAAATCGACATGACAAATTTTTTTATCTTTTAATTTATAATCATCTCCACACTTTTTTTCTTCCTGGTGAAATGCATAGTTTGGCATTTCTCAGGATTTAGATGTAAGCTATTTTTAGAACACCAAACTTCGAAGATTTTCAAGTCAGACTGAAGTGTAATAGTATCACCAACCCTCTTCACGTTCCTGTAAATTTTCATGTCATCTGCATATATATACTAACAAATGGGCGTTATTAAGAACATGTGTAACGTCATTGCTAAAATGAACAGGAGCGGCCCCAGGTGGCTGATTTGTGAAATACCTGATGCCGCACTAAATGGGGCGGAGAGCACACTCCGAAATCTTTTTTTGATATGAGCGAAAAAACTTGAAGGAAATCCAAGCTTCTTTAACTTAAACAAAATCAAATTATGTGGTAATTTGTCAAATGCTTTGCTGAAATTCTACATTACTCTTCAACTAAACTTTGTCCACGACTGTTATGACGGAGGAATACGAACATTTTAAGGCTCAGCTCATGGAGGACTTAAGAGATCAACACCAAGCATTTACAACAGACATGTGGAGTGACGGCCACACTCAAAAAAGCTTTTATTTTTCTTACTGCTCATTACATAAACAACAAATACCACCTAAAAATGCGCTGTTAAGTATAAGTGAATTTTTGGACTACAAGAAAACAAGAGGAAACATTTTAAGCCATGTCAGGAGCTTACTAATTGATTTGGATGCACTAGAAAAATTATATACATAGATCAGTGTTTGTTCCTAATAATGGTGTAAATGTTGTTGCTTGAGGAACTCTTGGCATTTTTAGAACCATTTAAAGACTGCTCCGAAACATTAAGCTCTGCTAAAAAGCCAACTTTTCATCTTTATTCGTTGTGGTCAGAAAAATTGATACAATTTTATAAAGCAGATAACTTAGATTCGGAATTTGTAGTTAAGTTAAAAACTAGAACTATGCAGTCATTCTTAACACGATTTAGTCCTACAACTGCCCACTTCAGTTGATGTGGAAATCGATTAATATATTGCTAACTCTGAATTGAAAATGTTGCAAACTTTGGTGCGAAATATATTTTCTATACCTGAGCTCGCCACAAGCGAGAGAACTTTCTCCACATCAGAAAATATTTTAAGTGATAGACCTACACGATTGGGAAGCACAAACTTGAAAAAATTCTGTTCTTACATAAAAATATGTAAAATAATCATTGTATAAATGTAAGTTTTTGTTAAATAAGGTGTGTTACTAGTAAAATCATCAAAAAAGTGAATGTGATATTTTATACCATATGTTAGTTTCGGGCCGGGCCGGACTTTGAGCAAAAATTATACGTGCGGGCCCGGGCTTTTTCAAAATTTTTGTTTAATGTTCGTGCCGGGCCGGGCCTCAAAAATTAAGCCCCTTCCCAAGTCTATTGTGTACCAAGAAGCGTCATTCAAGCAGTATTCTTGAAGCAAAAGAAAATCATGAAGAATTGTTAAATGTCAAGAAAAAATATAAAAAATCAGTTACGTTTGAAGATATCAAATGAAAAATCAACACAATTAGTATGTCGTCCTACAGGCGGGAGTGAAAAAAAAGATTATGTACCCAATTTTCCTATTCCTCAAGTCAGTCAAATTTCACTTCTTGAATGACGGTTTGAGTTTGGAACAAAAATGATAGTTTGAGTGCTGCAAACAATCATTCAAAACTGATGAATTTTTGACTGACGAACATTTTAAGGATATAACATTTGTGGAAATTAAACGAAACTTTTTTTTAAGCACGTTGTAGTTTTAATATACGATTTGTGAGTATTCGCAGAGTTGCACAAGCTGACCTCAGTCAAGGAATCCATGGATTAGTTGGGCCTTTAGATTTCGATAAAAGATAATTTTTAAAGAGGTTGGATAGATTAATATCGAAAAAGGCTTTCATTCCAATACGCCATATTTAAAATGTCAACTATCCGTTGTATTCAGTAAGGTTTGAAATTTAATCATGGAAATCGGAAATTATATATCAAAACAATCGTGCTTCCATTGCAACTTATCGTGTACTACTTACAACTTAAGGTCGTGATAATTGGCCTGGTGCTCACACTATTCATCGAACTGTGAATAATATTGAATGCAATCTTTCGTTGCACAATGTTCGCGTGTCAATAAGAAAAATATTCAGTGAAAGTGATCAAGCAATTGTTGAGAATACCCAAATTTATCGATTCCAATTCTTATTATGAAAAAATTGAAGCGTTTGGATCATCGGAAGTACCGTGAACTTTTTGATTTTGCACTAAAACAACAACAAAATTATGCTGATTGTGCCATACCTGATCAGGTATGAAGCCAATCCACAAATTATTCACGAGGAAACTTAATTCTGTGAGATGATAATTTTTTATGGCGTGAAGTGGAAAATATTAGATATGTTTTTTTCGCACCGACTTGTGTTTTATTTGCCAAGTCGCTATTTTTGTGCGAAAAAACGACCACACTGCTAAGTATCCTACTCGTTGTTTATACGAGTACTAGTTTGAGTTGTTAAACAATTGTTTTCCCGCGAAATACTTGCATAGCTCTTTTCAATTTAAAATGCACAATCGACGAAATAAAAATCTTCTGGGTAGCCCTGGCACCTAAGCAACTTGCTATGTATACATAGCAGCTATGATTTTACTTGTTAAGTTTGCGATTTTTTTTTGCTTTCCCCTACAATTATAGTTGCTAGCTATAGATAACTAGCAGCGGTTGGCGTAGAAAACGCAGCTATTGATTTAACAAACATGTGGTTTCAACAAGACGGATCTACGTGGCACAAGGCCAAGATTTGAAAATAATGTGAAAAATCTCCAAAAATGCAGATACCGAAAAGCTTCCAAGAAGTTGTGATTTAACACCTAAAACTTCTATTTGTGTGGTTTATTGGAAATTTAAAATTTATCTCTTAATGGAAAACCGAACACGAAAGTGTACGGCAGTGTCTCATTATTCTACACCATACATTTTCTTATATATATGATAAAATAAACACTATGTCATGCAAAATAATTTATTTAAAGTTGTTTCACGTTTCTTATCAATAACAAATGCATTACCAAAAGTTATGCTGGGCATTATGTTGTTTTATGTGGATACAACTTGGGGAAGAAAAAGGTCTTCTACCACAATCCGGAGGTACATGATGAACGTAAGTATAATTTATCAAAATTCATACATCTTAAAAATATGATATGGCTCCTTATTTAGTTCAGAAATTTATTTACTACAAACTATATTTGTTTTACCAAAACCACACTATTCCACTTAAGATTATTTTCAGAAATCGAGATTTTCCTTTTATGGCACAGATTCTACAGAAGCAACTTAATCAGTTTAACTCAAGAAATGTGTCTTAAAAATGGGTATGATAAAATACCTCCCAAAATGATTAAGGAATTGCTATATTCAGGTATTATCGTTTTGACCAGACTTTTTAAAGCTATAATTCAGTACGGATATTTCCCAACAGCATGGAAAAGCTCCTAGATAATCATGATACCAAAACATGGGAAAGATCTTACATTACCATCATCTTATATACCCATAAGTCTTTTACCTTTCTTCTCAAAGTTTTTTGAGTAATTACATAACTCTAACAAAATAATTCTTTATGTTATTGATAAAATCTGAATTCCGCCTCAGCAAATCAATATTTTTCGATGTCGCGCAGGCGTTTGACAAAGTATGGCACGATGGCCTCAGGGGACGTCCATAAATTACGTGAGTCAAAATAGGGAAAGAAGGACCTGAAAAATCTCACCAAGGGAAAGGAGGGTATGTCGGTATGTCGCTCAACATACATACATATGTACGCATTGTAAAAGCTGCTATGCTGTGCGCAGATTACGATAAATTTGAATTTGGGAAGCTCTAGAACCTTAAAAATACAGCAATCGCACCTGATTTTTTTAGTTAAACTCTTTAGAGGAGAAAATGATAATACTTTTAATGATTATTTCACACAAAAATTAAGTACATATCCACTCGACATGTAACGCTTCGGAAGCCTTTCAGAAATCCTTCACATTAAATCTTACAAAGAAATATCTTTTCCGAGATCTTTCATCTCCATTTCAGAAATCTTTCTACAATGTGCCATCCCGTTTTTTGATTTTATTTGAAGCGTTTCTGAGCATTTTTGATTGCGTCTTTTGTCTTTTTTTTTTATTCTGCGTCACTTTCGCTATTTTATTATGTCATCGGGACTATGAAGTACTTTTTTCAATTTACCCTCGTCATCACTTGGATTGATACATACTATGTAGTTATTTATTGTAACCCCTATCATGAAACTTTCGTTCAGTGCCCTGATTATTAATCGTAGAAGATTTTTTTGGAATGAAAAAACATTCACGGGAAAATGAGTAATAACTTTTGAGGAAAAATTTTTGACACATGTTGCAAATTCTTTTCTATAACTTTGTAGCAAGGAACAATACGCTCTGACTTATGTTGATATGAAGATAATAAGCAACAACAATAAACTACACTTCGACTGGTATACAAAGCCCACTTCATCAGGAAGAATACTAAATTATTTCTCGGATCAGCCCAATCATCACAAAATCAATACGGCAAAAAATTTAATTTCTAAAATATTAACGATAACTGATAAACAATTCATTGAAAAGAATTTTAAAAAAATAAGAGTTACATTAACAAAAAACAACTATCCAATTAAACTTATAAATAAATTAATAAACAACGCGAAATCACAATCGGAACAACAATCGAACATTGTCTACCAAATTAGTTGCAAAGGAAACGAAAACCCATGCAATAAAATATATATAGGAACAACAAAAAGGTCTTTAGATACACGATTAGACATCAAAACAAAAAAAGAGACAACAGCGCTACCACACCACATTAAATACACTGGTCACACAGCTGATCTTCAAAGCGCCAAAATCATAGACAGAGAACACAATCGCAACATTAGAATAACTTAAGAGAGTTTTACAGCCTAAGCTATGCTTCTTAATATAAAAGCTATGTGGTGTAAATTTGGTGTGAGTCGATTACGTGGTCTTTGTGATGATGCTTTTTTAAAAATATTTTTGTGCAAGGGCCACCCTATATATGCACCTTAAATAAAATTGTTATAGCTTATGTTACTTTCGGGGCGAAGAGAAATCCAAATAATCAGAGATTAATGAAATCGGTCCAGCCGTTTTTAAGTTACGAAGCGGATATCTAAACCGACTTTGTTTTATTGTATATAGATGAATACTTCATGACCTTTAGGAGTGCCCAAACTGAAGTACTTGGACGGCACCACAATATTTATACATTACAGAATAAACTAAATATGGTAATCAAGGTCGGAAAAACTTGTAGTGAACGTCAGGGCTAAAATCATAAAAAGCTGAAAAAAGGTAAAAATCGATTTTAATTTTTACGGGAAATGTTTCCTTATGCACTGTAGAATAAGTTCCAATTAAAAAATTTGGATTTATTTGTGATTCGATAATAACGTATTTCAAGCTCACCGTGTAGTATTGTTTGAAAAAATTTTTGTATATTGGTGTCAACATACTGTTTATAAAAATTTAATGTTAGTTTTAAGAAAGACGCTCTGATGAAGCAGTCAAAAAAACTGCGAAACGTCGGCAAATAAAAAGAAAATTATATTTTTTAAACTCAAAAAAGTTTTAAAAAAACAGTTTTTTATCTTTTTTTTTCGGTCGCTATAGTATAATAAGCCCTTTTTAGAAAAATTCGTTTTTTTTTTTTTCATCTTATTAAATATTAAAAGTGACCTTTACAAAATTTGAATATATAAAATTATACGGAAGGCCAGTCGTACGAACTAACATCACATAAAAATATTTTTATAAATAGTGTTTTTTTACATCAAATTGCATAAAAGTTCGATTCAACAAAAAATAAAACCTTGGGAAATTTTTATGAACACATTGAGTACAAATATAATAACAAAACATCTAGTAGGTTTCACATACAATGAAAGTTGGTTAGAAAACAAAACAAACACAGAATTTCCTAAAGAAAGCAAGTGGCATTTGTCCCTCGGTAAAAAATTCTCAAAACCAACAAACCCCAAATCAATTTCCATCACACATTTAATCGCCGAAGTAGAAGAGTGCATAAAAACATTAAAAGATGAAAAGGAACAAACAAGGTCTCGCGCGCAGTAGATTCACACACAGACTCACAGAATATAAAAGAGGAGGAAGCACAAAAAACGAAAGAGCTGCATACCAGAGAACTGCAACGGGTGATTGACAAACGCTCACACATAAATCAACACCCAACAAAGTAAGACGTTGGACTCAACCGATCAAACTTGCTCAAACACTTGCGTTCCCTGATGATTTTTAATCAATCAAACCTGTGGTTGCATTTGATCGCAACACTCACAATTGAACATATTTGTTTTTTGCTGATTGATTTGATCGGTAACGAAAAACAAAGTGATTGCAACCGAAGCATACAAAAATTGAAAAGAAAAGAAATCAACGCGTATACCTTATTGCATATTGCGTAAAAATATTTTCAATTTTTTAGTTATTTTATATTTTAATTAAAAACTTAAACAACAAAATTAAGTCCATTTCTTTTTAAACTAATTAATTAAGCAAACTTAAATACATTTAATTTCAAACAAACTAATTGGACAAAATAAAATTAATTTTCAAAATTTTTATAGTATGAGTGCAGAAAGAGTAAGCTGTCGACTGATTTTGGCGCGAGTCTGTTTCTCTTCTCGGTTATGATATTTCCTGCTAATGAAAAAGATCTTTCAGCAGCTGCACTGCTAGCAGGTATTGCATGGATTTGTAACGCCAGCTTCGATAAATGTGGATACTTTTTTTCGTGTGATTTCCACCATTTCATGACATCAAAGTCTTCACTTATTTCCTTACTATATCTCTCTACTTCTTCTAGAGGAGTTTCTATTGTGTCCAATCTTGATTTTTCAAATAAATCAGGAAAAAAAAATGTGTGATCTGTTTGTGCATTGTTTGATTTGCAGAAGTTGCATTTGAGACGCTATGTTCAGTGAATGAAAATTGTGAAACTGATTCAGAAGGAGCAGATGTAGTGTTTGGAGTATTTGGAGTAGAAGTAGAGGCTGGCTGTAAACTGGAACTGCTTGTAGTATTGTCTAAGTAATTCATTTGAGAAAGGCAAAAATTCTGAATCTGAATTAAATCGTTTGGTTGCATATTTGCAGCTGGTGGATACAAAAAAAATGCAGTTTTATGCCACAAACTCAAATTATTTACCCATATTTGGTCAACTTTATCAATAATTTTTTCCTTTAGAGCCGCAATAGCACTTATATCTGCAATATCAGGCACACATAGGCGTTTAATTTTATTTACTGACGGCAAAACATAGCATAAAGAGGGGGAGCTGCAAAGTTGCATTTGCTTAAATAAGATTTCGAAATTCTCGCAGAGATCCACTAGCGCCTTTAGTGTTGAAATGTTTATAAGTATTAGTCGTTGACTTTCTTCTTTTTCTCTGAGGACTTCATTAATATTGAACCAACTATCAACTATGGACTTAAACATTGTAAAATTTGAGTTCCAGCGTGTGGGGTAAGGGTTTTTTAAGGATGTTGGTAGCCTGTGCTGCAAATTGGCTTTTTTGAAACATTTTCTGTCAGCTCTGCTGTTTCTTCGAAAGACTGATCTAAAATATTTGCCAATAAATGGCTGCTGCAGTTCAAGCGTATGTTGTGTTCTAAAGCTTTTACAATATTTTTTCCTCTGTCTGTAACAAATTTCACAGCTTCAAAATTGGTTATGTCAAATTCACAGAACAAACTTTTCAACTTTGTTCGTATATTATCCCCAGTTGATCTCTCAAAATCCATAGATTTCATACCTAAAACAATATCAAACATTTTGCACTCTTTTTGGTAGTGCAATGTAACTCCTAAGAAGTTTCTTTTCACATAATTATCTGACCACATGTCAATTGTTGCAGATGCTCCACCGTTATTCACAACATCACTCAATTCGCCTTTGACTTTATTTTTTATTTCATCTGCTTGTTTATGCGCCTTACGAGAAATAGTTGTTGCATCTGGAAGCAGATCGTTCATGTCAACATGTTCGCCATAAGTTGCGCCTATTTTAATAAAAAACTTGGCTAGCTTTGCAAAGCCCGAACCGGTGACAGCCGAGAATGGCCGACAATCTTCAATTATCCATGCTGTACAGTTATCTATGGCTGCCTGTTTGTTTTCTGCTGTTACAGTTTTTAATAATTGCGACTCCTTTAGGGCCTGGCAGCACTTATGGCGACTTAAATTGGATGACTGACTTACCGAGTACTTCAAAACTTTAGAGCACGTTCGGCAGTATACCCATCCGTCCAAAATGGTTCCATCCTCTTTATGAATTTCGGACAAAACGTTCCATATCAAGCTCCTGCCCTTGTGTCGCCTGGCCAAGGTGTAGGCGCCTTTAGCAATTTGCTCTGTTACATACGATAGAGGGTCCGACATTACATATAACTTCCAATTTACGTATTACTTCCAATTTACGTATATATGAAAATTTCTTTTAATTTAATTTTTTTTTATTGCTACTACTCGCGGCACAAATTGTTTCAACGGATTTTCCACTGAACTGAACACATGGACTGCAAACATGTAACGGCATGTGTCAGTGTTGGCATGAGCATATTTGAAAAAGTAAATCATAGAAATAGTACCGTACCATGGTACTTTAGCTATGAAAATAGTATCAATTTTGATACTAAAGTACGCTCTGTGACAACACTGGTTTGTATACTCGTATTCATACCAATTTGATTGTTGTTATATTCAAGTTTTATTCATGCAATTTGTGGGTGCTTTGATTGCAATCACTTCGATTTTCTTTACCGATCAAATCAGTTGGAATGAAGCAAGTATGCTCATGCTTGAACGGAGCAAACTTGTTCGATCAGCCGACTGACGCATATATAAAATGAGCACTTTTTTCCTAATGATGATTATATTCAGGACTTGGTTTGAGTTGTCGCGATCGATTGTGAGTGGAAACTTTTGTGTATGCTCAAATCAACAAAAATGTGATTTTTGCAGTTCTCTGCTGCATACATACTGAAAGTTTACACTGATACACAAAAGTTACTGCACGGATACAAAAACGAAATCATAATTACCAGCGCGGACAAGGGAAATAAAAAAGTGATTTTATACAAGACTGAATACTTTTCAAAAATGCATGAAATCATAGGGGATAAAAGCACATACATGACAATTAGAGACGACCCTGCTAATAAATTACAAAGAGAGAATAACAAAATATTAAACGAATTATACAACGTAATCAAATATGAAAAAAACTTAAGCTTAAATTAAATTGCAACTCCGCAGCAGCACCTTGGCTTTACGGACTCCCGCAAATCCACAAGAAAGACACTTAGGCCAATTTCATCATCAATTCACGTTTCGTGCTATAAGCTCTCAAAACATATGGGAGAAATCTTGAAGAATATAATATCAGAGGAATACAACGTTAAAAATGCAACCCAAGTTAAGGAAGAACTTAAAGTTTTGAGGATCAAAGAGGACGAGGTATTATTCTCATTCGATGCGGTATCATTGTTTACCAATATACCTATTCATCTGACTATAAAAATTATTATAAAAAAATGGTTATCACTAAGTTAACACACCGGCACTCGTCTTCTTGCGCAGTTAAACAATCGGCGCGCTATATGGACTGCGACATGGTTCGATGCACCCTTTGGTCAATAATTTCTCGATTTGCTCGTCGATGCTTGCCTGCATTGCAGGACTTCGCAGAATATATCGTCGCTTGATCGGTCAATCGTCTGCCATGATAATTGCGTATCTAGTGATATGAGTGACCCCTTGTAACCTATCTGTTTCTCTCGGAGGATTTAAGGGAGGAAATAACTTTTTGATTTAAAATTAAACTAAACCTTTAATTTAATAGAAATTATATTTCGGCTGGAGAAATAACACGAGGGTTCATCTTTGATACAACTTCATTGTTCTAATGACAATTCGGAAGTGAAATTATATTTAATTATAATAATGCCCAAAAAAGGGAAAAAACTTAACGAACTTCACTATGCCGACACTTGGGCATAGGGTGTTCATTATTGGCGTAAACATTCCGCCCGCCTTGCAGGAATGCAGCTTATATACATAACAATTCAATAAAAAACAATAGTAAATTCAATATTAAAAAATAATAAAGCGGGAGCCCCACAGCAGTATGCGCCAGTGGCAGACCTCTTCAGGTCGGGTAGACGTCTACCGGCTGCATTACTTATTGAACGGCGAACACCCGGAACAAGATCCTGACAGAAGCCATCCACTTGGTTTCAGTCGCCATTATAATCTATCACGATTTTCTTAATATAATTAAAGTTTTAAAATTGCTTAAAATAAAATTTCTTGTGTACATAGAAACGAGCATGCATGCAAGCAAAATAAACCGTATGGTAAGTTAATGTATTTATGTTCTTGAGATTTGTTTTTATTTTGCAATGGTTTTATTATGCAAAGTGAAGTCATCAGAAAGAGCCAATTGAGAACGTGAAAGTAAAACATTCAAAGCAAAGGAATACAGAAAAAAATTCAGTTGAGAGAGCGAGATTAAATCATTCAAAACAAAGGAATACAGAAGAAAAGTATTGCTGTAGTGCGATGTCACACGACGGGCATTTGACTGCGCTCAAGCAAAATTTGTTGTCGCTTAGGAAGCGACAGAAAATAAATAAAAACACTGACAGTGGGAAAAAATCAACTTTTTGTACGGCTGGAAAAACATTTTTCATTTTTGAGTGGCGGATATGACAGCAGTCACCGCTGGCAATGGTGTTGCGAGGTAATAAATAAAAAATACTTATTTTAAAAAGCACCAAGCAAAAGCGGGAATCACAACACCTTTTTTAAAAAGGGTTAAGAAATGGAATAGACAAATAAACAAATTATCAAGAAAAACTAACATATACATAATATGGATTTAGGAATCAAAATTAAAAATAGGAACCCCTGAAACAGGCTACGAGTAAAAAGTCGCGAGTAACAGCAAGTTAAACATAAAGTAAGTGAACTTCACACGCTCCGCAGGAAATTTTGTGCGCTTCTTGCCTTTTTAATTTTATGCTTAGTTTAACGCAGCATTTCGCATTTTTATTAATTACATTTGCTACATCAACCTTAAAGCCAACAGGTATGCTACAAATTCTTTTTCATAAACATCCTCAACAATCTAATGTTTTTCCGAAAAATCACAGCTTTTTCGTTATAAAACGTTCAATGGGCATAAGTGGGCTCAGCATATTTTTAAGTTTGAGTAAAAGTACAATAATGATGTTTTTTATTATGTGCGATGACCGGTCGTTGCCGCAGAAAATTATTCTCTGCTAAAATTACATTTCTCAAGTGGGCCACTGTTAAACCCAATATGGTAATTTTTTTTACGAAACTCTGTTTTTTTAGATAGTGGTATGTGCTAGAAATTAAAATGTGAAAAGATATTTTTTTTGTTATGAGTTATTGAAATTCGGGGATCAAGCTTATATCTATTCATATTGAAATAAAGAATAAGTGAAATTTTTTTAAATTTTAAATAATGTATTTTTCAGTGCTTAAAATATCACTATTTATTAAATGTTAATAAATTCCTGTCCAATTGAAAATCGAAAAAAATACAAAGTTGAGAAAAGAAATGGATCACTTTTGATGTAATTTTTGTACGTATATTTTAAACGCTGCTTAACGCGCTTTATAGTGGATTCTGTGAGTCAGAAAACACTCGCAAATTACAAATATTTTAAGCAGCAACCAAACCACTTCCCCTCCGTTTTAGAGGATGCTTAATACGATGGAGGCGTTTAAAATTTAATTAAATGGAGTTGGCCCCACCCACATAAATGGCCAAAAACCGCCCACGAAGTGGGGGAATCTCATATTTCGCGTCTTTCATCGGTAAAATATTTGTCACCATCCATTTTCGGGGAAGGTGAACACGATGACGGTGGTTAAAACTATTTTTGACTTGAGCCCACCCGACAAAATGGCCAAAAATCGTCCACAAAATGGAGGAATCGCATATTGTTTCATCAGTAAAATATTTGTCGCCCCCCGTTTCAAGGATTCTGAGCGAGATGGCAGTGTTTTAAATTCTTTTGGAGCTGGCCCAAATTGGCGAAAAAACACTCTTTACAGAGTGATTTTTTGTTTTAATGTAAACGAGAAAACCCGCGTCACCACCCATTTTGGAAGATGCTGAACACGATGGCGGTGTTTAACATTATTTTCGACTTGACGAAACTTCCCAAACGGCCAAAATCCACTCTCTAAAGGGTGAACATTTTGTTCGATAGAATCGCGCGTCTAAGGGGTAATTTGTGTCCATTGGGGCAGCTTGCTGTAAGAAACTTAATCTTCCCTCAGCAACATGGCTTTGTATCAGGTAGGTCTGCTATAAGAAACATCAGCATTTTCACAAGATATGTGTCAATTCATTTAAACATGGTAGTCAAGTCGACGTAATATACTCAGATATTTTGAAAACTTTTGATAAAGTATTCTGGGGCAATTACTCTTTATTCTTTTCATTAATGACATATCAACATGATTTCATCCGTCCGTTTCTTATTTAAAATTTTTTTTAAAGTGAATAATTATTAAGATTGAAATACTCTGCAATCTGAATTAAATAATGTTTTTACCTGGTTCAAAGTTATTAATTTAACATTGAATTTACGGAAATGCTTATATGTGACTTTCTCAAAGGGCAGCTCAGCTATTTTGTTTTGATACTGCATTGATGGTATGGCTTTGACTAAAGCTAATTAAATTCTTGACCATGTTTCCTTTGACTCCTGCCTTAGGCTAACTAGTCATGGTAATCGCAATATACCGAAAGCATACTCTGCTTACTTTTATTAAAAGAAATAGTTCTGCTTTCCTTTGTAAGATCAAGCCTGAAATATGCATTGTTCATATGGAACCCATTTTATGAGATACTGTTTGTTCTAAATTCAATTCTAAATCTATTTTGTTGAGGTGTTAACACTAATTCAATATTTAACTAATTATAAATTACATAGTTTTAAGTTATTCAAGTTCTAAACTCAATAACTAATATGTAAAAAAGGATGATTATAAAATAGACTACCTCTGTTTAAAAAATTCTGTATTTTGCCGATAAAGCAATTGCATTATTTTAAGGCCTTAAAAATATTTAACATTTATACTGGGTATATAATTAACACCAGATGTCATTCAAACTATGGATTGAGAATAAATTATTTTATCTTGATTCCATCTCACAATCTGCAACATTTTTTACGATTCTATTGCCCCCAGATTGCTCAACAGACTTCCTCACTATATAGGATGCCTGCGAAATAGGCATGATTTTCTCAAGAGAGAGAGAGAGAGTTTTTCACATAAAAACATAAATAGAATTATTGAGGTTATTATTTAGTATTTGATTATTTATTGTAGACTTTTGGCTAATGGCGTACTCGTAGCTATGATTTTTTTCTCTCTATTTTTATTTTCACACTGATCTCTTAAGATAATATTTTGTAAAAATTTTCTATTTTTTTGTTAAGTGCAGGTCGTAGATTTATTATTATTATTAATTAGTGGCTAAAAAGTGTTCATAATTTATTGATGTTAATGATAGTAAAAATATCTTACTAAAAAAAATTAATATGCAAGCCCTCGAAAGAAGGCAAATTAAACCATCCCTTTGAGTTGATGGAGATACACGCATAGAGAAAGCTCTTGAAAAATTTTTGAATGTAATTTGTTTTGCCATTTTCATCTAGTTTAAAAATTGTTTATACTAATTAAAGACTAAGTATATACCGCGTTATAAATAATGAAGTGCAAATTGTGTAAATTGAAAGAAGACAGACAAGAATTAAAAATTCATTGCGCATTTTGTGTTGAATTTTATCACGGAAAGAGCGCCAAAATTGAAAAGAAAGAGATTGATTTTTACGAAAAGAGTATGCAATAATACAAATGCAGTAATTGTGTTGCTCACCGCAGAAAATCGAATTGTGAAAATGTTCCAGCTCTTGCAGTTTTTAGTGCCTCTTCCAAGACTTCAAATACAACTAAGAGCGCTACTCCTCCAACTGGTTTGAAAACTAGCACCGTTCATGACATGCTGCCTACAACTTCACGCATCACTCAAAATGACATCATTTCGGGTGAGCAAGGAATTACGCTGCAAATGTTGTTCAGTGAAATTATTGCACTAAAAAACGTAGTAACAGAACATTTGTGCAAAATAAAAACGTTGGAAGAATGCAATGCGACTCTTACTAACAAAGTTTTGTCACTAAAACGAAAATGCATGCATTAGAGCATAAGAAAAACATTGCGTTGTTGATATTGTGGGTATTCCAGATGTAAACAAACAGAGTATGCCAAAGAGAAGGTGACAAAATTATTAAATCAACGTTTACACGAGCAAATTCGTTCTGAGAAATTCTTGTCTATTCTCTTTTGTGAATTTCTTTTGCGTTTACACACGGAAACTAGAATTTGCTTGTGTAAGAAAATTTCAAAGCAATTACTGCGTCAACCCGCCACAACAAACGTAAATTCAAAGCATAATATCAGCTAAAGGATAGAACGAAAAGGATTTCGCGTGTACGACAAATTCAGTACACCACCCTTTCGTTTTTCCCTTCTTGCCTACAAACAGGAAAACTTTCTTTCAAAAATTTCCTCGTGTAAACGCTGTCTAACTGCTGTTATTAGTGAGCAAACAAACACTGAAGAGATTAAATCTTGCTTCGTAAAAAATGTAAATGTAAACGGCAACAAAATTGTTTGCGTTAAGTTTTCCTGTATTGCTCGCAAAAAATAGTTATGCAAAAAATGAGAACGAACAAAAACAAAATCTCTACCGATATTTTTGGTGTGCGCAATAATAACAATAGCAGCCGCAGAATTTTTGTAAACGATTGTCTCACTAATTACTCACGATCATTACTAAAGAAGGCTAATGAACTTAAGCCAAACAACAATTGTCTGTTTGGATCAGAGATTCGTCTGTTTACATCAGGAAAAAGGAAGGTGACCATGCTATAAAAATGAGTTCTTTATGAGGATTTTTTAAAACTTGAAAATTTAAGCAGATAAAAAAATTATTCATATACATATATTTATAATGAATACTTATAATATTACTACTGATACTTATCCTCAAAATAACACTAATGATAGTTTTCCTTCGTTATCCGATAGCCTTAATTGCCTTTGTATTGACCACTTAAATGATAAACAATATTCCGGATTTTCTGTCGTGCACCAAAATATTCACAGCATGAGAGCAAACTTTGATACATTTATTTCTCATCTTTCTTCCTTAAGTCATTTACCTGATATCATTATTGTATCTGAAATTTGGATTTTTGAAGAAGAAATCTCATTCTATAAATTTCAAATTTCTGTTTTGATGCTACGTGCAATAATTCGTATTCAGCTGGAGGAGTTGGATTATTCCTTAAAAGTGGTATAGTTGGAAGTAAAATTAATAAATATAATTTGAAAAGTGCTTATGTGATTAGTTTTAGTTGTGAATTATCTGATGTTAACTATTGTTTTATATGCGTCTATAGGCTTCACAAATGCACAGCAAAAACTTTCGTTGAGGAATTTTATTGCTTTTTAGAGGGTCAAACGTGTAAAAATATCGTCTTGCTAGGTGATTTTAACATCAATATTTCTTCAGAACCTACCGATTTTGTCTGCGTTTGATTTTGATTCATTTTGTCTGAACCTACACGTCTAAGCTCTTGCTTAGACCACATTTATATTAGACTGCATAGGAATAATAATATATGTTACAAAGCTGCGGTTTCTGATTTAAAGGTAACTGATCACAGTCTTACTACCATTCAATTCAATTCAATTTATTTGCAATTCGTATAACAAGAACTGTGTTCTTTTATAATGCAAAGTTTAATTCTTAAAGATAAATATATAAATAAATAAAATACTACTTAGGTATAATACTTAAATACTTTCAACTTAATTAAAACAGAGAAACAAGAAAAGAAAAAATAAAAGTTTTTGATTTAACAAAAATAAAGATTTAGAAAAATTATTAAATAACAATATTAAATAGAGAGAGAACTGGTTAAATTACTGTGAAGAAGTAATCAAAAATGGTACACTTAAACTTTATTATTCCGCCAATAGATTTGTAATGACATGGAAGAGAACTCCACAGTCTAATGGCATTAATGAAGAACAATCGAGAGGAGTTTAAATAGTTAAATCTTGGTAAAATGAGCATATGACTCCTTTGGGAATGACTAAACTCTAGTTTTTCAAACAAGTAATAAGGAGTTTTTAAATGTATGAGTTTATATAAAAACTAAGATAAGTAGTAATGTCACATCCAAGAATCCATTTCTTATACTCAGACACATGATCATATTTGCGCAAGTCATATACATATCGTGTGCCATGATTAAAAGCAATCTGGAGTTTCAGTTGAGACTGTGAATCGTGCTTACTATATACTAATTCAGAGTATGATATAATAGGGACAATCAGTTGTATAACGAGTTTACGTTTGGTGTCAATGGGTGCAAAGTCTGCCGACATCCTTAGGTTACGTAAAATATAATAAATTTTTCTGACCACACTGTTTACGTGATCAGCGCATGTCAGCGAGGAGTTTAAGTAAAAACCAAGACTAACCGTATTATAATATAATTTTAATTTAGTTTTACCTATGAATAGGTTAGGGATATCTTCTGAACAGATTTTATCTTTCGAAATCGGTAAAATGTAAGACTTGGCTGCATTAAGTTTAAGACAATTACTTATAGCCCAATTATTAATTGAGTCCAGATCCTCATTCAAACGACAACTTAAGTCCTCCAAGAGACCAGTTCGACTTGATAACTATAATTGTAAATCATCAGCATAGGCATGCATGGATGCATGCTTACAAGTGGAAAAAATGTCATTGACAAAAATAGTAAAGAGCAGCGGTCCAAGCACTGATCCCTGAGGTACTCCACTATAGACAAGTTTGTACGCCGAATACTTATTCCCAATTTTAACTCTTTGTGACATGAACGACAGATAGCTATGTAAGAGACATATAGCATTGTCACAGAAACGATATATGTATTTCAACTTCTGACAAAATAAAAAATGGTTAACGTTGTCAAATGCTTTTGAGAAATCAAGCAAACAAAGAAGTGTTATTAGTCCATTATCATATGCAGGCCTTATATCTTCCATTATTTTGACAGTGGCAGTAGAACAACTGTGTCCAGTTCTAAAACCTGATTGCAGCGGAGATAAAAGTTGGTTTACATTTAAATGATGAATTATTTGATTTGCCATAAGGGCTTCACTCACTTTAGACAAACAAGACAGTACTGATGGGCCTGAATTCATTAGGTTCACTTGCGGTTTGTTTCTTTGCAACAGGCGTTACCAAAGCAACTTTCCAAGAGTGAGGAAACATGGAGGTAGTAAAACAATGATTTAAAATGTGCGTGAAGGGGCTGAGGATATGGACTAGAACTAACTTTATAAATTTCAGAGATATTCCATCTTCACCAATGGCGTTTGACTTTATTTTCATAAGAAACTTCCCAACATCATCTTCAGTGACAGCTAAGAACTGAAAATTCAGCGGAGTAGAATCACCCGAGAAACTAAAGTTACAATTATCAGAAGCAACAGCATTAGAGATAAAGAAATCATTAAGGACATCAGGATCAACATTACATTCAGTGGTGACATTTCTTTCTTATACCCAAGGCTTCCAAGTTCTTCCATAGAACTTTGGACGGAAGAGATAAATCTAATTTTGCGGAACAAAATTTTTTTTTGGACTGCCTAGTTACCAGAACTGAGGTATTTCTGGCAATTCTAAAATATTCCCAATTTTCCGCCGTAGGATTCCTCTTCCACTGATTATGCAACTGATTTCGTTTTTTAATGGATTTCTGAAATCAAGAAGTGAGCCAAGGACATGATTTATTTTTTACTGTGACAGATCGAACTGGAACATATTTATCAAAAAGCTTATTTACAGTGCTGGTGAAATTTTCAAGCCTTTCATCAACAGTTTCTTTAAACCATACTTCATTCCACATAGTGTGGCAAAGCTCATTATTAAGGGCACATAAATCTATAGATTTAAAATCACGATAGGAAAATGTATTAGAACTTATATTACGAGACAAGTCAAGATTGAGCGTACAAAACAATAAGTCATGATCGGACAAGAAGTAAATTTGATCAAATAATATCACAAATGATAGATCAGAAACAATAAAATAGTCAAGAAGACTAGGAGCAACATTATCTGAAAAACGAGTTGGTACAGTATTATTAACTATCGACATTCCGACGGATGCAACATTATCACAAAGTGAATTAGATAGGTTATCACGGCATAAAAGATTAACATTAAAATCTCCACAGATAACAAAAAAATCAAAATTAATTAAAATATTATTCAATTCGGAGAAAGAAGGATTATGACTATGACATTTATTGGGATTGTATACGCAAGACAGAAAGACCTTGATATTTTTATCAAAAATACAAACATTTAAAAATTCAACGCAATCACCGGATGAAGACTTTTTAATAATTTTAACATTTAAGTTATTTCGGCAGTATATGGCGACTCCACCTCCCCTTTTTAAACCTCTATCATTTCTGATAAGCTTAAAATTATTAATATTGTAAGCAGAATCGATGACATTACCACAGAACCAAGTTTCAGTAACACAAATAACATCCACAGTTGATGTTTCAAAAACCGATTTAACATAATCAAGTTTCATCAAATTGAGGCTACTTCCATTAAAGCGCACTAATTTTAAGCCGGAATGTTGTGAGCAAAGAATTTTAATTAACGTATTATTACAATCACTAAAGCCATCGACTGAGTTATCAGAACAAAACACTGAAATAGAACAGCGAAAAAGAAAATTTATATATATTCCTGTTCACAAGCAACCTGATCACTTCCAAACTATTTTCAGGAATAGGAAAACATAAAAATTTAAAAACTGAATAAATAAAAAGAGGCAGCCTTAAAGTAATAGAAAATAAAAAAGCAAATTGATAAAAATTTTAAAACTGAATAAATAAAAAAAAGATATCCTAAAAATAGATAAAAATACATAAGTAAAACGAGGCAACCCATGAAACTTTTTTTTTACGCATTTTGATCAATTGTTTCAGTCGCGACTGTATCTGAAAGATTTTCCAGGTATTCTACAGCAAAACTATCAGAATTTGCAGTTTTCTTGACATATATTATACCCTTCCTACACGGTGATCTTTAAAAAAATTTAGCTTGTTTACCGTGACGACGAAAATGGCGCAAAGGTTTTTACTATACAGTGATAGAGTAACAAAAAAATCATACGAGTAATATGAAAATCGTAGTTGATTGTCCTCGGGATTTATAGACAAACTTTGAAATACATAATTTTCTAATTTTAAGCTCGTTATTTGTATATGTCCCTTCCATAGTTACTTCAATGAAAACCCATTGCAAAGTATTATTAGGGTAAATTTATTGAATTGATGTCAATTGAAAGTCATTAATTATAGTTTTATTTATGAATTCATAAATTTAATGTATTTTTTACAATTACAAAATGTAATAAATATATAATACAAAACATAAGGACTGTCCCAGAAAAACTTACGTTTTTTTATTTTTTGTATTATGCTCTACCTGATAATCTTATAGGTCTAAAAAGACACAATATTTGTTCTATATAAAGTGACGTTTGATATGATGTATACCACTTGAAGATAGCATTTTTGACGACAAAGATGTCTAGCAAGCAACAAAAAGTCCGCAAACTGATTTTGTTCACATACCTGCAAAATCAAAAATTAAAATATTCAGCTATAGCAAAAAAGTTGGTGCATCAGGAAAATCTGTCTTTGCGGTTATTTTTAATTATAAGAAGGGTCTACCTGTTTCACGAAAAAGGTTCAGGCAGAAAACCAGAAGTTTTTAACCTAAAGGTAGCAACGAAGGTGAAGCGCCTTTTTAAGCAAAATCCCAACACCTCAGTGCGAGATATGGCGGCTAGAGCAGGTACATCAAAATCTACTGTACAAAAGATAAAAAAGAAAAGTAAGCTGAAGACATATAGACTTCAAAAAGTACCAGACCGTTCTGATGAAAAGCAGTTCATGGCTCAGATGCGAGCCCGAAAATTGTATGAAAGGTACCTGCCTAAATTTGATTGCTGTGTTATGAACGACGAAACTTACGTCAAAGCAAGTTTTAGCAGCACAATCAATTCCAAAGTTTATATGGAGGAGTGCCTCGAAAAACGTCTTCTGCCATTTATTCGTGCACATGAGGGTACCGTGATGTTCTGGTCAGATTTAGCAACCTCTCATTACTGTAAAGCTACGATGGAATGGTATGCAAGTAAAAAGATCAATTTCGTACCAAAAATAGCAAATCCGCCCAACTGCCCAGAGCTTCGCCTAATTGAAAGATATTGGGCTCTAATGAAAAGAGATTTTCGAAGGAGTGGTAAGACTGCAAAAAATCCACAGGACTTCAGACTTAAGTGGAAAAAATCGTACCATACTGTCGATGAAACGACTGGACAAAATTTAATGAAGGGCCTTACGAAAAAAGTAAGAAATTTTTATAAAAAAAAAATTGTTACTTAGTTTTTAGTTATTTATATTCTGAATACTAGCCATTATTGATAAAAAACGAAAAAAGAGTAAAGAAATGACTGGGTATTTTTTTATAACTAAAAAGCAAAACATAAGTTTTTCCTGGGACAGTCCTTATTTACTACTTTAGTAGAATAACATAATTCAAATTCAAATTTTTTTTCAACAAGTAATATTTAAATTTCATATATAATTTAAAGAAACATAACTATAAATGTCTTGGGGAAAACTCTATAGCTGTAATTTTTGATTTCTTTATACAAAAATCTTCATTTGTACAATTAACTTTATGTTTATTCCAATATTTCGCGATGTATGCTTTCTCCTGCTTGTTCAGACCATATCCCCAGGCCACAATTTGTATCAAAAAAACTAAAGCATTGTTCAGTGTGTTTTACTATCACGTTAATTTTCATAGTCTCAGAAATTTCTGTTGCTAAAAATGCGGTTCGAAATTCATTAACGTATAAAGCTAAATCTTCTTTACTTCTTGTAATTGAGAACCAACAGTTAACGATTTTGTTCATAGCTTTCAGAGTGGAAACTATTGGTAACAATTTTAATTTATCGTTGCAAATTTCATTATCATATAACAAATCATCTGCATGCTTCAACTTTTTTCTGAAAGCATTGACTTCAAATATTTCGCCATGATAAGATTTTGAAATAAGATTCAATTTCTTGGGCCAAATTAATACCTTTTCTCGACCAAGAAGGGGAACCAAACCTTTCCAGAATGGTACACAATTTTCCAATACAAAGGTATCATCCTTCTCTTCAAAAAGAGGTGGATTCACAGTACTACCACATATTTTTGCAAATTTTTTATTACTGCCTTTATTATTTTCCATTAATGATACAAAACTGTAATAATTCCTCCTCAAGTTACCATAAAATTTTATTTCTGCATAAGATTCATCTATTTCTTTTTGAATCAATTCTTTTCGGCATTTTAAATCATTAAGACTGACATGGCAATAGGGGCAAGGGTTTGTAGCTGTCGCTGTCTGCATTCCATTAGCCATGAGCACTAATTTAAAATCTGCAGTGAGTTTGAAAGAGATGCTATTGAACTTAAAATTAGAAAATTATGTATTTCAAAATTTGTCTATAAATCCCGAGGACAATCAGCTACGATTTTCATATTATGGTTCTTTTTTTACTCTATCACTGTATAGTACAAAACATTTGTGCCATTTTCGTCGGCACGGTAAGCAAGCTAAATTTTTTTCCAGATCACCGTGCCTAGCATATGCAGAGAACAGCTGTTTATTTCTCTTAAGTTTAATAGCATTCTGCAGAATTGGTCTAGCACGCTTAGTTAGGCCTTCATTTAAGTAACAGCTTGCATCATTATTAAAGCCCAAATCTTTAAGCGAGAGCTCCTTGCGATTATTTTTGCGATAAAGAGCTGCAGATCTCAACAATAAATCTTTCTCAAACGAACTATTATGATTGGAACTTTCCTAACGTCAGCATTACGGGCAGTTCTCTTAACACGAAAAATACTTCTCAGTGTTGGAGGAGTACAGCCGATGGAATGGCATAGCTTATTAAAAATTGAGGTTAAATTCTCATCATTGCTCATTGGAATACCAAAAAGCACAGCATCCGTTGCAACTTCACTCCACTCCATTGCCGTGATTTGAGTGTATATGCCGCGAAGCTCTTCTCTTAAGGCAAGCACTGATGACCCGACTTCATTCTCAATTTGTTCAGTTGTAGTTTCCACTTTTGTTGTTGCGGCATGCATTTCTGCTGAATTTTTCTCAATTTTTTCAACGCGCTCAGCAACTGTTGTTAACGCAGTGTTCACTCTGCTATTTTCACATCGTAGTTTCTTTTTATCTCTTCAATTTTATTATTGAACTCTTCACGAAAGTTACCAAGCTCATTTTTTATATTATCTAACAACAACTCACTAAGCTTATTGAGACGATCGTCAAGTATTAGTGTAGTGAGAGCAGTGCCTTTTGGACTGGCTACCGGTGAGTCACCCTGTGTCGGCATAGATTTTTAGATTTTGTAGAAGCTCTGGTAATGACAACGTTATTTTTGAGCATATTTAAGCAGAGAAAAATCACAGGAACAAGAACAGTCTTTTTAAAGTATTTTTTCTCTTTTTTTTAATTTTATTTTCTTACTTTAACACAAGAGTAAATTCGAAAGTGCTGGTTTTTGAATTATTTATTTTATTATTAATTGAAATTAAGCAGATTGTTTTTGAATTTGTTTATTAAATAAAGATTGATACGTGTATCTTGTTTTTCAGATCTTGCCTTAATGTTTAATTTTGGGATGATGTTTATTGTGCTTAAGATCCTTCTATTGCTTTCGACTTATTTCTAGATAAATTACAGTTTCATACCTCTAACTACAAAGAGCCTATAAATAAATACAAAACCAAATTTAAGAGCCTCAAACCATGGATGAATATATTGTTGTTGAAAAAAATTAAAATATAGCAACGACTTTGTATGCGCATTAAAAATCACCCAAATAATATTAGATTGAAAAGCTATTATGATAAGTTATGCCTAAAGATCAAAACGGAAATTCCACTCAGCAGGGATAGATATTTTTGCAATAGGCTTTCCGAAAATGTAGGTAATTCCAATAAAGAATGGCGAATTATCAACGATATTCTACGTCGTAATACTGCTTGTGCTAATATTATTTTAAGTTTAAATAACACAACTGTCTCTGAACCTCAAGAAGTAGCTAATCTATTTAATAAATTTTTTTTAAAAATAAGTTCTGGTAGGGACTGTTACATAGATTCAGCATATTTCGGTGATTTTATGTTAAGTAGCTTTCCATAATCAAAGAGTTTTTTCTTTGAACCATTTTCTGCTATAGAAATTATTAACATAATAAAATCTTTAAAGACGTCAAAATCTACATCTTTCGATCATATCTCTAGCTATGATTTGAAATACATTTCTTTTCAAGTTTCTGACGTTTTATGTTTCATCTTCAATTGGAGCGTCAGATATATTTCCAGAAGCTCTGAAGACTGCAGTCGTTCTTCCCCTCATAAAAAGGGTGATACCACACTTTTAAACAATAATCGTCCTATATCGATCTTATCTTTTTTCTCCAAAAGGTTTTAGAGAAAGGAATCAAATCTAAAATTGTATCATTCCTAGATAAAACCAATTTCTTTAATGCTGCTCAATTTGGCTTCAGAAGTGGCAGATCCACTGAAAAGGCCCTTTTAAAACTAACCGGTGAAATTTATAAAAGTCTGAATTCTTCTGAAGTTCCATCTTCTCTTTTTATCGACATAACAAAAGCATTTGATAAGGTTAACCATCCGTTTTTGCTTCATAAATTATATAATGCTGGTTTTAGAGGTTTTATGTTTGATTGGTTTGTTTCTTATTTGACCAAAAGAAAACAAATGGTTAAAATTAAAAATTGTTATAGCGTTCAGAGCATTATTAAACTAGGAGTTCCTCAAGGCTATGTGTTGGGTCCCTTACTATTTTTGATTTATGTCAATTCCTTATTTGATCAACATTTTAGAGGCAAAATAACAGCGTTTGCGGACGATACAGCTCTTACGTATTTTAGCAAAAACTTTTTTAATCTATTTCGGATGTGAGTTTCGATCTTCATCAATTAAGAATGGTTTAATGAACATAAATTATTGATCAGTGAGAAAACAAAATTCATGATTTTCAATTTAAAAAACTGAAATAAGTGGTGACTGGCCTTTACATTACCATTCTCCAAATTGTTTAAGGTTCTGTTTAGCAAACAATTGTAAAGATTCTTTTACTTTCAACTACAATGAAAGTTGAAGCCGCGACTGTTTCGAAATTGAGTGTGTAGATCATTTTAAATACTTGGGATTAATTTAAGACAGTCAACTGAATTGGAAAAACCACACTTCTTATTTAAAAAAAACTTAGCCTATACTGTCATAAGCCAATCTTAAAACTGGTTTAAAATGGTTTGTTTAAATCTAAACTGCAGTATGGCATTTCTTGCTGGGGTGGTACCTATAGTAATAAAATAGAGCCAATACTTGTCAAACAAAAGCATGCATTACGCATTTTGTGTGGTGTTAATCGTAGGACCCCCAGTTTGAATTTGTTTGCACATCAAAGGATTCTTCCACTTTGTATTGTTACAAAGTCTTGAAAATATTTTTTGATAGTTCTGGTTGTTGTTCTGTACGATTTCAAGATAGCTACAATTTGCGAGTAAATTCAGGTAATTTCGTGACTATTCCTACAGTACATTAAACGCACTTTTCACGTTTTTACTACGCAACTGCACCTCGTTTATTTAATGCTTTGTCGTATGATATTAGATGTGAAAGGGTAAGGACTGTATTTTTGAGAAATGTTCAACAGTGGTTGCTTTCGTTTACCTACTCCTCTTTAAAAAATTTATTATGTCCGGTGGTCTAACTTTATCTTGTTTATCTTTTTATTTGCTGTTTAATTTTTTATTGCTTGTATTTTTAATTTAATTTATATTTAATTTTAATTTTAAATCTTAGTTTTTATTTTTCTTGCTTACAAAAACTAGTTATTTTTGCAATCTTGTCAAATTCATTCGTTGCATTCGCCACTTGTTACTTGAACAACAGAATGTAACTTACTATTTCATTTTAAAAATAACTATGTACATACTTTTAAGTTTTATCTAACATGAATTTTAATAAGATCTTTTATTTGAAATAAAGCTGAATTAATAATAATAACTAAACAATAATAAAGTACTAAACCTCAGATATCTTAAAATGCTGCCGTGATGAATCGATTTTGAGGCCAGATTCGTATTCGTAGGTTTTCATACAATTAATGTTCGTGTAGAACTAATAGGCTGCGGCGCCACCTTTTAAAATTTAACAGCTTATTAATGAAAACCCTTAAAAAAAAGTTTAAATGCTTTAACATACATACATATGTATGTATGGTAAATAAAATGTTAAAGCCAAGCTACCGTGAAACTGAAAAATCTAAAAGGACATTATTTCTGTCATTATTTCTGAAGTTAAACTTAAGGTCGAGTGGAGACTAAAATTGTGTCAAGTGTGTTTCTTTAGTCAATTATTTTACTTGATAATTAATTTGTTATTTTTTACAGATATTTGTTACTGCTCCGTGGAATCTATGGATATTGCTAGGAAAGCTTATGGCACTGACGAAGACATAATTTTCATTTATAACAATTAGTTTAAGAAAAATATAATAGTATCTATGCATTCGTTTTATTAATTCAGTATATGCTAGGTTTTTTAATATAACTATTTGAACAACTCTTAAAATTCGCTTCAGCGCAAATATTGTGATACCAAATTTAAAAAGGAGTGTATTTTGTATGTTAAATTTAAGAATGAATAGAAATAAAATGACAGAGAAATATGGATAATGTCAAACTGTAAACATTTTTTTTTAGCAATTGAACATTTGGATTTCGTATATCTCCAAATTGGCACATAAGATTTTCATAAAAATTTTTGGGGATGATACCACTGAAAGTAGTCATCAATACAAGTTTCGTTAATATTCTGGAAAATTTCGTTGAAGGGCGTGGCACAGTCTACAATATTTATAAACGTTATAAAAAGAGAACTAACAACGCAATCGCTATGAAATTTAATATGGCAGATATACTCGCTAAAAGGTGTCTTCTTGCAAAATTTTGTCACAATAGTGCTGGTGGGTGTGGCACCTCCCATATAAGCAAAATACGTTTAATGCTATAGATAGTGTGCTATGATAGTAACCTTCATAAAATTTTGAGTGGAGGTGTCGGTTACTATAAGCTTTGAAATCAAATGAAACATGACAAGATTGCATCAGTGGGAGTGGCACCTCCCTCATTCGCATTAAGTTGTAAGTGTTATTTTAAGTGAACTATTGGAGCAATTGATCTGAAATTCGATGTAAGCGGTTTACTGGGTATTAGGTACTTATAAATCAAAAGCTGGCGAAATAGCAAAAGTGGGCGTGGCATCCCCCATACAATTAAAATACCTTAAGTGGCATAACTATCGAAATATATGAGCAATCATACTGAAATTTGGTGTAAGAGGTTTGTGTATGGAAGGCTATTTTTGGATCAAAATCGGACTGTATTGTACCAGTGGGTATGTCACCGCCCTAAATTTTAAGAATAATTACGGCGCATATCGCAAACTATACAAGCTATTGTGCTAAAATTTGGTTTGTGAATGTCAATCACGAATATTATTTATTGAAGCAAAAGTGGGCGGAATTGGAGAAGTGGGCTTGACACATTTCGTGTTTTACATTTCTATTCTATTTTTTCAATATTTCCCTTATTTTTTCGACATTTTCAACCTTTTACCTGTTCCCATTCAATTTCATTCGACATATTCTTCGATTTTTTTATTAATTTTTCAGAATTTTTCATATTTCGACTTATTCAATTTCTTTCAACTTATTTCAATGGGTTTTATATATTTTCAGCATTTTCAGTTTTTTCTAACACTATTCAACTTTTTTAAATCTTTTAACATTATTTTCGACTTATTCAACTTCTTCAACATTTTTTAACATCTATTTAAAAATCACTTTCAATGCAGTGTAGGGTATGTGACTTTCGGCCTGGCCGAAGGTAACTCCTTTACTAGTTAATATAAAAATCACAGCTTGAATCACATAACAACATTTTTTATTCACCTACTAAAAAAAAAGTTAGAGCTTTCCAAATTCCACTAACGAAAACCTCATGGGGCCACTACAATGTACACAAAATTAATCAAAAAGTATGTTGTCAAAATTATTTAGTTATTCAAATAAAATCTAAAAATCAGTACCGATTCATAAAAATCAGTACGTGCGTACTGATATCAAAACCTTTAAAAATCAGTATTTTTAAAGAAAATTAGAAAAATCAGTACATGTACTGGTGTTTTTGTGTTGTTTTTAATACGTATTTTCTTTCTATTTTAAATAGTTGTTAAATAATAATAAATTTGTCGTTTTGAGTATATAATTGTCACTATGTTATGACTGAGTGTTTGTAGAAATTTGGTTTGCTTTAATTTTGTATTTATTATTAGCTTTAATTTATTCTTTAATATATACAAACGTGAGTACATTTTTTGCTACAAGCAGTGTAAATCAGTGATCAGTTTTGTTTTTTCATTCCCTTTCTTGCTTTGTTCGCATACGAGTACAATGCTTTAACTTAATCTCAATAGGGTGTTGTTGTTCACCGGGTATATTTCTACACAACATTAACCCGTTGTAAGCGATTTTAAAAATATTTTAAATCAATATAAAAATGAAACTTGTTTCACTATAACTTTTTCTTTTTTTATGATGGACTATTTTTCATCTGAAAACTTATTAGCTTGCTCTTTAAGAGACCAATAAAAAAGTCAAAATATATTGAATGCCATGTTTTCCTGTTCAGGTCCCTGTGAACAGATGTTTCATGCCTCTTGTGCAAACCTAACTAACATCGTTATTGATCTTCCAAACGTTCGGGCCGTCGGTCTTTTTCGACAAAATTAAGCAATTTGGGGAAAATCTTAATAATTTGAATATTAATTTAAAAAAGCCTTAATAAGGCTGTCTCACCCGATGTTATTTTGGAAATAAAACTATTACAGCGGCTGCTATGGTTTTTTCTTCTACTCTTTCCACGAAAGCTATTTCCCTGAAAAAGAAAAGAAAACCTAAACGAAAATTGCAAAAAAATCGAAAGTCGAATGAGAATCTGTGTTGTGTGGGGGGAAGAGCTGACGCAGTTGTTAATCGTGAAAAAAACACTTCTACTGCTGTTAACAACCTTCCATCACTTTCCTCCACTTTAAATACTCCTGTATCCATTTCAGTCATTTCTAATACACAACGGGTTGTTCCGGTTGGTGGTTCTGTGGCGCCTGTCTCCTTGCAAGCATTGCCAAGGTTTCATTTCCCGACTTCATTCTAACACTACCACTGATAACGTCATAAATTTTATAAGACAAAATTTAATTATTCCTGCTGACGCCTTCGTTTCTTGCAGGGAAATCGGTAATAAACCTACTCATGCGTCTTTTAAAATAACAGTGGCCTCTTCTCATGTTTCTGCCATTCTTAATCTAAGGCATGGGTTGATAATATCTTTATTTCAGAATTTGAATAAACAGACTGTCAGACATACTGCCCGTTCCAGTTCAAAAAACTGAAGCGGCTATCCCTTAACTACCAAAATGTAAGGGGTTTGCGATCCAAGACGCACGACATCTTTTTGTCAACTCAGAATTTCTCTGATGATATTATCGTTTTTACCGAAACTTGGTTAAACAATACTTTTGTCAATTTAGAATTTTTTGATAATAGTTTTAATGTTTTTAGAAGAGACAGACACTTGGAAGATATTTCTTCTGTTGGTGGAGGCGTCTTAATAGCCATAAAAAATCATTTAACTTGTTCATTAATCGAAATTGCCTGCGCATCTAATATTGAACTTTTATGCGTTAAAGTTACACATTGTAACTCCAATATTTGTATTCTTAACGTTTATGTTCCTCCAAATAGTGGCGTAGATGTCTACGAATGTCTTTCGATGTCCGTAGAATATATAATTAATGAACTAGATGCTAATGACATTTTGTTGTTAGGCGACTTCAATCTGCCTGACCAAAAATGGACTCCTTCGGATGATGGTACATATTATTATGTATCCTGTCTATAAGCTCGACAACAACAAATTTTTGTTGACGAAATACTTTCGAATTTACTACATATAGCTTGTATATCTAATTGCCACGGACGACAACTTGACTTAGTCTTGGCTGCAAATAATAGCAATGTAGTTGTAATAAATGCTCTTCATGCTTTTTCTACCGAGTTCATTGATCTGCAGTTGTTGTAATCGTTGAAAGCGCCTAGTTCTTTTTGGCGAATTTTAAATTTTTTCAACTTGCGATTATCTACGTGTAAAAGAGGCTCACAAAAATTACTTAGCAGTTTGAAAAGGACTGCAATATCAAGCTTTCTTATTTCAAAAACAGGTGTCGATGGATTTCACGTCTGAAAAGCTGATTGTGGCAATTGGTTAATTGTTAACTGTTGGTTAACTGTTTACTGATGAATTCTATTTTCTGTGTTTCAAGGCCTCAACCCATAGAGTCCGTCAAGTCCGTTGCATCAACGTATACAACTGACACAACGGAAGTAACGGATGGAAGCGACCCAATCAATACGTTAGCAACGCATTCAAACGTCAATCAAAAAATCAACAAACAACTTTAAATTTCGTAATAAATACAACACATGTATCTTTCGCTTTGCTTATAATTGCGAATTTATCATATCTTCCTTTTTTAATTATTTTAACATTGTTATCCTTTGTTTTTTTATTCGTTCTCAAATTTTTCCAAATCTATATTTGCTTTTTACTTTGTTTGACACAAACCACAGTTGTCAAAGTATTCAACGTACGTTAAAAGTTGAAAATTGCCCTTTGCGTTGACGGATAAGTTGCGAATAGGCCGCTCTTCATACAATTGCATGCATTTCATCTCAGCTGTCAGTTGAATACTTTGACGCAACGGACTTGACGTACTCTATGGGCTGAGGCCTTTACTCCTTCTTATGTAATTTCTCTTAATTCTATACGCTTTTGCTCGAAAATTTTTTTAATTTTGATAATTAATATGTAATTATTGAAAAGCCATTAAACTTCAAATACCATTAGTTGTCATACCAGGCGTCACTTTACCAAAACTTCAATTGAAGCAGAAAGCGCACACGCCGCTTTAAAAACGTTTAAAATTATTGAAATAGCGGAGCACAAAAATTTACTGCGTTATCACTGAAAATCTCGATTTGGTCCTATGTTCTTCTGGCAATCGTAACCAGGATAGACCGGTCCACCATAAACTATTATTAAATAGATTTGAGGGATTTACACCGCTCGAAGTACAGTCAGTGGGTTTTGAATCTGATGGCACGTATCGCCACGAATTTCTAGGCATGGTCTCCAAAATGGCAGTGGTTCGGCATGCAATAAAGGCTGCTCAGCAAGACGGAGACGAGAGCCAATGCAGCACCATTTCGGAGTCACACCATGCGAATGCTCTAACGATTTTCGCACTTTCCGAGAATTTACCAGTGTCAATAATTTCGACAACAACAATGCACCGCGGAGTTCGAGACGGGGAATGGACACTGGTTATAAAGGGGCCACTTTAGTTTTTGCCGTGACGATTGTGGTAATAATATCACCAGCATTAGATGTTGAACAGGCATGAACAACAGCAGCGTAAGCGAGTGACGAAGCATCCGAGAACCCACGTAGTTCGATATGTTTTTCGGATGAAAACACATTCTGCAGAACCCGAATGTTTTTAAAGGCTGTGAGTTTTCGGCGATAGTTACACCATTGTTCTAAAAGGTCAAGGGGCAGGATATCGTTCCACCCAAGATTTAACTCAGAAGACCAGAGCTTTTGAAACATAATTTTAAACAGAATGACGGACGGAGCAAGGAGCCCGAGCGGATCAAAAATGCGAGCTATTTTGGAAAGTACCGTTCTTCTTGTCGGTGAGAGGCCGGACTTGGGTAGTCACACCATAAGAAAATACGTCACCATTAGGATTCCAGAACATCCCTAGTACTTTGATGAGGGCCTGGGAGCGTTCAAGGTCGACGAAAGAAAACTCACAATCTTAAGGCCTTTGATGAGCGAGTAGGGCCCTACAGTTTGAACTCCATTTGCGAAGTTGAATGCCAGCTTCGATATCAACGCGATAAATTCGGACTGCAGCTCTAATAAAGTTTCGATAGAGTTTGTTCCCGTCATAATGTCGTCAACATAAACGCCACTGAGTAGAGTTCTAGCCGCGTTTGGGTATTTGGATTGGTAATCATCTGCAATCTGTTGTAGTACACGAACCGATAAAAACGGAGGCGCAGGCACCTTATATGTTACAGTTCGAAGCCCTAAGTGTTGAATTTGCTGACTAGAGCTTTGATGCCAAACGATACATTGAACATCAGTGTCCTTATCCCGAACCCATATTTTACGAAACATTTTGACGATATCTGCGGTAAAAACAAAACGATATTGTCGAAAACGTAAACAAACGCCTATGAGATCGCGTTTTATTCGCGGACCCATTAATAAATTGTTATTTAAAATTTGCCCGGTAGAATCCTTCGCCGAGTCATCATACACAACACGTAGTTTTTTCGTTAAATTTCCACGTTTTACCACCGCATGATGAGATAGGTAAAACTGATGAGAGACTTGAGGTATTGGTGTCATGTTGCCAAGATCGTGATACTCTTACATAAATTTAGAGTAATGTCGGTGCAACTCAAAATTATTTTGAAAACGACGCTCCATCGAATGTAATCGCAAGATCGCCGACTGCAAGGCATCTGCAAACCTGGGTGTTATGTTATTTAATGGTTAAGAAACTATATACCTTCCATCAGAAGCACGAGTAAATGTTTTTTGGAAATGTTCTTTAGCTGTATCGTTGAAAAAATCGCGAGTTTTGTGAGGAGAAACTTCTTCAAACTTTCAAAACCTATTTAGAAGAGTGTCAACGTCGACAGCTATGTGTAATGAAGAAAATTCTATGCTGCGACTGTTCGATTCACATAACCCTCCAGAAATGACCCAGCCAAAGGTTGTATTTTAAGCTATTGGTCTACCTTGGGGTCAGATAATTTTATCTGCTTTTAAAATAGACCAAACCTTGTCAACTTCGAGTAGTATATCTATAGCACTGGAAACATTGAAATGAGGGTCTGCCAGATTAAGCATCTGAATGTGGTCTCATGTCGATGCATCAAAAGATCTTGATGGTAAATGTGATGTCAATTTACTCAATACAAATGCGTCGGCCGACAAACTTGTAGAGTTAGCGAGAGAAGAGATTTTTTAATACAAACCCTTTGCTATAGCCTGCTTTTTTTGAAGATAATCCCAATACAGGAATTCTAGCATGAGTTCTTGGAAGGCCAAGCCTTTGAACGAAAGATTTGGTAACAATTGAAGATTAAGACCCCGTATCAAGAAAAACTCGACAATCAATAAGCTGCCCCCGGTTATCTTCAAGTTTAGCAAGAATAGTTGGTAAGATAGTTTGATTTCGTATGCCAAACTCAAGCGAGGGGTTGTTAACCAATTTGGTAGCAGCGTTAAAAGTAGAAGGGGCTTAAAACAATGAGGTTGTTGCGAAGCAGGTAATGACGGAGGAATAGGTATAGGTGAAACTATCGATGAACGAGGAGCCCTTGGATCATCATGGTGAACAAGGGAATGGTGACGAGCTTTACACACACGACAACGAAACGAGGAACGACGGTTATCTGAAAAATGACCTGACCGTAAGCAATTGAAACAAACAGATTGTGTTTTGGTAAAATTTCTACGCGATGTAATGTCTAATGCAATAAACTGAGAGCACTGCGATAGATTGTGATCACTTTTGCACATTGGGCAGCGTACGACTTTTTCTGTGGCTTTTACTAAATGGGCTTGAATTTGAATTGATTGTTTTCCGCGCGACGAGTTTAAACGATGCAGGGTTTGGCATGATTCTAAAGCATCACACCTCTGCTCCAGAAATTGAATTAGATCGGATATTGGTTTATCTTCACGAGAACCTACATGTTCTGCCCATGCATGCTTTGTATCACTATCAAGTTTGTCAAGAAAAATATAAATGAGTCACGTATCAGGACTGTTTTTGCACGCACTTAAACCACGAATCACTTCTTCCGCACCGTCTATTATGTTTCTCGGTGTTTGCGCATTCTAACTAAATATAGACGGAAATACTAAAAATGTTTGCACAAACGATTGCACAATTAAATTACCACGGTCGTAACGTTGTTCAAGCCTGTCCCTTGCTTCAAAATAATATGCCTCTAAAACCTTTATATGCTGATTGAGGTCACCTGCAGTCCCACTCAAAAACGGTTTTAAATATAGAAATTTATGCGTTGAGGAAATGTTTTGCTTACTGTCAACTGAACCCAAAAATAAATCGCGAAAATCCAGAAAATTATGGGATTAAAGTTGGAGGGATTTTGATTTTCTATGACGCGTATATCGAGGAATCTAAATTTTCTAAAAACGTGGCTTGCTGAGAAGCAAGATGTTCTAGCATTGACACTTCAGAAGTGTTTTTAGGCTCTGCAGAGTTTTGTCTATCGCGTATGGCCATTGTGAGACCCGAATGTGCTTCAAAATATTTGGATTCATATGGTGCAAAATTGTTTTCAAATTCTTGCACCTCACTTTCGTCGACGTGCTTTAAGCATTCGCAATGAAGTGTGTAAAGCTCACCCCATACATCAATAACTTTACTTGAACGATTTTCCAACATCTCAATAGTACTCGATTGTTCAATGGATGCCAGAAACTCTACTGCATGTGTTAAACACGATTTCGGATTGCCGCGCTTTTGCTTAAAGGCATTCATTTTGTTTGAGAAAAACGAATGTTCAATGATTTTATCGATAGTAAAAAACAAAGGTGAAATGCTGACTCGAACGAACTGAAACTCCTTGAGTGGTTATAAACCAAGTCTATAGTTTCAATAGTATCACCCGCGAAGGAGTTTTGTATTAATTTAAATAATAAAAAAGTTTTCAATTCCCGTCAGAGCACTGCAAAATATATTTCACTACCGAGGTTATGTTAATGAAAAAACGTCTCAAAAAAAAGTCACACCGGTACTACAGTTACACATGCAATCGATATTTCTTCTATTCATTTTTAATATTAATTGCAATTCAATTACACGATTCAATTATTAATCCGGCTCGGAGGACCATATTATGATTAGGATTGAGCAATGAAAAAACAAACCTTAGTTCAATTTTAATTAGAACTTTATTCTATAATTGTAAACAATAGATTTAACAATTAAGTTTCTGATATATGCACTTATCTGGTCATGCTAACGTGTCTTTCGTCCAGCGATCGTAATCCAAGTGCGTGAGATCCATATGACATATGTACAAACACACATTGACCGTCAGATGAGCATAGTTAGAAATCGTTTTTTGTCCTTTATTTCAAAACCAAAATATGAATTTTTACATGTTTTTCAATTCAGGGATGCTGTTTTCAAACTTGGGATCATTACATGGGTACGAAATCTTTATGACAAGATTCATCATAGCATGTTTTTTATGATGGTGCAAATTAAAATTTTCATCATAAAAATAGCCATGAACGATGGGCCATCTATTGGACACTGGCGTTGCAAAGCAGAAGTTCGAAACATAACAGTCAAACTGACATATGTTGCGTGAAAATTGCTCTATTGCGTCTTTTGTCCTGGAATTTTCTTTGTGCGTTGAGAATCAGCCAATCAGAAGACTGAACAGCGCATCGGTTGGTTGAAATTGGGCTAAGAACCAAATAATTATGTGTGTAATTCAACTTTTAAAGCTTATTATGCTTGGATTTTAACGAAAAAAGAAAGTTTGTAAAGAAGAAAAATAAAAATGTATCCTAACAAAATAAGGGTCGCGGAAACCTGAGAACGAAGCCCTAGCGCTCCACACTGCAAAAAAAACGAAGCAGTGAAAGACACTTAAACATCGGATGAAGTTGACATTGAAAATAATTTGACATTCAAAACATACAAGAAAAATTTTGGCATTGAAACAGAAATAGTGACAACTAAAGAAACTTAAAAATGGGAACGAAACTTAAGTAATGACATTTCAAAACAAAACAATAAATTTTGATATTGGAAATGCGATTGTAACGCGTCGGGAAAATGATACACAAAGTTTCTGCTCGTTTTCTTGAATTAGCAAAAAAGCAGCTACTATAATTAAAATTGTATGTAACTTAAAATAAAAAGTGCAAGTCTTATAAGAAAAATTATTTTAGAAAAATTATATTTTAAAAATATTGTTGTATGCGGGCCACCCTAAAAATGCACCCTAAATAAAAGTATAATAGCCTATACACCCACCTGATTCACACTAACATACTGATAAAGTTTCATAAAAATTGGCCGTATAGTTTTCGCTTCCATTAAAAGATAGACAACCACTGAATTTTATATAGTAGATATTACAAATTGCCGAGCTACACACCTTCTATCGAGCCCTGTTTCGTTGCAGGGCTCAGCGACACGCACTGCAACGGCCGTAATTTTAAGCTAAAAACAAAAAGAGAATTAGGGTTAAACTAGATGAGCATACCCAGAGAAAGTCATAAGAATTAAAAATTTTAATTTGTGTGGAAATATCTCGCATTTGAAAAAAATTCCGATTTTCGACTCCTTAAATTCGTTCAAAATATCGAAAAAGCCGTACGACACTCTCTAGAATCTAGATAGTGTTGCTATAATTGTACAGTTAATATTTTAAAAAGGTTGAACGAAAATAACGCGAGTAATGCTGTGTGCCATTTTTAAAAAATATGTTTTCAGAAAAAACGCGTTTTAAGTTTCAAGTTCGAAGCGCAGCGCATTGAGATATCTTGAACACGAGTTTTAAAAAATTAGTTCCGAAAAAAACGCAAAAACAATTATAACGTCGTCGTTTGTATATGTACTGTGAACTTCGGGCCAACTCTCTGCCGCCCTCACTACAAATTGCTGTAACTACGAAAATAATTTGAATTTTGAAATGGTTAAAACGTTTAAGAATTCGTAAAGTCATACAAAGTTTATGTAGCCAAAAAAAATATTCGGTACATTAAAAATCTCAAAGTGGTGTAACGCATTAATTTGCAGTTATTAACACAAATGAACTCCAATGACTTTTACACAGCTATTAATGAGCTTTACATAAAGCTAATGTCTTGAAATCTCTAAATTATATCTTTGTTTTAATGTACTTAGTCATCGATTATACTATAAAGAATTTGCTTAATATTAAATAAATAATAAATAAAATCCACCTGCATATGACCACTAAATAAGTACTTTGATTTATTAAACATGAATATGAAAATATTTCCATTAAAATCAGAAAGGTTAAATTTAATTATAAAACATTTTATTCAATTTGAAACAGTTTCCTCCTATGTATGTATAAGTATTTGAAAATAATTTTACTTAATGTTTTCATAAGTCGGAAATCAAAATTATCACCACTAACAACACTTCCATTTAGATTTCTGGTCGCTGCCTCCTGATACAGCAACTGTATTTGTGTGAGAAAGTTCAAAATTTTCAGATGAAACAATCTAAAAAGTAAAGAGTTCATTATTATTAGTATTATTGAATGCATGTGAGAAAATTCAAAATTTTCAGATGAAACAATCTAAAAAGTAAAGAGTTCATTATTATTAGTATTGCAAAATGACAACTGAATGAAAACTGATATTTTTTCACATTATACAAGCTTCAGAGTACTTATCATTTTACTTGTTTTTATTTAGAGAGCGTCAACACATTATGTCACGCAAATTTTCGTAGATTCTGAACTCGTCCTCTCCATCCATCTCTTGTAACGCACCGAACCAAAATTGAAAGACCTTCTCCCAGTAGCGTACCTTGGGGGAGGGGCGGTCGCAAGGGGGCGGAAAAATGGTCGTGGCAAGAGTTTTTAAATGTCAAAAGTGAGGAATTATTTTTTTGTTTTATTAAGTTAATGAAATTTTTGCCAAAAAAAAAAAGAAAATTTCTTTCTGTAGAGGCGGCAAAAAGTCATTTTCTCCGGGCGCCCTCTGTGCACGGTACGCCCCTTTCATACTTCGCCACTTACATATTCAATCTTTTTAAAAGTATTTTATTATTATGCAATACGACAATGTGAAGCTATTAAATTAAGTAAATGGATATCGTCCAAACATGCATATTGCCATCTAACATTCTAAAAGACGTAACCACAAAAAGTTCAAAGTCCAGTTTTCATTTGACTAAACTACATATGTCTACAAAATTTTTAAAATCATGTGTCCAATAATATCGTATTTATTAACGAAATTCAAAAGGCCGTAACCACAAGGGCCTGAATTTCCTATAGCAAATAGACGTAGCACACTGATCAATCAATCAAAGACATATACACGGACTTGAACTATATTGTAATTGACCGCATTTTCTTTGTCCAAGACCCCACCCCCTTTAGTTCCTTCCTAACGCACCGTTAATCAAATTACCATTTTTCGTTCACCGCCGCTCCCCTAAGTGCGTAATGTAATTTGTGAACGCTGCCTTATTGTAATCATTTCACGTAATATTCACCCTTATCACCTTAGTCATTTTTCGTTTACGGCGACTGCCGATTTTTCATTTGAGTATCATGGCAATTTTCCCACACGACGAATTTCGTTTGACTGGCGATTATTACAATCAGCCTCGATTTGTTAGTCGTCTTCGCTATTTGTCGCATCTAATATGTTGACATCGACTTAATCGACTTTCGATAATTATCGAAATCTTCGCCTATTTTTGGTATACATTTATGAGCTCGTCTTTTGACGAAAGCGACTCTCGCTTTCGTTGATTAAATGTCACACAAGTTTATACAGACGACGCATTTTCGTTTGTGTGAATTTTAGTTTTTTGTGTAATTTTTATATTTTGAGAAAAATAAAAAATTAAATGCACAAATCCAGAGCAGTTTGGACACTTGTTGGATTTCGTATTAAAATTAAATATGTAGCTCATCTACATATACAAACATGTCTAAGGTGATCCAGGTCATCAAATAACAACGAACCAAGTGTTTTGTGGCGTTTTCTAGCAAGTACGGGGCAGGAGCAAAGAAAATGTTTAATGTTTTCCTCTGTCTCCACATCCCTACAACTTCTACAGAAGTCAAAGATCGAACATCTAACCTCTTCTCATGTCTGCCGATATCTGCATTGCCCAATTACGACTGCAACAACTGACGAGACACTATTTCTAGTGCGGGATATCAGTTCTAGAGAACGCTTGCCGTCCCATTTTGGCCAGATTTTCGTAGTTATATTGCAAGTTTACCCTTGGATTCATCTTTTGTTGGAGCTAATGCAAGCAAATTTTAGCCTAGCAAACGGTTTTAGAAAAGGCATCGCAACCGTAAATTTATAGAAAGAAAGAATGGGAGTCTGTGGCCAATGTATTAAATTAGATGGGGCCGACCATTCGTGCTGCTGATGGTTGGCGAAATATAAAACTTGAAAGTTTAATTATTTAAAAACCAATATAACAAAGTTTAAGCTTATACGATTCTTACCTAGCGTTTGGCAATGTAAATATCGGTGTTATACAAAAAAAAATCTACTATTTTTCCAAGAGATTGCTTTAGAAATTTGTATCTCGCGTTGTAGAAGTCCGATCAGGTTACACTTGATGGCGTTAGAAAGATGAGGCAGTTTTGTTTCAACGCGCGTCAAAGATGGATACTAGCAAAAAAAAATACACCATATTTTACAAATTTTATCCGATAAACTGAAAATGTGAATATGGTTTATGGTCCTGATAATGTAACAATCAATAATGTGCAATTTTGGTTTCGCCGATTCCGTTCCGGTAATGTCGATGTCAAAGATACACCATGCTCAGGAAGGACAATTGTCGAAAATGTCAGTGAAATCGTCGAGTCCGACCGTCACAATAGCTTCCTATTTCGATTGTCCAGGAGCTAAACATTACACAAGAAGCTGTTTCGAAGCATTTTCATAAGGCTGGATACAGAAAGAAGCCCGATGTATGGGAGCCATACGTGTTAACATAAAATAACCTCTTGGACCGAATTTCCAACTGCGAGTCGCTGCTGAATCGCAGCAAAATCCACCCATTTTTGAAGCGGATGGTGACGTGATGAAAAGTGGATCGCTTACGACAACGTCAAGCAAAAACGGTCGTAGTCGACAATGTCTCGTCAAAAGCTCCGGAGTTTCGGTTGGGAGGTTCATATGCAAGCACCTTATAGTCCGAACCTGGCACCAAGTGATTACCACCTGTTCATGTCCATGGCCAACGATTTTGCTGGTAAAAGTTTCCTCAAGAGAGCTTTGTGAAAATCGATTGTCCCAGTTTTTTGCCAATAGAGACGAGGACTTCTATCAAAGAGGCATCATGAAATATCATTTGAATTTAACTGACGATATTTGCAGCCTTCTGCGCTCTTTGCAGTATTTGGCTTTTCGCAATCACTGCTTGACGAAAATCAATTATTTTAATTATTTATTTCAATTATTTAAATTTTTTCATATTAATAAACTTAAAGATGTTATTTTTCGAACTTCGAGTTTGCGATTAATTTATGTGTTGTCTCGCTTTTGTTCCACGATACCAAAACTGAAAAGAAGTGACGTCGAAATGAAGACAACAGCAAATGTAGACGAGTCGTTGGCGACTTACAAAATAAGGGCAATGTTCAATGACAAGTTTTAGATTTTGGTGTTCACAGATGTTTGACAGTTAAAAAATTTCACAAAATGATTTTGATGCTGTTTTTACAAAAAGATGCACATTTAGCGATAGTTATTGTAACATAAATAAAATGAAAGTATGTTTAAGCAAATTGAAAAACACATTGGAAAGAATAGATGCGTTCGCTCACGCATATCATCTAGTAAGTAATAGGTTTTTCAATAATAATGGAAAGCTCTAGTTAGTTCTTGTAAGCAGTAATGTTCCTCATCATAAATAATTGTGATTTCTACTTAGCTCACACACAATCTCCATCGCTGAAAAAATCATATGATAGAAAAGATACACCATTTTCAGCGCTTACACCAGGAACTAGCAAACTCCTGTGCCAGTACTTGATTCACTACTTTAGGAAAATGTCGCACAATTTGTTAATCGACAATACAAGAAGGCTGGCATGCAAATTTTGAAAAATTTTAGTTAAATGTTTGCCCAGAAAAAAGTCGCAACAGCTCTACATCTTCAAACAATTATTGAAAACACAACCAACCCCAACTACAAAGTTAACGCTTGAAATCTGTGGAATACAGCATTTTACAGGCGTTGAATGTAAAAGGCGATGCTCAACGTAATGTCAAGTAAATTTAACTAAGTAGCTTTTGAAATTTCGCATAACGAAATTATATGCAAAGTTGAGCCACAAATAAAATATTTGCTCAAAAATCTAAAGTATAATTTACTGTTATTGTTTTTATTGATCTTAATGGAATTTACGGTAAATTTTTAGCAGTGGGGTTCCAGCCTTATATCGAATCCAACAGTTTTTAAACATCGGTGTACTTTCTGGAACTCTAAAATAGCAAAATTCATGTGAATTCGTTTAAATTTCTCTCTCGTCAAGGTAAATCTTAGTAACATGTATATATATGAATATACTACAGGATGTAAGCCATGAGCCGAAGGCCGCCCACTTACCCTAACTTTTTAGTATTTATTGAGTTTATGGCAAAACTTTAGAACAAATTGAGTCACAACATAAGGAAATTGAATAACCTAAAAGAAAGACTTAAAATATATAACTGATATAGTTAAATATTAAATTAATGCAAAAACCTCAACAAAACAGATTAAGAATTAAATTTAGGCAATCAATTGAATTATCTTTATACAATGTATTTAACATTAAGAGAGTTCTATTAGTATTCATTAACAGCATAGTTGCGATCTATGACACTTACCATAGAAACCTCTGAGGTTCTGGAAGGAATATTAAAAAATATCAGCTCAAAAGATCAGGACAATCAATATTACCATTAATTACATCATAGATAAACATAATGCTGTGTATAAGTCGCCGATTCTCGAGAATATCAAGATTTATATGCATACAGCAAGCATTGTATTCATAATATGAGTTCCATATGAACGATACATATTCCCAGTTTTATCATACAAAGGAAAGCAGAACTATTTCTTTTATTAAAGCAAGCAGTAGTCAAAGTAAACACCAAGGCCACGAATTTAATGAACTTTAGTCGAATTTAATTGACTTTAATCAATGCAGAATAAACACAAAATAGGTGAGCTACTCTTCCAGAACGTCACATGGAAGCATTTCCGTAGATTCGATGATAAATTATTAAATTTGAACGAGGTAAAAATATTATTTAATTCAGATTAGAGTATTACAATCTAAAGTATTAACTTTGAAATAAATTTTTAAATCGTCTGCATACAATAAGAAACGGACGGTAGAAAAACATGTTGACATGTCATTAAAAAAAAGAAAAAAGAGTAATGGTCCTATGATACTGCCCTGTGGCATCCAGAAGATAATAAAAAAGGTTGAAACAAGTTAACATTTCCTTTGGCTACAAAAGAGATCTTATTAGAAAAATAAGAACCAAGCCAAGACAGAAAGTCCGAATGAAATCCAATTTTGGATAGTTTTGAAAACAGAAGATAATATGAAACTTTATCAAAACGTTTCGAAATATCTGAATATATTACGTCGACTTGACTACCGTACTCAAATGAATTGACACAAACTCTTGTGAAAATGCTGAAGTTTGTTATAGCAGACCTACCTGTTACAGAACCATGTTGCTGAGGGCAGATTAACTTTATTGCAGCAAAGAAATCTTTTTCCTTTATAATTTTTTCAATAAGTTTAGATATATTAGTAAGTTTTGAAATAGACCCATAATATTTAATACTGTTTTTATTTCTTGATTTAAAGATAGGAGAAATATCAGATATTTTCCATTTATCAATAAACGGAGATTGTTTTGATACATTTTAAAAGCATGTAAGACTTTAGTCCATCAAGGTCACTAAAAATACTTTTCTGAATAACATCAAATGTTAAACAAACTACACAAAACTTAATAATGAGTCCTCATTAAGCTCTAGTTGGTTATTATCAATATTGGGAACATAAAAATTTTGCATATAAATCAACAGTTTCGGTTAAAGAATTACATACATTATTATTATAAAACATACATATCGTCACCTAACACCCAAAAAGCCGCAACTACACTTTTTAGAAGAAAAGAAAAAACGTTGTTTGCTGTTACGGCCTTTTGAATTTCGTTAGAAAAATCTTTATTATTGGTTTTGTAGGGACATGTAGTTTAGTCAAACGCATCATTATTAAATAAAAACTCGATTTTGAATTTCTTGTGGTTACGGCTTTTTGGATGCTAGGTGACGACATGTAGATGAAGCAATGAATGAAGAACGTTTTTTGAACTGAACATGTCTCCAAAACGATTACGAATTAGATTTTATGCGACTTTCAAGCGATAAAATATATTGTTTTTAAAGGAATTTGCTTAAAAATCAAACTCACGTTTTCAATGAATAAATTTCTTTCTTTAAGTTCAATACAACCTGCAGAATTGAGTTTGAAACAAAATTTACTTCGAATATCTTTAAGACTTTTCAATCCATTTATATACCACCGAAGTTTATAGATTTTCTCTCTTTATTCTTTCTTTCTTCAAAAAGTCATGAAAATTATTTAATTTATTTTTTTTAGTTTTTGGGAAAAATTTTTTCAAAAACCTTATACATAAAAGTTTTTCTAAAAAGCTTTTAAAAAACTTTTTCGTAAGAGTTTTTCTATTAAAAAAAATTTTTATTAATAAAAGCTATTTTTTGCTTTTATTTTTAAAAGTCAATGTAAGAAGTTTTTTTTGACATTATTTTTCAAAAGTCGAAAATAAAAGATTTTTTTGCTTGAAAAAGCGAGGAATATCCGAAAATAATGTCTTGTATCACTAAGCAAAAACTTTCAAAGGAGAAAAGGAAAAATTATTCATAACAAAATCCAAAGGAAAATACTTAACAAGTTCCTTAAAAGAAAAAATGTATGATAAGTATGCACTTTTTTAAAGTTTGAGTGCACGCATCGATAGAAAAGGCCGAAAATGGATTTTGGAAGTGACAGGGGATATCCCGGACTTTCCTAAAGAGCTGTTTCGAACCTACTTTAAAAAATTATGTGGTTGCACGAATCAATGGGAAAAGGCCGAAAATGGATTTTGGAAGCCAAAAAAAAAGGCGGTTTGTGACTTATTTTTCGAAAAAATTTTACTGCACGATTTGATGGGAAAAGTTTGAAAACGGAATTTGAAAGTGACAGGTGAATGTCCAACCCTCCTAAAAGGGCGTTTTTCACCGATTTTCTGAAAAAAATTTTACTCCATGAATCTATGGGAAAAGTTCAAAAGTAGAATTTGGAAGTAACAGGTGAGGTCCCTAAACCTTCTAAACGTGTTTTCTGTTAAATATCAATTTTTATTGAAGACTAGCATCAGTTTAACTCTATGATATTTTCCAAAGTTATGTCAGATGCCTCACCTGTCCCTTCCAAAATTCTATTTCGGCTTTTTCCCATCAATTTGCAATAAAATTTTTTTGGGATTTTTTAAGATGGCCGTTTTTGTGGGTTTCAACAACCATTTTAATCCATTTTTTCCCGAAAAATGGGTCCCAAACACCTTTTTAGGAGGGTCGGGGACCACCCCTGTCACTTTCAAAATTAATTTTCAGCATTATCCCATCGATTCATGCAACAAAATTTCTTTCGAAAAATGGGCCCGAAGCAACTTTCCAAATCCATTTTCGGCCTTTTCGGATCGATTCGTGGAACCAAATTTTTTCGAAAGGTTTTTTTTAAAAGTTTTTAAAAACTTTTATTAATAAAAGATTTTTTTAAAAGCCTTTTTTGGCTTTCTGATATAAAGTTTTAAAGAAACTTTTACTTGAAGAATATATAAGTTGAAACTAAATTTTTGCCTAAAAAAAACTTTTTTATAAGTTTATTTCAAGCTCTGATAGTAATACATAGTTGATCCAGTAAACCATCTAAGGCAGAGGTTCCCAAAGTCTTTTTTACCACGCCCTCTAACAGTTTAAAACAAAAATGTCCACGCCCCCCTCACCGCAAACAATAGGAAGCCAGTAAGTTCGTCATTAATTTTTAAAATACAAGGATAATTAATGAGTTCAAAAATTAACCTTCACCACCTTCATCGAGAGTTTATGGACGCTTATGCAGACAGAATTACTAAAACAGGATTGCAGTTCCCCACAGGCAATGTGCACTTTATAATACATGGAATGACCCGAACGTTGTGGATAAAATCTACCAAAATTTTGTAGAATCAATTCCGAATCGACTACATGACTTGATACAGAAAATAGGAGGGCACTTATAATATTCAACAGTTTTTAGAAAACTATACTATATAGATTAAAATAAGTAGAATACATTGATACTTTTTTCGCATTAATTTGTACAGGATTGTACTATCATATAACAAGCCGTCGCAGTCCGTCGCTTATGTAGCTGTCGTGTAAAACGACAAAAAACGCTTGGCTAAAGACGCAGCCTTAGGCACAGCAACATACTGAGAAACAGGTGACGTCGTGAGCGCAGTGGCGAAAGCGACGATTGTGCACCAAAGAGACAGCAGCAGCATGAATTGAGGTCAGTTGCTTTAGTGAAATTCTTCTTCGCATGTCGTCATCTGAGTACATTTTTTCTCCACTACATTTCAGCTTATCTATAAATACAATGATAGCCTTTTTCGATGTTCGCGCATCACGCAAATGCTACTGAATCAATTTTGATCAAATTTGCTAAGCAATATTCCTTAGACGCTTGGCCTCAAACTCCAATGATCACGATAATCCTGCTAAATATCGAAATATTAAAGTTTTAAAATTTCTCAAAATCAACATCCCACACTAAGAAACAAGCATGCATGCATAACAAGTCGTGTAATGGGAAGTTAATGTGTTTGTGTGTGTTTTGTTTTTGTCTTTCCCATGGCAATGATGTGGAATATTTATGGAAAAGGCTCAAGGGAATATTCAAATTTTAATCTTTCGCTCTCATTCTTTATTTGTTAATTTACATTATAAACAACAACGCGGGATTTGTGAAGAATGATCAAATATTACAGTAGGTCTACTAAAAAAATTCAAATCGTTTGCTCTCGCAGAAAAAACTAAAAACAGGCTATGCGTACAAAGTCGCGGGCATCAGCTAGTATGAAAATATACTATTTATTTTGAGTTTAACTTCAATATTTAGTAACATTATTATTTTTATTATGTTAACTATTTTTTTCACACAACTTCTTAAAATACGTAGATCTTATTGTAAGAAATGCAAAACAAGTTTTAGTTCAGGTAAATGTTTTATTAAGTTTTCGTCTCTTTTATAAACATTTTGATCTAAGTCCCTTAGAAGAAGTCTTATTCTAAAATACATCCCAGCTCTGAAAAACAATTTTTTTTACTTTAATATTGCAGTTTACATGCTTATTCTGAAAGTTTTTTTAAATATTTTCTGGCTATTTGTATTCCGTTTTAGAAAATTTTGTCGAGTTGTCTCATATGAGCTACTAGCTCCTTTAAAAAACCTGGGTGTTTAAAGTATTTCTTCCTCTATCGCATCCATTGCGCTTCGCACATGACCGAAATATCGGTAATCTTTTTTTTCAAATCTGAGTGTTGATACGGGTTCTCATCAAATTTAACGAAATAATTGACTACAGCAAACTTTTTCTAATGTAGGTATGTACTTTCACATTTATTTAGTTCATATTTTTTATTTATTAAATTTTTATTTCAGTTTTAGTTGTAACCATGTTACGCTGATGTAAAAACTGTCGAATTAAACAATATAGTTATTCATGTTTTAAAAGTATTTCAGTACACATCCTTCTGTTATAAAATAAACTTAATCCATACAATAAATACCAATCATGCCTAAGTCCATCGAAAATTCTTATTTAAGATAGATTTTTGTATATACAGTGAAAGCTCGTTAATCCGAAGGTGTGTAATCCGAATTATCCAGTAATCCGAATTGAATTCATAGATCTTATTTTTATTCTTCTGTTTTTTATTGCTGTGTATAGGTTTGCAAAACTTTTTTACTTAGTGCATCGTAAAGAAAAACAGCTCTGGATACCAAAATGAGCAAAGAGAGAATCACCTTCTTGTGTTGTGCTAATAAGTCTGGAAGTCACAAGCATAACATTGCTGTGGTGGGAAAGTCAAAAAAACCCACGTTCGATTAAAAAACAACATATTGTTGAATATTACTCATCGAAAAATGCATGGATGACAACACACATTTTTAATGAATGGTTTTTTCAAATCGTTTATACCACAGGTAAAAAACTATCAAACTGGAAATAATTTGCCAAAAAAAGCTTTATTGCTAGTGGATAATGCAAAATGTCATGGCGAGCCGCTGGTATCTGAATGTGGGCAGCATAAAACTATGTTTTTACCTCCTAATTGTACTAGTATTATCCAACCCATGGATCAGAACGCGATACGACTGACTAAACTGTTCTATAAAAAAGATCTCTTGTGTGAATTGGTCAATTCGGCGGCGGATGATTCAGACATTTTCTTGAAACAATTCAGTTTGAAAGACGCTTGTGAATCGCTTAAGCTATCTTGGGATAGGTTGCCCAATTCTTCTATAAAGTCTTGTTGGAAGCATATTCATTCTCAGAGATGGGCTTCAGAGGACAATATCCCACTAGCATTATTATTACAACAAGAATTGCCGGAGAATGACGCTGAGAACTGTTTTGATGAAACTGAAGAATTTCGCACAATAGCAAACTTATTTCGAAGCAATAATGACGAGCAACTTTCTGAAGATGAAATTCTTGGCTGGATTATTGACTCTGGCAATACTTTGTGTAGTAGTTCAGAATCAGACACAGAAGACATAGAAGCAGATGCTTTTATTATTACGCACGTTACAAATCGTGAAGCTGTACAGGCTTTAAATACTTCAATAGATTGGGCAAAGGAACGAGGCATGTCGACAGATTACATATTAATACTCATAGAGCTACGAAATAAAGCTTTAGAAGCATGTGCAGTGAAAGAGCAGCAAACCTACATCACAAATTTTATTGAAAATATATAATACATACGTACATATGTAATTTGTAAAATTTTATCTCATTGGTAATTAAAAATAAAATTAAATTTGTTTTGAAATCTTTGAGTTTTATTTTCAAATATAGAGTTATTTCATATATGTATTATACATTAAAACAGCCTATTCAGTAATCCGAATATATCGTTAATCCGAATTAGGGTCTGCAATCATTAATTCGGATCAACGAGCTTGCACTGTATTTGTCTTCACATATAAGTACTTCATGAATTCTTAGTTTGAAGTAATTTTCCAATAACAAATCATAGAATTATCAAAAGAGTACTTACATTACCGGAAAAGACGGTTTTGTCCACATACATATAATATGATAACATAATAGTTTAAAGGATTTTTTTGGGAACATTAGTAGTAAAAAAGTAGCTTTAATACATATTTTTTATGCCACGTCAACTCCATATGACGCTCTGAAATGATAATATGCAAAATGGCGGACATGCGCAATGCGTAATCTCATGATTGCATAATATAGGCCAAATAATGTCAAATTGCATTGGTTTTTTTTTCGTTTTTTGCTTTGAATATCAATTTTGACACTCAGGCTTTCTGACGTTCAACACTTTCAGATAAGAGTTTGAAATCTTGCGAGAACCTATATTATTCAATCATGTGTAGCTTTTTATTGTATCATTCTTCTCCAGCAGCACCAGAAGCATTGTTTTTTTGTTTTTTATTATTATTAATAATGCAGTTTTCAGACTTCACTCACTAAATTAGGAATTATTGCAATTTCAGAAGGTTCACTTAGAAAAGAGTTAGCAGCAAGTGCGCGAAAATATTTGTTTACACAAATTGAGTCTTTGAGAGCAGAAATATCAGCAGACAGATTCCCTAATTGCAATGTAAAGTCATATTTATGTTTATTTAATTTTCTTACAAAGCATCCAGTAATTACTCATTCAGAGTTTTAATTTGCACTTCGAAGGCATAGGTTATTTTCTCGAAGCTCGACCTATGCACTTCCAACATAGATTTATGGCCCTTTACTATTTTCGCGGTGGTCAGCCACATGCACTGATTAGTGGACCAACGTGTTACATACATGATTAACAGTTAGCACATGTGTGTCGTGCCCAATCAGTGACATGTGGAAGTGTAGCTATGACCTCCCAGTTGGTGGCCGCTAGTAACAGCTCTCCAGTCTTGGCTGTAGAGCTGGCAAGCATAGCTAGGCTAGGGGATGGTAACTCCTAAAATGCCTGGGGTATCTTCGGGCCTGCACACATCGATGCTTACAGCTAAACCATGAGTGGCACTGGTGGGTATCTGGCCTGAGGATATTTCAAGCAGCAATTCCCCCAATCCAAGGTGGAACAGCCTGTGTGGGTGGACATATGCGTCCTGTACTCGTGGGAATATAAATGGATACAAAAAACAAAACAAACAAATCTTTTAAGTCCGGATCTCGTAAAAAACCGAAGAATGGCGATAACGCCGGCACCTTATTAGGTGAGACCAGCACTGGCCTTCGGGTGGCTGGTACTGTCCTGAAGGTCGGGGGGAAAACAAGAGCTCTCTACTTCACGTCCAACCCCTCGAAAGTTGATGGGAGACCTTCACTGCCCAGCCTAGGGTTAACCAGTTCGGCTACGACCACAGCCTCATGGCTTGGTCAGTCAATGTCGGCTGGAGGATCTGGGAATGGGCAGGATTCTCAAGGGGTACCTTCGCTGTCCATTTTTGGACCAACCAGTTCGACAAAGGCCACAGCCTTAGGGCAAGGTCAGACTAAGTCGGCTAGGGAAGCAAAGAAGGAGCAGGATCCCCTAAGGGTTGAAAGTAAGTCCGTTCGACCCTTCAAAAGAAAATTTTTGGACAAGCTGGCGGCGCTGAGATTTCGCAGACGCTTGGAAAGTGTAGATCCCAGTTCCATGTTCAGGGAGGATAAGGACTCCCTTCGATGGACAAAGGGAGTCGACTTAGGGCCCGAAGGTCTTGTAAAGGCCCTGACAAAAAAGCCACCTAAAAGGCAGAGGTCTCAAGACGAGATGTCTGATGCCAAACGGCAAAAGACCGCCGGCAAACCTCTGTCTTTTAGTGAGGTTGTTAAAGGTTGTAAGGGGAGAGTTTTGGCAGTCCTTGACAGGGCGGCGGAGGACGAGGCAATTCCTCGCGATCAGTGGAAGTGGGTGGATGCTGCCTTAGAAAACACCCTCTTCCAGATTTTGGAGGAGTTTCCTGGTCCTGTGCCGTCCTGTGAAGAGGCAGGCTGGTTCCAAGGACTTTTCAAACTCATCTCCTGTGAGAATGAGCGGTCTGCCATGCTGTATAAGGTAGCCGTGAGCAGACTAGGGGAGGTTTATCCGGGTGCGAGACTAGAGGCTGTTCCTACCAGGCCTCGGGCTCGATGGTTTTTCTCAACAAAGTGTCCGTGGAGCCACTGGCGGCAGCTAAGGGGGTCATTAGGTAAGGCTTCAACAAGGCGGACGCTAAGGGTTTACCGTAAGGATGAAGAGCTCGCCTCCAAAGGGGCCACGTCTACCTCTGAAACTATCGACACTGCACCACCAGTGACAGTGGAGATGGATGGAGGAGGTGGAACCAGAGGGATAGAGCTGCGCTCCAAGCGGTGAACCTGAGGCGTCTCTGGAAGGAAACTCCATGGACTCTGATAGGTTATCGGAGGTAGAAAACCTCTTTGATGAAGCTCTGCTTCTAGAAGAGGTTGATGAAGATGAAGCGGACAAAACCGTTGTGGAGGGGGGAGGTGATTTGGAATCCGATGAGGGTACTCCAAATTAACCTCCACCACTCAAAGTGGCATCCGCTGGCTTACTGATCCGCTTATGTAAAAGCGGAGATGATGTAGTCCTCATACAGGAACCCTGGGTTCATGCTGGGAGAGTCTGTGGGCTGAGGATGTTACGATATAAGCTACTGGTGGCGAATGTGGAAGGTAACCCCAGGGCGAGCGTTTTGGCAAAGATCAATCTTAATTTGTTTTTGCTTTCTAATTACAGTGACCGAGATACGGTCGTTGCTAGCCTGGAAATCGAAGCTGGTTGCTTCTGGTTAGCTTCGTCATACATGGCTCACGACATGACAGGTGGCCTACAACCGTCTTCATTAAAGGCTACTGTAGAGCAGGCCATTGTAAATAAAACTAGGCGAGTCATAGGCAGTTACACAAATGCACACCACACTGTCTGGGATAGCACAGATGTAAATGAACAAGTTGAGTCACTTTTTGAATATATTTTAAATACTAACCTCCTTATTTGTAACAAAGGTTGTGAGCCAACCTTTATAATAAAGAATAGAGAAGAAGTCCTGGACACAATACTTGTCTCGGACTGCGCCTTCGATTTCATCGCTGACTGGAGAGTTTCAACTGAGCACTCTTTTTCAGATCATCGACATATAGAATTTGTGCTCACTCTTAGCTCCCCAGACCCTATAGTCCACCGGAACGTAAAAAGCACAAACTGGGGCTTATATAACAGGAAACTTGTGGCATATCTGCCTATCTCAACCCCCGTAGAGCCGCCTACTGTCCAGGACATTGATAAGTTGGTTCAAAACGTAACGGGTGGGTTAAATAAATCTCTGGAGATATCTTGTCCACTTAGTAAGCCCAGAGGAAAGAAAAAACCCCCATGGTGGTCAACAGAAATCCAAGTCCTTAGGCATAGTTGCAGGACTTTATTTAATAAAGCCAAAAAATCAGGTTTAGAAAACGACTAGAACGAATACAAATCTAGTCTTAAAATATACAAGAGTTCGCTAAGAAAGGCAAAACGCAACTCGCGGCGCAACTTCTGTGGAAACATAGAAGAGACTTCAGAAGCATATAGACTAAGGAAGATTCTTTCTTCCTCGCCCAGTACGCCAGGTCTTTCAAAAAAGCCTGACGGCTCCTGAACAACGTCTAGCAAAGAGACCTTAGACCTCTTACTCATCACACACTTCCCTGGTAACTCCTTATATATTCCAGAGAAATTAAATAATCAAACCCAGAGGTCTTCAAACCTTTTTGGTGATATTGCTTCAGAAACCGAAATTCGTTGGGCGATAAATAGCTTCAAACCCTACAAATCACCAGGACCTGATGGTGTAACACCAGTTGAACTGCAACGAATTATTCGTTTAACTGTACCATGGTTGGTAGCTATTTTCAAAGGCTGTCTTAATTTCTCCTATATTCCTCTAGCTTGGAGGTTGACCAAAGTCATCTTCATTCCAAAGGCAGGGAAGACCTCTTACATAAGTCCAAAGGATTTTAGGCCAATAAGTCTTTCCTCCTTTCTTTTAAAAGCATTGGAAAGACTTATAAAAATGTACATTCGAAGCAGTATCAAACCTGATCTGCTGTGTGATTCTCAGCATGCTTACACGAAAGGCAGATCTATAGAAAATGCACTCCACACACTAGTGGGTAGTATTGAGAAATCCTTTGCACATAAAGAATTCGCCCTGACGGCGTTCCTAGATATTGAAGGAGCATTCAATAATGGCATTAACAGTTCTCTAGTTGAACTGATTAAAACGTTATTGACAAACAGAACCATTACCTCCAATCTCAGCAAATCCAAGACAAACAGGTTCGTTTGCAGAGGAACGCCGCAGGGGGTTGTACTATCTCCTCTACTGTAGAATCTGGCAATACACAAGATACTTGTCACTAAAAAGGCACGGCTTTAGAGCTGTTGCCTGTGCGGATGATGTAACAATAATAGCATGTGGCAAATTCCTAAATACACAGTGCGAATTTCTTCAAGATGGCTTAAACATACTGGTCTCATGGGCGGATGAGGCAGGTTTAGGTGTAAATCCGAACAAAACTGAACTAGTACTCTTTATTAGGAATCACAAACTTCCAATTATAGAACCACCTTCACTAAAGGGCACTAGACTTGTCTTCAAAGATAGCGCAAGGTACCTTGGTTTGGTATTGGATAGGCAATTAAGTTGGAAAATTAATGTTAAAGAAAGAGTAAGGAAAGCAACCGTAGCGCTTTACTCTTGCAAAAAAAGCGGCAGGTGGAAAATGGGAACTATCACGTCATATTATCACTGGCTATACATAGCGGTCATTCGACCGATTCTATTATATGGCATTGTGGTGTGATGACCAGCCTTAGACAAGGTCACCTATTACAACCAATTACAGAGAGTTCAAAGGGCAGCTTCCATGTGTATCAGTGGTGCTCTGTGGACTACGCCAACTGACGCTTTGGAGGTCCTGTTTCATCTCGTTCCTCTTGACCTGTTAGGTAAACGGATGGCAGCTTGTTCTGCCATTTGACTCAGGGAAACTATTTGCTGGTCTGAGGGGAGAATAGGACACTCAACTATTTTTCATAGCTTGAAGTCTGTACCCTCCAAGTTGGACTATGTTGTTCCAGGAATTTCATTCTACAGGGATTACGTAACTCATATTCCATCTAGGGATGACTCGAAGGGAGGTCTCCCGAGGAGAAGGGGCCATATTAATTTCTACACTGATGGCCCCAAGCTAAATAACCAAGTAGATTATGGTATTTACTCCAAGGAGCTGAAGTTAAGAATTGATGCGAGGTTACCAGGTCATTGTAGCGTTTTCTAGGCGGAGGGAGTGGCTAAGGAGGAATGTTGTAGCCAAACAGGATATAAACATTTTCTCAGATAGTCAGGCAGCTATCAAATCTCTAGAATCAGTCTTCCTAAACTCACTAGTGAAATGGCTCAACATTTTAACATTCACCTCATCTGGGTGCCTGGGTATAGGAACACAAATTCCTCAGGACAAGGAAGGTGTTGGCATGCCACTTGCTACCTGCAAGTTTCTGCTTAAAGAAGAAATGGTAAGAAATGCTAATAAAAGATGGACTGAAGGGTCAACTTGAAATATAACTAGGCAAATCTTTCCGAAATGGGATGCTAAGCGTTCGTCAGAACTAATTTCTCGCACTGCGTCCTTTGACTTATGTAGAAGTTGTGGAGATGTGGCGGAAGAGGAAAATATTAAACATCTTCTCTGCTCCTGTCCCGCACTTGCTAGAAAACGCCACAAAGCACTTGGGTCGTTTTTATTTGACAATCTGGATGACCATAGACATGTCAGTATAGGTCAGCTATATAGTTTCATTATGAAATCCGGTTGGTTCGACGAGAGGGTATAGTCAAACACTCTTTGGTATCACAATGGATCACATTTGGTCTAAGTGGGTCGGTTTTTTTATAACTGACTGCCACTCCTACTTAACCTAACTATTTTCGCAGGAACACTAATGCAATCGATGCAAAATTAATTCAGGTAGGATTGTGCTTCAATAGTCTGGGGTCATATTCCGTAAACTGCCCTCACAGCATTTACGGTGATATACTTTTTTACAGTATCCTCTGCATGGCACAATTTGTATTTCGCCTCTAGCAAAACTTCTATTGCATTTGCCACAAAAATCATAAATTAAGTAATTCAAATTAAACAAGTAAAGAATCACGAGCAATCTAAAAACACGTCTACTCTTGACGAACGAAAGCGAACGAGTGAATAAAAGATCTGTATACAATATTAAAAAAAAAACGTTTCCCCCACCTTAAATCAACTATTATTACAATATTTTTCTGTTTTTGTTCAAAAATTTCAAAAATTTAAGTAGAAAGGCTCAATAAAATGTAACAAATTTTATAAAGACAAAAAATGTCGTTTTGAGACATATATTTTTTTAACGATTGTTATAAAATTGTAATAGATTGTCGTTTTGGTGATAGTCTATTTTATAAAACGGGGGGTTGTAATGGGATGATTATCTCACCATCATCGTAATCGTATTCGACAGAAAAAAACGACACGATACAATTGATATCACGTGATTCGTTAAGATCTGCACTGGTAAAGCTGAAACAGTATCATAAACGCTGACAGTGCACACTTTAATTTTTCTTTGGAAATAATTTTACTTGGGTCTTCATTCATTTTGAAGTTTTAAAAAATACGGCATGAAAAGCCACCGTCAACCTGTGTCACCACTCACATAAAGGAACAAAAAGTACATATGTAGTTTTTGTAAGTAACTGCTAGTTCTGTTACGCTTACTAAAAAAGGTAGATGCAAAAGGAGCTACCAAAGATTTAAAGAATGACAAGTCTTTACTTACACTTAGATTTTGGCTTCAATAGAACTCTCATCCATCTGTATTTTCAGAAAATGGATCAATGCCACCCTATAAAGGAGGAGGTCGTTCAAATTTACACTGAAGGTTCAAAGCTCTGGTTGGGGCTAGATTCCGAAAATCTATAGAGATCGCCAGTTCAATCAAATTTATTCTTTGCTGGGTGCCAGAGCATAGAGATGTTATGGGAAACGAGGTGGGTATTCCCCTTGCCATTAGCAAGCCAAATATTGAAAATAAATACCTGGTGCTAGTAAACTCTAGTTGGGTCAACAACGCAACAACGAGAGATAAAATGATAAATGGATGGCAAATATCCGAGGCGTTTGGGTGTTCCTTACAATGACTTCTGTAGAAGTTGGCGCTGTCTGACCTAACTTATGTACTAAGGGGATGTATATAAATTACGTGAAGTGTTTCCTAAAAAAATCGGACCCCTCCCCGTCCTCTCCTGTCACGTGAGGCTTACCCTATAGTTTTTAAATAATGAAATTTATTTATATGCTCATGGATTTTGTTTCATACAACTAACCTTCATGCATTTTTTACCCAAATAAACATTGTCCAACCTTTCCAAATTATAAAGGATGCACGATGCAGTATATGTGAACTCAATAGACCATAAAACAACGTCTCCAACGATATAAAATTTTGGTGCAGTTTCTGTTTTTTAGTATATAAATTGGTTATGTAAAACTTTTGATTAATATTGTGAAAATACAACATGGTCATCTGGCCACTGACCGCTTGTATTCGACTGTGCACATACCACACCAGGTGGGATCTATGGAGCATGGTCCAACGTTTAAAATGGCATATATGACTTTCTTTGTCGAAATTCGTTATTTTTTTTTTTTTTTTTGAAATCCCAATTGATCTGCACACTGACCACTCAATACTTAAGTTTATCTTATTTTTTGTGTATGAGTATATTTTAAAGTAATAAATTTCGGATTAAACAAGGAAAATTAAGGTTACCTGCCTTTGAGTGCATATTTAGGTAGTTTGTAGTTAATACGTTTAACACTTTAACAATGATTGTGTGGGTATTGAAAACTATTAAGCATTACAAGCGTTATATCCCTTTCTGTTATTGCGGTTAGGTAAACATAGGAAAAAATTCCTAAGATTATCGCATATGAAATATCGGCTCTATTTCTTGTTATTTTTTATTGGTTTATTAGTGTCTCTAGCTAATAAGAAAATTGTTTTCCATTTAGCATCCACAATTGCAAGAGTTAATTTAAGGTCAAATAGTTTTTAAGATTTTGTCCACAATGGTATTTCTACCGTTCGAAGTTTTTTATGCATTTCGTTGACATTCAAAGTTACAACTTCAACCGTGGTACTTCTGAAATATTTTGTAAAAAGTTAAGCGTGCTTAGTGAAAAAATAAAAACAATTTTTAAATTAAAAATGGTTAAAATTAATAATTTGAATTGTAACTATTTTACAAAACTGGCAATTTTAATATTGCATAAAAAAAAAGATTTTGACAGCAAAAAATTTGAACGCTATAATTGTGAAAGTGAATATTTTGATTTTCGAAAGTTTCAATAAATGTATAAACACCGTTAAGTCGATGCATCTGAAATCGATTGGGAATCCTATAAAAACAGAAAACGTGTGATGACTATTCAGAAAAGAGCAGTGAGTTTTTGATATTTGGTATTGAAAACTAACGAATGTAATTTAGGAGAATAAAAATTAATTTAAATCTTATTTACCACAAAAGTTTAAAAAATATCTTCCTTTCCTTAAATAATTTTTTTTGTAATGATTGAAAAAATAGAACAATATGTTTTCAAACTTTAATGGGAACACATTCGACCTAGTCGACCAATGTGATTTGATGAGATCAAATCGAAATGTGTATATAATTTACATCCTTATATCTTTAAAAAATTTATATAATTTCTATGAAAAAAAAAAAATATATGTTTTTTAAAGAAAAAAACTAAACTTTGCAATCGCATATTAATATCCCTCAGTGGGGAACATTCTCAATATTGTTGCCAAAGTGCCCTAAACGGAAGAGATCAAAAATAATTTTGGAAAAATTTCTTTACAAAAACCTTCAACATAAACAGTTATTTTATCAGCACAATGGCATGTCGATTTGTCACAAATAGTCCATTGAAGACAATTGGCTGAAAATATAATTAAATATCAAACTTTCTCGCTCAATTTTCGAAATTAGCATGAGTTATTTTATTTTTTATTTAAAAATAAAAATCAATAAAAATTTTTATAAAAAAATATTAACTGTTTATATTTTGAACAAAAATTATGACTTTAAGCTCGCAACTCATAATTATAACCAAAGGTTGTTAAGATCTAAACATCTATGTAAAAATATTTACATAATATACTAAAAACTTCAAAATGGGATCTACATTAGCTAAGGAAATATATGAATTGCAAACATACGTGCCGCTCTTAGCATGGTATAGGGCCGTTGCTTAAGTATTTTAATTTATTTATCTCCTAAGCTAATGCAGATTCAATTTTGAATTTTTTTTATATTATCTAAATATTTTTATTTATATTTTAAAATTAAAATAAAAAAGTATGAAAAATTACTGAAATGTTTTCTTCCGGTTTTTTACTAGAAAAAACTAAAATATTGAATCTGAGTTCATAATTGAAAGAGCAGAAAGTTTCCTATAGAAACCTCTCTGTTCAAAATTTTACTTGAAATTTAATATTATTTTTTATTGAGCCTCCTTGAGTTCAGTGCTGTCAGTGCAAAAAACACAAAAAAAAAACCAGCGCAAAATGCATTGAGTGGAAAAATTACATTAATAAATTATCTGTTTCAAAAAAGCAAGCAAAGAAATTCTAAATTTGTTTAATTCGATAAACTACTTCGGTGTTTACGTTCACACTTTCTGGAAGTATGTGCAACTCAGACAAATGTGAACGATTTTCAGAATGTCGTATATTTTCCTTGATTGCTTCACATGAAATGCCTCACATTCAAGATTAAGGCACATGAAAATGAGTCACTCACTTATTTCGACTGACGTAATACGGGGGTGGATCTCTTTTGTTCTGTATGCATTCTGAGATTCACAAGACTCAATAGTCAAGTATCAGCTTACTACCAACTGCTAGGGAAGAAAAAATTCTATTTCCACTAATATTTACTGTTGATAAAAATAAAAGCTCTCAGTGTAAATTTAGTGCCGATTTTTCCACAAGCACTAAATAATTTGCTGGAGAGTTTAATTGAAATTTTTCTTTCTGATGCTTTTTACTGCAAATTGTAACTTTTTCAAATTCTATCAAATTTTTCAAATGTTTTTTGATAAATATTTATAAAATATTATGGAAATAAAAAGAGCTTTAAGTTACCATTGAATTTCAAGAAATTTTTCCACCAATTTCGATGCAGTAGCCGCTCTTTGTTATACTCATGGCCATTGTTGGAAAAATCGAAACTTTTAATCTCAGTGCTTCGAAAACAAAGCGAGATTTTGATAGTTTAGCACTTTTTCTATCCATTGAATTTTAAAATTTCAGTGCTCAAATTTGGCAAGATATGCTCTTCTTTACACGATATATTTCTCCTTTAAGGATATCTTTCCATTCGAGCAGTGGTTTAATAGAAACATTAGAGTTAAAATAGGTAATATATATCGGTCATTCTTTTAATAACTGCACACTTTGTTTTTTTGTTTGAAGTTTTTGAAAATTTTTTCAAACTAAATATCTCAAAAACTCTGGGGAAAAGTATAAAAACCAAGGACCTTTTTGGCTTAAAGATGCTTTAGTCTTATGGAAAGAAATAAGAAATCAAAAATAAATTTGTTCAAATATTTGTTGTTTTATTCATAAAAATATTTCGCAAAACATCTTTGCTATAACATCTTTGGTTTTTTTAGTTTTTTTATATGCTATTCTTCAACCAATCTTAAGAATGTATCTGCTTTCATATCGAAATAGCTGTTATAACTTTGGAAAATATAATGTTTTTATGAACGCGAGCACCAGTCTAATTGTATGAATTGTATGATATTTTCCAAAGCTATGTCGGGGATTTCGATTTGAATGCAGATACATTCTTAGGATTAATTGAAAATAAACTACAAAAAGAAAGTCTGATGTCGAAGTTATTTTGATAAACATGGTAAGCGTCATCAGTAAAAAAAAAATTGTAGTTTCCAAGAATAACCAATATACATTTCGGGCACTTTAACATTAATTTTAAAAATGCTCTGCGAATTTTAAATGGCGGAACTTTTTGGATCTTAATCGCACTGAGAGTTGTTAAATATGAAATCATAAATGAAATATTAAATACTAAATGTTCGTATGGAAATACTAACACAAAAGAAAATAGTAATTTTGTTTCTATGTCTAAGAAACATACTTAATTTAATTTTTTCCACGTTTTGCCTTTATTATTTTAAATAGAGAGACGATGCACATTTGAAAAAGAGTTCGATGTATTTAGAACATGGTGCTTAGAAGTAAAAGAGGAGGAAATTTTAAACTCAGTGGCTGAAATCTTTCAAACTGCGATGTGGAATAACCAACTTGACTGAAAACTTAACTTCGTCCATCAATACTGACAACATAAACTTTGACTTACTGGAAACTTCTGCACTCGAACTATTTTCAACTGAATACAGTGAAACATTGCCAATTGGGACTAATGTAAGCATCAAAAGTATTGACGACAGTTCCTTTATTTCACAGAGTCTTTTCAAAGAGAATGTTCCCCTTTGCTCCACGAAAACTAGCGTACAATTAGAAGAGTCTAAACCCATTACTGACAAGAGTGAAAACAAAATTGATATAACTTCAAAATCAATAAATGTTGATCAGTTTAAAAAGTTACGCAAAAATACAAAGGGTTTGAAACCTAACCAAGTTTGTAAGCTAATAAAAATGGAAACAGCTCAATCAGATCCCAAACATTACATAGTTTATTGCCACCAAGATGGTATCTTCAAGCTAACAAAAGAAGAGCAAGACTTAATTGATCATCCTGAAAATTATCCAAAAGCTTTAGAGGTTGTTATTAGAGAAAAATATATAGAAATAAACAACATGTGCCCAATAAATTTCACCAGCTAAAAATACGAAAACTTGGCAACAAACAAGGGGTTACCACACTCGATGGGGCTAGAAAAATTAAATCTGAAGGAAACCGTCAGTTTGATAGAGATCAAGACAAGTTTATTGATTTAATTTAGATGCGACGCGACAAAAATTGGAACTCTTTTGTACAAAAGGTTAGTGAGCCGCAGGAACTTTATCTATGGACTAAAGACGTAATAAATACTATATAAAAAAAAGTCGAAGCTTCTTAAGAAAAGTAGAAACACAATTTTTATGGACGCAGCAGGGGGAATAGTGGAAAAGAGAGAAGAAGATTAAAAAAGAGTTTTCTTATATAGTTTGGTTTTGCGTATATAATGAAGAAGCAGACAAGTCGGGAATTCTTCTGCCAGTAACTGAGGCTCTTATTTGCAGCCATTATTCAGAAGACAGAACGAATTCTGCTTAGCCTTAAAGTGTTTTGCCTCGGAAATAATATAACTTGGCCAATAGCTATACGCATCTGCCTTGACTGGGTGTTTAACAAGAATTTCGGAATTTATTCTTTAAAACAGCTTGCTACAAATTTTGCTTGAATCTACAGCAACAAGAAGTCAATCAAGAGTCAAATTTGTTATAATTCAAGTTTGTTGTAGTCATTAGCTAAAAATTGTTTTAAAGGATATTGACGGATTACACAACAAAAATGATGGACTTAAAAGTTTTTTAAGAACGAATATCGGTTTAGCTATAAAAATAAGCCTTATGATAGATTTTTTCATATGGTTTCAATCCATATGCACTAGGGTGTGCCATTTTTAAGCAACTTTTTTTTCAACTAAGAAACAGGTTTAAAACTTTCAGAAAGGTGAAAAAAAGCCTCTAAAAAATTGAGCTCTTAATATTAACATTAAAATGGAAAGTTAGAAACAGGAACCTCTTAATGTTAATATTAAAAGCTCAAATTTTTAGAGGCTTCCTTTTTCACCTTTCTGAAAGTTTTAAGCCTGTTTTTTAGTTGAAAAAAAAAATTGCTCAAAACTGGCACACCCTAATATGCACTGTTCTTCTATCTCCATCTAAAAGTGGAGAGGTGTGCAAAAAATTTTAAATTTAAATAAAATTTAATAGTTTAGGTGAAATTGAGGGACAGCTCGTAGACCTAGACAATCCACAGAAAAAATATGTCACTTTACCGACAGATAGAATATATAATGGCAGTCCATTTTACTTAAAGTGTTTTAGTATTTTCAACAAGATAAATGAACAAACCATGTGCCAAGACTATACTAATGAGTACTTCGAGCAATCTTTTGCAGATCATATTTTAAATAAATACTGTCCTTATGCTCCCTTTTGGACAAATATAATGGGTTTTCATGTTGAAACGACTGAAAAAAAAAAAGTATATCCAACGGGCCAGTTGAAGGGTACTCCGCTAAAGAAAAAGTTTTCTTGCTGGAAGGAAAATTAATGTTCGTCCTACAGAATATGTCCGAATTTCTGCTAAATGTCTACAGGCCAAACTATGTGAGCTGGAGGGATTATATTTTGATAACTCATCAAAGGAAGAATAAAAATCAACAATACTTGACTATAAAAAAGATAACTCTGAGGCACCTGATTTGTTAGAAGATAAGTGGGAAAGAGTTCCAGCAAATGATAAGAATAAAATAAACCTAGTTCAGGTACAATCTGAAAAATTCTTCAAAACAAAAGATACAGATTTTTACATTCAAAATAAGTTAGATTATTACAGTTTAAAAAAACAACCCAGAAATTTAAGAAATATAAGGTTCCACATCGCTGACTACAGTTATTTATTTAATACAATATATTTAGATACTGTCATGAGATGTGGAACATTATTCCTAGTTGAGCTAGTATCACTTGACGATACGGCGGAACTCTGCAAAAATGTTATGCCGAAAGCCGCCCGTTTACCCTGTCATTGACGAAGCCGGTGATGCATATACCATAGGATTTAAGCGATTTTCAAGCTCAAAAAAAGTATGAAAACGTTTCCGCGCCCAACATATGTATACATTCTTGATTAGCATACTGCACTGTGCGACATACTACAATTTCAAAAAAATCGGGAGTGAGGTCCTTTAAGTAAATAATTACTTATTTTAATACCACAATTCACCATAGTGATTTTAATTTTTTCGATAAAAATAAGTAAAACAAAATTAAAAAAAAACTATACAAATGGTAAATAATTTTAAAGCAAAAGACTAAGCTTTCTTAACATCTTCAAAAAAAAATAGGTAATAAAGGATAAGTAAAGGATAGTAAACACAACTCTTCTAAAAAATGGTTTTCAAATCAAAATTTTTAGAAAAATTCGTCATATCTCCAAAATTATTGGTTGTAGACCATTAAATTATATTTCTTATGACAACCATATTTTTGATACGCATGCAGGGATTCGCAAGTTATAATGATTTTTACAAAAGCTTTATCCGCAACTTCCGATGGCTATATCTCCGCGCGTCATTTCCTTAAATTTTTTTTCATTTGCTTTTAACCTTCTATTACCCATAAAGGAACAGGTTTACTTTAGGGACAACTCTCCGATTTTATATATTTTTTTTGGAGATGTAGCGTATCATAAATAAATAATAAATCTGCAAAAAAAAATTGTCGGTCGGATCTGTTTTAGGAGATATAGCCATCCAAGGTTGCGGATATAGCTTTTATAAAAAAAGGCCATAAGTTAGGAACCCCTGGATGAATTTTCAAAATATGGTAATTTAATCAGGTATAAAATTGTCATATTAATAAATGAATTCCGATGGCTAGTTTTCGATATATGACGATTTTTTTAGAAAGTTGACCTTTTTTAAAAAAAAAAACCGATATTTTTTCCAAAAAATGTATTATAGTGATTTATAGCGATTTAGAATGTAAAATTTATTACCTTTAAAATGATGTGCTATTTGTTGCTACTTTTAAAAACATTACTTTTTTTAATGAAAAAATTAATTTTGGCCACGTATCAGTCTATGATACATCCAACATCTGAGTTGCTAGCCACAGTAATTTAACATAAGAGTAAGGGTAAGTGGGCGGCTTACGGCCGCAGCTCAGGATTTGAACTCCCAAAAATCCGACACCGACTTCGCGGCGTCCTTCGGCCGCGTATCAATCTATGATATATCCAACACCTGGGTTGCTAGCCACAGCAATTTTACATAAGAGTAAGGGTATGTGGGCGGCCTATGGCCGCAACTCACGATTTAAAACTCCCTTAAATCCGACACCGGCTTCGCGGCAACCTTCGGTCGCGTATCAGCCTAGGATATATCCAACACCTTGGTTGCTAGCTACAGTAATTTTACATAAGAGTAAGGCTAAATTAATAATATTTTTATGTTTTCCGGTAAAAAATTGAATTAAAATAAAAAAAATTAATAACAAATGGCACATCATTTTAAAGGTAATAAACTCTTCTTTCTAAATATATATGTATCACTATAGGTTAATAATACTTTTTTTGGAAAAAATAACGGTTTTTTAAAAAAAAAGGTCAACTTTTTACATAAATCTTCATATATCGAAAACTAACCATCGGAATTCATTTATTAATATCACAATTTTTTACCTCATTAAATTACCTTTAATATGATATTCATATTTAGAATATTCATCTAGGGGTTCCCAACTTATGGCGATTTTTATAAAAGCTATATCCGCAACTTTGGATGGCTATATCTCCTAAACGAGATCCGACCGACAATTTTTTTTCCACATTTATTATTTATGATACGCTACTTCTCCTAAAAAAACAAATCAAATCGGAGAGTTGTCCCTAAAGTAAAACTTAAGCCCCCTGTTGGGTAATCGATTGGGAGCTACTGTACTTAGCGTTTAAATCTACTCATTTTTCTTTATGCTTTAAATGCACTCATTTTTTATATGCATATAAACTAACATGTTATTTTATTACTGTTTTTTCTAACATGTAAATTCATACGCATAAGTACACAACAACATTAAAAGCTTCTCCACAATGAAGGCGTCCGCGTCCGCGTCAGCGTCCACGTCCAGCGTCCACGTCCAGCGTCCAATACTTCACACAGGGCGCGATATTTTTGTGTGAGCGATTCAGTCTGTTCGCTTAATTCTTCTTATGTATCATATTTTATTATATGTTTTTTGTAAGCCTTTTAAAATTTCATAATGCCGTTTTTTTGCAAGTGAAAAAAAAAATTTTCATATTGTTACTTCACGCAAAAAAAAAAACATAATTGTAGATTCATATTGTTGCTTTTTATTGAATTTATTGCAATAAAATTATACTTAATTGTCATATTGACTTCGTTCCCAATCTCGTTCCATGCCGCCAACTTTTTTAATAAATTTTTATAATCTTCGTCAGATTTGTCGAATAAAAATCTATATTTACGCCCACTTTCAATTAAAATTTCAATTTTCTCACTCATTTTGCTTATTAGATAGCACAGCGTCAACGCGATATTCTGTAATTTTGTACAACTTGAACGCTGAACGCTGCGTCCCAAAAATAACGCCGGCGTTCAATCGCGTTCAGTGTGAACGGAATGATTCAACATTGTGTAATACAACGTCATTTTGGGACGCTGATGCGGACGCGGACGCGGACGCCTTCACTGTGGAGAAGCTTTAACTGTTAAGAATTGTCTCACAAATGCACATATGCATAACTCTCATTTTTGTCTCTTATGCTTTATGCTATATTCTAATTTTGTAAGAACTAGTTTTGTAAGCATTAGAGTTTTGGAAACTTAAATAAATTAGTCTACGATTGACTTTTAATTGAAACACGTCGCTTTAACTATTTTAATTGTTTTTAATTAGATTTTTTGCACACTCGTTGCCCGTAGATTTCTTTTGCCTTTTGGATAAAGTTCTTGCGGTTAGGAAAACTCTCCTGATCCTACACCCCCATAAAAAAAAATTGGGCAATGGGAGCTAAAGTAAACAATAATTATTTAAACGAAAGCTATATCCGCATGTACCGAGCGACTCTTTTTGATTACACATTTGAATTAAAGAGCACATAAGAAATATTTGGTTTAATAATTGGCGAATGCAAGCTAAAGTTAACTTAATCGAACGAGCCATATTGCGTTGTATAAATCTAACCTTTTCAACTAGACCCATAAATGCGTCAGATACAAATTGATCGGTTTTGGCAGACGCTTCGATGAACAAAGCTCTATGCTTTCTTGCAAACTTAAATCCTTCTTCACGGCTTACAACTCTGTCCATATCTATTTTATTGCCAATAACAACTGTTGCTACGTTTGGATTGTCGCTGTAGTTTTCAAATTCAGTGTGCCATGACTCAAGCTTAAGAAGGGATTCCCTGCTTGTAACGTCGTAAACTAATATTGCTCCGTGCGCTTTTCTATAAAAACTAGGGGTTAAGCTGCGAAATTTCTCGCAGCCAGCGGTGTCCCATAGGGCAAGCTTATATTTCACTCCATTAACATGTATTTCTTTTGTGTTAAAATCCATTCCAACAGTAACTTCATGATTTTCATTAAATTTGTTTTCTGCAAAACGACGCACTAGACTAACAATAAATAGTATTAGTAACTTTTGCTTGCTTAGTTAAATGTTACATACCTGGATTTACCAACACCACTTTCTCCTATTACAAGAAGTTTAATAGCCCTATCAGTCATCTTCCATAAATTTCAAAATTTTTTACTTTAATATCGTACACACTTTATACGTATTTATATTCCAATCACACTTGCCACTTTAGTGCATAGACTAATCTAGAGCGGAAAGTCTTCTTCTTCCTCACACGCATTGGTTGTCAAAAATTTTTAGAGCAAGAGCTACCATATGTGAAAAAATCAAAATGCAAGAATACATTCCTGATTTGTAGGTGTTTTTTGGGTAAATGGATTTTTGCAGGCGAATATTATTGATATGTAAGAGCCTGTCCCATTCGATATCTTTTTACTCACTTGATGAAATTTTGACATTTTTGAGGTGAATATGAAATGTCAAAATTTGCAGTAGCCCCAGGGCTAGTGGAAATTTTGACGCGTGATAGAAATTGAACAATCAATAACAAATTCTAAAGTTAAGGCAAACATCTGACGCATACATCTTTATTCTTGTTTAGATTATGTTTTAGTTTAAAAATATTTAAATTAATTTAAGATTGCTAACTCAACAGATCAGCATGCAGCTACAATTTATATTTTTGTAAAAGTGGTTGCCGATATCCTCAAATGCATGTACGTTTTATGTTGGTTTCCATTCATAATGTCGGAAATATGTTGAGAGGTACTAGATGGTTGAAGATAAAAAGCACTCCGTATAGGCTGGAAGTTGGGAAGCATTCGACAGATTTGGAAAAAATTGGTGTCATTTCAAAAATAAATTAAATATTTATGTTTGTGAAAAATTAGCGATTTTGACGAACCGGATTGTCCAGGCGTTCTTTTTAAATTCAGAACCAGTTTTTTTTTTCTTTTTTCTAGCTGATGATGACTGAAAGTTTGTTGACAATTGTGCAACCAATTTGCATAGTGTAGCATTATCTTTCAAACTTTCTGATGTGCATAATACGGATATGTCTGTGCAGTGTGTCTATGATGCAAATGCTGCTGTTGTGGCTGCTGAGCTTAAGTTTCGCTTTTAAGTTTTGATGTCAAGTAAGGTTTGAATGTCAACCTGTCCTTTGTTTTTTATATCCTACACGGAAGGTATATTCACTTTGTCATTCCGTTTGTAAAAGGGGCGTGGCAGGTATGGAAAAGTATATATATTCTTGATCAGCGTCACCACCTGAGTCGATATAGCTGTGTCTGTCTGTCTGTGTGTCTGTCTGTTGAAATCAAGTTTACGGGAAAACTAAGAAATCTAATTGAATGAAATTTGGCACACAGTTCACACCTTCTTGCAAGCTGCTAGCATATAAAAATTGGTGAAATCGGTTAACGGCCACGCCTTCCGCCCATACTCTATGTAAATATACCCAAGTCCATTTTGAAAAAAAGTTGCTGCGATTTTGATGAAAATTGTTGATTTGGTGAAGATGAGAACAAAATTAAGATTAGGCTAGGGTTTACTTCTGCAAAGGCTCTTAAAGGAGCGTGGCACAGCCCTAATTTTAACTTTATAACGCCATAGCTCGTGAACCGTGCAAGATATTGTGATGAAATTTGGTACACGAATACAGATCTTAAGAATCTAGAATTGCGCATAAAGTGGACAGAATTGTAAAAGTGGGCGTGGCACTTCTTAACAATTAAAAATTTGGATTTCGTATAACTCCAAAATGGCACATACGATTTTCATTAAAATTTTAGGGATGATACCACTGAAAGTAGTCAGCAATACCAGCTACGTGAATGTACTGAAAAATTTATTTTAAGGGCGTGGCACAGCCTACAATATTTATAAACGTTATAAAACGAGAACTAACAACGCAATCGTTATGAAATTTAATAAGGCGGAAATACTTGCTAAAAGGTGTCTTCTTGCAAAATTTTGGCACAATTGTGCCGGTGGGTGTGGCACCTCCCATGTAAGCTAAATACGTTTAATGCTATAGATAGTGTGCTATGAGAGTAATCTTCATAAAATTTTGTGTAGAGATGTCGGTTACTATAAGCTTCGGAATTAAATGAAACTTGACAAGATTGCATCAGTGGTCGTGGCACCTCCCTCATTAACATAAAGTGCTATTTTAAGTGAATTATTGGAGCAATTGATCTGAAATTTGATGTAAGTGGTTTACTGGGTATTAGGTACATATGAATCAAAAGCTGGCAGAATAGCAATATGGGGCGTGGCACCTCCCATATAATTAAAATAACTTAAGTCGCATAACTATCGAAATATATAAGCAATCATACTGAAATTTGGTGTAAGAGGTTTGCTTACGGGAAGCTATCTTTCGATCAAAATCGGATTGGATTGCACCAGTGGGAGTGTCACCGTCCTAAATTTTAGGAATAATTACGGCACATATCGCAAACTATACAAACTATTGTGCTGAAGTTTAGTTGGTTTATTGAACCAAAAGTGGGCGGAATGGGAGAATTGGGCGTGGCATATTTCGCGTTTTTCATTTTCATTCTATTTTTTTCAACATTTCTCATATTTTTTTTGACATTTTCAATCTATTACCTTTCTCCTTCAATTTCATTCGATATTTTCTTTATTCTTTCGACTGTTTCATCAATTTTTCAGCATTTCTCATATATTTCCACACACTCAATTTCTTTCAACTTTTTTTAATGGTTTTCCTATTTTTTCAACATTTTCAGTATTTTTCAACACTTTCCAACATTTTTGAGCCTTTTTACATTTTTTTCGACTTATTCAACCTCTTTAACATTTTTTAACATTTATGTAAAAAGTACTTTCAATGCAGTGTAGGGTATGTGAGTTTCGGCCTGGCCGAAAATAACATCTTTACTTGTTTTTATTTGTTGTTTTGCACGTCACTTGATTAGGAAACTTTTGCACGTCAATTTTTTTGGGTCTCACATATTTTCCCTTTTTATCTCCTTAAAGCATTTATTTTTTTTATAATTTAAGTTGATTGCAACATCGCTTCGCCACCCAACACGTTTCCGTTTTTTTATTGTTTCGAGGAACATTTTTAAGCTTTCAAGAAATGTGTAATATGGAAAGACCTACAAAAGCAATAGCATGCAAAGGGGGAAAGAATGCAGAGTTTTTGGCGCACTGCGTTTGTGTTTTTTGCTATGATTCTTAACTGGACTCAACAAATTGTCGAAAAATTAATATATTCGGAAAATGCGGGATTTGGATTCATTCATTCAATCGCTCCTAATATTGTCATTTTACGATCGACATTCTTCTAAATAGTAGTAAAATAGTTTTTTTTATTTTATTTCTGTTTTTTCGTGGTCACACGATTAACTTTAAAACTTGATATTTTTAATCTGGCCTCTTTTCATCGATATCTTTTGAACAGTGTACTCATTGAAAGAGTCAATCACATACGTTTATTTTGCTTTTATTTAATGCAAAGGACATTAATATTGGGGATATCGTGCTCAAAATATGAGTTTTAAAGTGAAAGGAGGTCGACAAAATGAAAAAAGCTAATGTCTCGAAAACTGTACCACAAAAAAAATTTAGTTTCCATTTTCGTATTTACTGGGAAAAAGTACATAAGAAAGGTAACCTCTCATCAAAGGAACGAAAAAAAAAAAATCATTTTGTAAACTAGTGGAACAGCAACAACGAAAATACATACATGACTGAACCTAGATAGATAAAATATTAATTCACTTACTTTTATGCAGAATTACTGTAGCTAAGCAATATTGGCTTATTAAAAAAAAATACTTATATTTTGATAATCTGTAGACGTCCAATTTAAAGACCTAAAATGTACGGATTAGTCGTAATATTGAAAAATTCGTTGTGTCGGATTATATTTATATCAAAGGATCTGTCGCGTATATGCACTCTTACAAAAGTTTAGTTAAATTTTGGAAGGCCGATGAACTAACGTGAAAAAAGAGTTATTATAAGAAAAACTAATAGGAACACTTGTTGAATATAACAGAGATTGTTATTTAGAACAGTGAAAAGTTTGGGCCAGCGTAATTTAGAGACATCAAATCACTCGACGTCTACTATACTTTTAAAATTATTAAACAACTATTATTGAGGAATGATGTACCTCCACAATGCGAGGAACCAGGTAAAATATTTTCGTCGGTATCCAAAATCTTTCTTTTTTTTTAAGGACGGTGACGACTCGGTGTTTTTGTTGATAGGTTTAGCATCTAAGGATACATGCGCATTAAAATATATTTTTGCTTCTATATTACTTTGCTTACAAACTAATTGAAAATTATTCGACCTTTTTATTAATTAGTTGAATCGTGTCTCTTATTTCGGCTCAAGGTCTATCTTTATTATTTTATCAATAAGTTTTATTATTTCCCAATATTTCGAAAAACATCGTTTTTCATTTTCAGGGGATACTAAAAATATAAATTCAATACATTTCCATTAATACAATTTTCAAACTTTAACATGTAAAGAAATAACAGATGAACTAAAACCAAACACACTAATTAATATTAAACATTTTAAATTTTTGAACTTTTTACATGTCACTTACATTTCTACTTAATGAGGTCCAAATTCGAACAAAAATTTATTTATGAGGGCACGGTAAATGTGAGCACAATTTTCAGTGTCACTCTTAAAGTTCATCCTAATGTTTGTCGGAGTATTAGTTATGTGGAACATTTCGAGCATTAATCTCTTGTCATAATTATTCTCCTCTTATAAAATTTTAACGTCATCGAAATTTGGATGATGTCCGAAATCCGCACAGTGTGCTGAAAGTGCAGTTCTTAGGGCTTGTCCAGTTCTATTCTTTTGGTCAGATCGGTGTCCTGAGATTCTTGTCCTCAGTTTTGTTTTAGTAGTACCAACATATACCTATACGTAGGACCCGTTACCGTTACAAGAAATTTTGTAAATAAAGTTAGATTTGTCAAGTTTGTCAATTTTACTTTTTGTCTTGCTATAAAATGGTCCAACTACATTGTTCGTTTTTTTAGCAATATGTTGTCAAAAAAGTTCAATTTTGCAAATCCTCTGTAAATCCTGGTATATACGTCATAGACCTATATGCTGTTTTAATACGTTCTGGTCTTTGATTATTGCTTGTCAGAATGGATTTTTTATATATATACCAGGATTTACCAGCTGCCCAACGCCTGAGCACTTCGTATAAGTTGCTGAGTTTTACCGGATTCGAAACTGCAATTAATTTAATTTTCTTCGACACCATAAGGATTTCGGTAAAATAAAAGTGCGGAATGGCAATTCGTGACGCTGCAACTAGTCAATTGATTGACTATAAAAATAATTTGGAAATAAACAAGAAAAAATTTATTTAAAAAAAAAATGTGAATCAGAAAGAAAAAAGTAATCATTGTGAAAATAAAATATCGTAAAGGGAATACTAAAGAGTTACATATGAACTTTCAACTTGTGGTACTTAATTCTGCTACACAAGAAGGAAAAAAAAATTATTAAATAAAAAATTTAAAACTACTAAGCCAACAAAAAGGGTGAAAACAAGTAAAAACCACAAAAATTACAAAACAGAAAAGAAAGAAACCTACTACCATAATATTATAAACAAGCTACTTAGAACAAAAACTACATAAGTCTACAATGAAAATAGACAGTAAAACTACATAATAAAATTATATAACATCAACAACAACTACAACAAGAAAAACACCAGCTATGACAAGTATCGGCAAGGAAACAATATTCAACCACGGTGCAACAGGGTACTCCAAAGTAGATATAATAATATGTACATATAAATATTACAATTTATTTTATGTATAGAATATTTTTATTTACCTCATACATATAATATAAGCACATAAGTGCTCATAAATTAAGCAATATGTAAAATTAAGATTTGAAAATTTAAATAAATTCAAATTATTACTTTATACGTTCATATCATATTATCTAGTAGTATTAGTTGCTAAATTGTATTTGCAATGTTTTTGAAATTTGTTCGATACAATATTTATAAACGAATTTGTAGCATTAGGGTGAAACAGGAGGAAAAAGCGATGAGCTTAAAAATTAAATTTGGAATTTAAATTGAAAATAAATTCTTTTAATTTATGACAATGAAGATTTGCTTGCAAGATATTTTAGAGGGAATGCCAGTAATCCATGATGCCATGGGTAGTGAAGAACATGTGGGGTTTTGCTCCCCGTTTGTGAAATTGTTATGAATTTCATATTTTTTGTTTGCGTTCGTCCATTAGCGACAATGGGGAACCGCGCCCTAGCCGGCAATTACTTTCAGTGTTTGGCACCGAAAAATTTAGTAAGTTCGCGCTGTCCGATTGCCAGGTGTAACAAATCCTTATCTTTACTATCGTCTATATCAATGGATCCTAACTTTGAAGAATACGTCTTATGCCCCTGCCTTTCACAAAGTCTCAAGAACGACTGCTGCAATATTTTATTTGGTTTTTAATAATTTTTTTTAAATATTGCATATAATTTTAAAACTTTTATGCTGAAAAAGAATCTAGCGGACCATATTTTTAAACGCAATTACTCCAATGAAGTAAATCATGAATGTAAAAACTAATTAACTCGTCGCCATATATGTCACCAAAGCCTCTTCTATGCACAAACTTTCACTAGAGAGAATAATACCAGCATTTAACAACAAAAAATGGTAACATACATCATTACTAACGCAGTCTTTTGTAATGATTGATCCAGTGCACAACAAAATCTGTCGGACAGTATTTTTCCAATTATGAATTCCATCTAAACTCCTATATAAACGGCTAAATTCTTTGGGAACAAATTTAGCAACAAAATTCATGTTATCATTTGTTTCATCGAGGGTGAGAAAAAAATTTGAACACACTAAATCAATTTTAAGGGTTTATATTATAATAGGTTGTAAGATTATTTATAAAATAAATGCAAATGATTAAGGGTTAAATTAAATACAATATATAATACAATAAACAAATCTGATATATACAATACTTGATTTTCTTTGTAATTTGGTGTTTGATGATGTTTTGTTTGTGGTCCAACGTTGAGTTGCTGTTTTAAATGTTGGTGATGCAAATGATGTTGAAGTTGTAGAATCTTGTTGTTTATTGTGTGATTTATGTTAAACAATTGTTCACTGTTGTTATTATGTGGAAAACAAACTTGTGTTGTAAATAATTTTATGTTAAATGTTTTCTATGTTGTAAAAATTGTGGATTTTTTTGTGCATTGTGGTATGTAAACTTGTTGAATGCTTTATTTTTTCATTGTATGGTATTTTTTGATGTGTAAATTGTTCAATGTCACTGTGAGTTGTAAACCGTAAAATGTTTTATGTGAAAATTGTTGATTCTTCGTATAATTGCTTAACTTTGTTTTTATGTTTATTTTACTGCGCGTACGCGGGAGGGTTCGCTGACTTCGTATAGTAAGTTCAAGAAGACGTTTTTGCTCGTTGTTGCTGTAGCCGGTTGGCTTGTGGAATTCAGCGCAGCCACAACGAGTAAAGGTGCACCTTGCGGTGAATAGCAAAAATGAGGCAGATATGCACGATGCACACTAGTTTGCGTTGTACGTAAACATCATTAATTGATTTTCCATTTCTGTCAAATGGAAATTGGGAAACCATTCGAAATCTAGATTGCTCCAATACATTTTTTTTCTCTAAATTGAAAGCTGTCGTGAGAAGAGTCACTCCTCTATTCAAAAGATGCATCAGACCTAAATTCAGCGACGACTTTGGAGAAGCAAAATTTTTTTTTATATAATCTTTGTTTTAAGCATTTCGGGCCGCTTTTTTTTCCATTATGGGACGACACGAACATTGTACTTAAGTAAAACCTGATTGGAACCTACTATTAAGGAGGGCCTTAAATAAGGCAGACTTCATACTTTTCTTAACTCTCCCTCTGAGATTGTCCTATCATGCAGAAAGTCACCCGCTACAATTTTTAAATTTTTTTCAAGCAATGCACTGATCAACTACCAAAGCCTTGCCATAGCGAGGAGAATTACGTTGCTATCTTTATAACAAAAAGTATCCTCTTTGCTTTATATATTTACGTGAGCGCAATTTCAATTCAATACAACAACAAAAAATTCAAGTGGGCAGTTCACAAGTCCTACGAGTGAAACCTTAACAAAACTAAACTGAGACGAAAATTTTTATTAAAATAACAGAAGTTGTCGGGATATACGACAGCTACATCAATAAATGATATAAACCAAATTAAAGTACTCATCGAGCAGAGTGCCTGAAACTTATCAGCTTCGGGATAGTTTAACCAAAAGCTGATATATAAGTGTGGAAAGTTTTCTATTTTTTCAAGCAATGCACTGATGGAGGAGAAAAAATCTACTACTCCCTCAATTGTTATTGTTTCCCAATTATGAGTTGGTTTTATTTAAATAGCAAAAGTAATACGAAAAAATAAAGGTATGTATGCGTAATGTAAGCAAGAAATTCCCTTTTTTCTTCGGCTTTGGTAGTCAATCAGTGCTTTTTTGAAATAATTAAAAAAATTTGAAATCTTTACACAAACTCGAATCGGAATTGAAGCACTCTGCTCTATGAGATTTTTAATGTGACATATAATTTATAGCTGTAGCTATTCTAAGACATTTCAACTTTTATCATTTTAGTAAAATGTTTTCGTTTCATTCTATCGCAGTTTGCTTTGTTGAGGTTTCACTTCTACTACGTGTGAACTGTACACATGCTAATTTTTTGATTTTCGATTATGGCAGGAATCATTGTGCAGAATGTGTGACAAAGTATCTGCCATATCTGCTTTTCCTGATGAATGGAAAATTGCTAATATTGTTACGATTGCAAAAAAATCTTCACCTAACTCACCTACACATTTTTGTCCAATCAGCATATCACCCATACTTTCTAAAGTGTATGAGAAAGCAATGTGTACACAAATCGTCAAAATATCAAAATGACAATCAACTCCTGAAAAACTAACAATCAGGATATAGAACCAACCATAGCTGTGCTACCGCGATGATTAAAGTCATAGAAGATGTAAGACGTTCCTTCGTCAAAAGTGAGGTGATAATCTTAAATTTGTTAGATTTTTGTACGGCTTTTGACACGATCGACCACAAAATTCTTCTGCTTGGATTTGAGACATATTGTGGTTGTTTTAAAAGTGCCGTAAAGCTTCTTAAGAGTTATTTAAACAATCGTTGGCAAAATGTTATGAGCGAGAAACAACATTCTGCTTTGATGAGGATTTACTGTACCACATGGCTCAATTCTTGGTCCAATTTTAACAGGTCATTTGAAAATTCGCCAGGCTAACTCATAGATGGCGCCACTTGAATTAAATCCATATAATTTTCAGGTACTACCAACCTTCAAACGATCAGTGTCAATATTTGACAGCAATCGGTCGATTGGTTCGTGAGTTATAGCATTTTGAGTGATGCAACTTTTGTTATTGTGAAAGAACAAAGTTGCAAACGCACTGGACGCCCAAAAGAGGTGGTTACGGAAGAAAACATCCAAAAAATCCACAAAATAATTTTGAATTGCCGTAAAGTGAAGTTGAGCGAGATAGCTGTCACTCTAAAAATATCAACGGAACGTGTTAGATATATCGTACATGAATATTTGGGTATGCGGAAGCTCTGCGCAAAATGGGTGCCGCGCGAGCTCACAGTCGACCAAAAACAACAACGAGTTGATGATTCTGAGGAGTTTGAGGCTCACGAAGCGTAAGAAAGCTGAATTTTTGCGTCGGTATGTGACAATGGATGAAACATGGCTCCATCACTCCAACCCGGAGTCCAATCGACAGTCAGCTGAATGGACGGCACGCGGTGAACCGGCTCCAAAGCGTGGAAAGACGCAACAGTCAGCTGGCAAGGTGATGGCGTCTGTATTTTGGGATGCACATGGAATTTTGTTCATCGACTATTTAGAAAAGGGAAAAAAAATCAACAGCGACTACTACATACCGTTATTGGAGCCTACAAAAGTGGTATCGAAAAATTTGAAGATCGCTATACTTGGTGTACCGCCCTTAAAGGAAACTATGTTGAATAAATAGATCGAATTTTGCCAAAAAAATGTGTTTTGCTATGGTAGCCTGGAGAATTTTCAAATGACCTGTTATTCAGTATCTTTATTGATATGGTTTTCTGTTGTAAAATATCTCAGTGTATGCAGATGGATTTCTAATAGAAGACTTGTTCTCACGACATAATGAAGTAAGCAATTTCCATGAGGCCAAGCCAGAATTATTTAACCTTAAATGCTACAAAAAATAAAAGCCATTTGTATTTCTCACTGGACTCCATCTGAAGCTCATTTCCTACGCTCCTTTTGAAATACGGAAAATCGTAACCATTCTAGAATTTAAAATCAACTGTATATTTGATTGCACTAGTCCTAATAACTACATTGTGGGCAAAATATAGTACGGACTAAAGATACTGTGGTTGCGGCTGCGTTTGCTCTTCAGGAAACTTAGTTGAACTTAGTAAAAACTTTTGTAGTTCCTCATATCAATTTTAGCGAACTAGTATATTGTAACTAGTCTCTGCCTCTCAGCGCAAATTACAATTAGCTGTGAATATTTCCGCAAGATATGTGTTGTCTAAAAAGAAGTTTGAGCACATCTGTCTATTCGCGATAAAAATGCACAATAGTAGCCTTAGGCCTGTTAACTTATCTCAACTAAATCGTAGATTAAATTCCGATTTTGTCTTAATCACCGCTTAGCCACAAACTTCGATAACTTATGTCGAATAATCGGCTATTAATATGCAAATCGTCGGTTAAAGTTAATATGAGAAATTTCTCCGATTAACGAAGTTAACTCGACAACGTTTGACGTTTTTGTTATTGAAATAGTTCAATAAAAAAAATTTTTCTCTCAAATAGATCCTTGTGAACACTTTTATGAAGTCCAAATTACACAAAGGCCCGAAAAGAAGCGAAATGAATATTTTTCGCGATCCAATAATTGGATAAAATGAACCGTAAAAAGGTCTTTCAACGCTTTCACATGTCAAAGCACACAGTCAGAGGGGAGGTAAATAGTGCTAGTTTTCTTGCATTTGCTAGCCTTCAAACAATCCTTAGGGCCCAAAATTTACCATTTCGGGATAAGCTACAGTATTTTGCAAGCCGCTGAGGACTTCCATGTCTCTGTTCTTAAATATTTTTGCCATTTATCAATTGTACTATTCTCAATTGAGTTCAAATGTCTATATGAAAAATTCACAATTGACTTTATGTGTTGCATTTTTTGTTAATCTGAGATTTCTTAAATCTAAATAAATTCAGAGATGAGTTACCAAATTTAATTCGAGATATAATCGCCGTTTATAAAATCTCCGATTAAAGTGGTATTAAGGAAATATAAATAAGTTAACAGTCCTTACAGTTTTCTTAAATTTTCGCAACTTATACCTAAGCCAAAATAGACGTGACGAGACGCAACGAGTAAGTTTGAGTATATGTAAGCCAATGCTTATAACCAAAATAAACAAACGTAACTGGTCGAAAGTGAACGAAACATTTTTACGAGACGTGTTGTTCCGTTAGAACCGAACTTGAAACCGTCACTACTCCTCATTATAGCTGTTTCGGTTCTTTGCCTAGCGTAACATTTTGGGTTATATGTCAAAACAGACGTAACGAGTGCAAATATTCATTCAACTGCTATCGTCTCGTCACTTCTATTTTGGTTAAGTCTTTAGTTTTTCTTCACAAACTTATTCACACAAAAAATCCTTCATATTTATACAGGAACCTACAGTTTTCACAATCATTTAGAGTTTTTATCTTGGTATTGCCAAGTCATAAATTCGCTGCGTCTTCTAGAATGTTTTTTGTTAGTGCTGCTAAGCTTTGAAACACTCCTCCAAGTCCAATAAATCGTGAAGGTTATCTAAGGTGTTGTAAACATGCAACCTTAGAGAATATAAATAATCATTAAATAAAAAATAGCTGTGGAAAGCAAACCAGGTGTTTGATATAATACTATAGCAAGGTCATTATTACTCATAGGGCTACAAAGTCGTAAAGAAGCAATTTCGGGTCTTGAAACATTTTTTTTTCTTGCTGAATAAAAATTTTTAGGTAGCTCCCTAAAAACTTGGATATTCCGTTTCAGAGTTGTAGAGAATATATCCAAGAGATTTATAATTTATTCAAAAAATTTCAAAAATTAATTAATTTTTTCGTTAGAAAAAAGTAATGGTTTCAATAGTATTTACAAATAGCACACCATTTAAAAAGTAATGAATAAAATTCGTAAATCACTATAGGATAAGAATACATATCTTGTTTTAAGACAAGAGGTCAAAACTTTCCAAAGATCATCCTATCTCGAAAACTAACCAATGGAATTCACTTATTCACATATCAAGTACATACCTCAGAAAAATGTTTTCATATGATATCAATATTTTGGAAATCCAACCAGCCGTTCGCAACTTATACCGTGTTTTATACTATAGAAGCTATATCCGCAACTTCCGATGGCTAAATCTCCTAAGCCAGAACCGAGCAAAATTTTTTTTATTTGATATATAATACAATTACTTTTCGCAACTTCTCCTAAGGAAATAAATAAAATCGGAGAGTTGTCCCTAAAGTAAAATTAAACAAATTCTTATTATGGTTGTAACTAAGATTTTGTAAAATCTTATAATTGCTGTCACTGTTGGCAAGAAAGTATCGATATAATATTCTCTGTTAATAATAGAGGCATTTTGCATAATGAGAAAAGTGGCACCACTTAATAATTTTCGGAGTTGGGAATTTGTTTTCAGTTTGGGCGGCGTTGTGTCTGACAATTAAAAATTTGTTGTCAATTTTAGTAGATTTACGGGAAAATTTGGCTAAAGTGTTTTATTTGTTTATAGAAATAAGTGTAAGTAAAACAAATCCCTTTGTGTCATCACGATTTCATTGTGCGAAGGCATATTGCATATTTGCTATATCCTGGTTTCCTTCTGATTTTCGGTTGTAGGGTTGATGAAGGGATACATATTTTCGTTTGTTAAGCCATATTTAATTTATAATAAGATTTTTTTTCTTATACCATTTTTAGTGCGAAGAACTTAAACATAAATTTTGAGAGATAAATTGGAAGTCGATGGTTATAATGTCAATTATGCATTCGTTGTGAGCAGGTGGTGGCTGAAAAAATTTGTCAAACATCTACACTATTGGATAAGGATATTTACATAAATATGTGACTATTAAATCTTTTGTAACTAATTTTTAGTATAAACAATGAAACAGGATTACTTTAGCTTTCATTGCCTGAAAAAAAATATTTTAAAAAATAAGTTTCGCTCTGATCTAGTTTCGGAGATATAGCCGTCGGAAGTTGTGGATATAGCTTGTAAAAATCATAAGTTGGGAACCCCTCCATGGATAACAAGAAATATGTTTGTCATAAGAATGATCTTTGATGGCCTACAATAATAGTAAGCAAATATTTGAAATTTAACCTATAATTTTGGCGACGACGATATTTTGATTGTATTTTTTTTAAACCGTTAATTTTTCCAAAAAATGTGTTAATAACCTATATATATTTAGGATGTGAAGAAACCTTGATTCTCTTGCCTTAAAATAATGTACCATTATATTTTTACCTGTTTTTTTATCGAAAAAAGTTAAATAAATCACTTTAGTGAATTTTGGTTTCAAAATATATGGTAATTATTTACTTTAACTTCATCACTCCCGATATGCTTGAAATTTTAGCATGTCGTACAGTGTAGCATGCAAGTCAAGAATATATGACATGTTAGGCACGGAAACGCCTCCTACATACTATTTTTTGAGCTTGAAACTCGCTTAAATCCTATCGTAAGTATATCCTACAGCGGTTAGGCTAAGTGGGCGGCCTTTGGCCGCGGCTCAGGATTTACATCCTCCAATATGTCCAACATCGGCATCACTATGACCTCCGGCCACCGTTCACTATACTCTGTCCAACACTAGCCTTGCTAACCTACTAATGTTGAACAAATTGCTTATGAATATGCTACAGAAGGAGCGGTGCTGGGAAAAATTTTTTAGTTTTAAACATATATAAACTCATAATTTATGGAAATTTTATTATGAAAATCATTTCATAATAATAGTCGCGCGCGTGATTTTTAATGAAAATCTTTTAATGTTATAATGAAAATCGTCTTGTAATATTTGTTGTTGTACCAGTCGTTGTTTTTAATTGTTTGTGTCCATAAATACATACTTCGAAATCATTGAATACATTTTTTTGTTTTACGCTAAAATGGGGATTAATGTGAGGGATTCGTTAAAATAATGAAGGTTAATATGCAAAAATTTGGATCAAACAATATACAATTCTCAAGGTTATTAACACATTGAAAAAAAAATCCGGTTTTTAAAAAAAAATTCTTAAAATTTTAGAAAAATCATCATATCTCCAAAACTACAGGTTATATTTCATAGATTTGTTTACTTTTATCGTTGGCCATTTACTTATCAATCATACGAAATTCATATTTTTATATCCAGTCAGGAATTGCCAACTTATGATTTTTACACAAGCTATATTTGCAACTTTCAATGGCTATATCTCCGAAACTAGATCCGAGCGACACTCTGTATTCATTAGTTTGGATTAATAAAAAATGGCGAATGGGAGCTGAAGTAAACTTAACCCTCAACTATTTAAACTCGTAAAGGGTTTTCCAAACTTTGCTTACACGATAAATCCAACATGATTCAATTGTTAGTGGTTTTAATAATGAGTTGTAGTGAATTCGATTCGGCTAATTATATACTTTTGGCTCAAATGTTTTTCAGATCAAAATCGAAAATCATAATTTAACTCAACTTTACTTATGTGCTTTTTAATTTTAAGGATAAATATGTAACGAAAAGTGTCGATCGGATCTTAAATCGGAGTTGCCGATATAGCTTTTCTAAAAATCACAATGAGTCAAGAATCATTGCATTGATTACCTAAATATGGGTAATTTAACCCTGCATTACTGACACCATTTGAGTAACGCTATTACTGACGTGGGGGCAACCAACCCATACTTCAAAATTATCATATATCTAAAATTTGACCCTTAAATCATAAAATATAATTGTTATAAGTCATATATGTAATACTTCTATATTGCTACTAACCTACCTGCTCAGTGTGTTTGAAATTCGACATAATTGTTGACATATCTCAAAGCTACAGTTTGTTTTGCGTATGCGCAAGTTTTGTATGTGTTGGTTCTTAGAAACATTTGTAAACAAAAATTCAATAAATCTGAAATATTTCTAAACAAAATGTATTAAATGCCAAATGAGTTCAGGGCGGTGCAGAAAAAAATTAGATCTAATGAATAAAAAGTAATTTTTTTAACTAGAAATAAGTTTTGGGGTTATTTTGCAAGAAATATACACATATATGTATGTTTAATCATTAATCTATAGTGAAATTATTACATCATTGATTGTTAAACAAAATTAGTTTCGTAAATTTATTTCTCACGTATACTTTTTCCTTTACCGATTTTTTGGATTCGTGAAACAATCTTGTGTCAATATACATATTAATAATTGCTTGGGAACCTTCGTAAAATTAGTCATAAAATTGGATGAGCTGCAATGCGTAATACATATTAAAATTTAACCCAAGATATGCAATTTTGTATTTTCGTTCGCATCTTTATTTTATTTTTTAAGCACAAATAATAATACCGCTGCATTTTTTAATTTAATTTTTCTTATATCCAAATTTTAATTTTTGACTATGAATCAAATGTCCAGCTGGAAATTAGTTTAAAATCAAAAATATCAACCGCTACTGTTTTTCATCAAAATCAACTGTCAATATTGAGTGATGCGGAGGAGAGTTGGTAGCATTGAACGTCTCAAATAATGGGTGAACAGAAATTGGCTATAGTAGTAATATAGAAGTATTACATATATGTTATAAGTAAACATAATGAGTTTACTATGTAATTCAAAAGTTTATTTATTTAATTTTCATCATCACTTGGAATTTCAGAAAAAAAACTGAAATTGGATGTTCTGTGGGAATGGTAAAAAGATGGTAACAACTTTATAAGCATACTGCAATATAAACGAATACTCAGGTGACGTCATGCTTTAATAGTGTAAACACAGTTGAACAGCTGATTGAAATTTTCAACGCAATAATGTGATGTTTGAATATTGCCGTCACTTGACGTTCTAAAAAATGATCCCTTAAAAATTTGCCACATTTGCTCGAAATTAAAAATTATCTTTTAGTTATGTCTGCGTTAATATGGCGAATGAAATTTCCAGGGTGTTGTTATTCTCCTTTGTTATCAAAGTTTGTTAAATAAATGGAGCATCGTATCAACTTGTAAAAGTTTGTATGAATGTTGATTGCTGCTAAATGGTTGTGAGTTGAATTATCATTTAATTATTACTAGTATCGCTTCCGGTCGAAACTCGACCGTATTCACCAAGTTTTTACTTTGGAAGAATTTTGCCGACCTGTGCCGAACAACGTCTTCGTCTATGGACCATGATCTTACTTAGTTTCACTTTTCACCTTACCTCACTTCACCTCATCTCACACCTCACCTCAGCTCACCTCTCCTCAGCTCACCTCAGCTCACCTCACCTAACTTAACCTCACCACGTCTCACCACACCTCACCTCATGCAGCCATAAACGTGATCAAAATGCGTTGGTTAAAGCGTTTTGTATGGGGGAATCATGTGCGTATGTTCTCTTTATTTTACTTACGTTAACGTCACATATTACACATTATTTTTTTGTGGACATCTATGAAACAGCACCTTTCCAATGATATAAGTTTCATTCACCTCTCTTTAAAATAAATACCAAAAAAGTGTACCATAAGTTTCGATGTTCACGTATTAAGATATTAATTTTTATTAACAACTGTCAATACAACAAATAACTAAAAATTTCTAAAAGTAATAATAACAATTTAATACCTAAATTTTATTTAAATTTCTAAGGTTGTCCTTACACTGTTGATTTATTTTATATTTGCAAATATGCTGGCCTTAAGTAAATGAACGGAATCTATTATGCAAAATATTAAATAAAATCAAAAAATATATCTCTTTAACGAAAGAATTAGCTATCGTCTGTAATTTTCGATTAGCATTTTTTTCCGAAAATTTAAAGATTTTGTAAAAAATAGAGTTTTTGTCTTGAGCTTGGGTTGTGTGAAAGATACTATACGATACCATACAATACCATACGGAAGTTTTATTTCAAATGGCTCTCTGGTGGGCAAATTGCGTCTGTAAAAACCGGAAACACGATATGAACTTACAAATAATAAACAATCTAATGTTGCGTGTGACGTCATCGGTTGGCGCTCAAGAAAAAAAAGCAGCGCTATATAATGCTGATTAGTTTCTCCAGTAACCTTGCTAGATCATACTTTGGTTAGCTTTTAAAAAGCATGAGTGCATTCACCCAGCAAAAAAGGTATCTTGTTCGCGTTTCCGTTCAAAAAGGTACCTGATTTTCGTTTTTATTTAAAAAAACTTTATTTGTGTTTAGTCATTCCATTCTAACGTAGTTATGGCAGTAGAAACTTCAGAATACTTCACCGTTGCATTTTAAAACTTTTTTCGTTTCCTGAACAATTTGCTTTTTGTCAGTTTTTTAAGCAGTCCTCTAATTTTTTTAAAAATTTTCTTTTTTCAGCAACAATGAAACAGATAAACATTTCAGTAATTGGTCTCTCAGGAACAGAAAAGGATAAAGGGCAAGTTGGAGTTGGAAAATCTTGCCTTTGCAATAGATTTATGCGCCCCATAGCGGATGACTACTTCATTGACCATATATCGGTCTTAAGCCAAGTAAGTAAAAATTATTAATATTTTGTATGTTATGTTAAAAGCTTTTATTTTATAGTAAAAGGTGCAACATCTCAATCTGGTCAATGGAAATATTGAATAACTTTGACAATTCTTAGTAAATTTCGGAAAGTAGTGGTGAGGCAACACGCGTCTCGAGCGATATTGCTGCTATTTAGGGTTAAATGCTGTCTTTGAGTTCTTCTATGGCCTTTGGCATGTTGGAATATTCTTTAATCTTCAAAAATTTCCACAAGAATAAGTCTGGTGGAGTCAAATTCGTAGATCCTTGTGGCCAGTCAATATCACCGTTTTCGATACCACACGTCTTAGAAACTTCAGACTCAAGAAGTCCATTGTTGAGCGCGCAGTCGCGAGTTCTTGCTGGATCTTTAAGTCTTCAACACCTTTTTCACTCAGTTGCGGTGTGCCAACATCCACCGATATTGATTGCCATTGACGGTCTCACCAAACACCTGCCCAAATAGTTACTTTTTCATTGTGCAATGGTGTTTTGTGTATTATGTAAGGATTAAAGGTGTCTCAAAGGGTTGTGCATGGTTACCAGAGGGTTGTGAGCATCGTTTGTCACCAGATTTCGCTCAACATCAACAATAACACAACTGAGGGATTCCTTTCAATGTAAAGTCCACAATTTTAGCGCGTTCTTTTTGTGTATATCGATACATGGTGGTTAAAATTGTACTGAATTGACGTTTCCTAAACGAGCTTGATGACACATATCAGCTCAAAGTTGTAAAAAATATTCAATATTTCCATTGACCAGATTGAGATGGCGCATCCGTAATTTCTTCAGGTATTCGAAATAAACAGCTAAATAATAATAATAAAGTTTAGCTACTGTAGTTATTCTAACCTACTAGCTATTAAGCTTAATGCTTTAAATCAAGTAAAAAACTTACTAAAAATAAATGATGCAAGTAAAAAAATTAGTATTCATATTAAGCTAACTGCTCAATAACTTCTGTGTTTTAAACATCAAAGAAATTTTACACTTAAAAAGATAAATTAACAGGAAAATGGGTTTAAGTTCGTCATACTCATCAGTGACGTCTAAGCCAATTTCTAAGGATTTTCTTTCTTATTTTGGTATTTTTTTATAATTTTTACTTAGCTTTTTCACATTTTCTCAAAATACCCACTTAGATCATGTGAACATACAGATATATTAAAATAATTACAAGTGTAAATTCACAAGCCCAAGGCATATAAATTGAAAAAAATGTACCCTGCATGCTGTGGGGCTCGGACAACAGATCCATAAAGAATACAAATTATCATTCAGCTACGAACTTACCTGCAGTTAGTTTTTAATCGAAGCTAGAGTTGTCCTTTTGACATGCTAATGGGTTAAATTTCGCTATTGATAATAAGAGTTCTCATGCGATTCAGGAACTTATTCATATAATGAGATTTTACAACAGGTTGATAAAATAATTACGAGAACTCCTCCGATTAGTATTGAAAGATATGTAGTTTAGAAACTCCAAACCAAGCAACAAAGAAAATGTACAAAACTTTAATCATTAAATCTTTCTCTTAAATTCATGTACATAAATTCAAAAAACCCCAAATTATTAAAAGGAAAAACTTCGTAATGTTCGTCAGTTTTCTTTTTTGTCAATGACAACGAAGCTCAAAATCTTTGAGTCGATCGTGAAACCTATTATTTTGTATAAATGTGACCCTGTTGGTCAACTGTACTCTGCTACACAATTTAAAAGTGTTTACCAACATCTTCAATACCTAATGACTGACCAGGTGCTATTAAGATCCGATATCAGTTCAAATTACCAACTGGAGCACGTCGACAAGCGTTGGAGTGGAACGCTTAGGGTAGCGGAAAACGGAGCCGTCCTAAATCATCGTAAAAACGTTCGATAGAGCAGTAAATGCGTAAATCGCATTCTTGATATTTTAGTTGGCCCATAAGTATGACAGAAATGGTGTGCAGATCATAAGGATTTATATTGAAATTTTATCAAAAATTCAAAAAAAGCTTTATTTATATGAACAACCTTGGTTATGATCGATTTAGAGCCAACACGTAAAATACGATTACATTACTCCTTTGGTAACAATTCCCACCAGTGCCAGATGAAATAGGTCGAAAGAAGGTTTTATGTCCTTTGTCCTTTGTTTTTTTTTTTTAATTTCAAAAAAAGGCTGGCGGAGATAAAACTCTTTGTTTTGGGAAAGTTAGAGTGCGTGGCTTAATCGCCACTACGTTCCAAAAACTAAAAAATCATATTGCCGCAAAAGTTCGTATTGCAACAAGGATGCGTCCGCAAGTATTTGATGCTTTATTTAATTTGATAAAGGATAAACTGGATATAAATCAAATATTTTTATTTCTGGTCAAATAAATACAATTTATTGATGTTACTTAGCTAATGGGCCCAACAGACAATATATTTCGCTAACATTTAAAATGTTAAAAGCAGCAGTGAGGAATATAGTTCTGGAAACTTACGAGGTTATATGGGTCGACCTAAACCACATATATATATCGCATGGTAACCAATATGAGTGGGAAAGAATTGTAGAGGACTTCAGCGGCATGTGGGATTTACGGAACTGCGCTGGTGTGATCGACAGTAAGCACGACGCCATAGTTTGTCCAGTACATTCTGGATAAAAATATTACAACTTCATAAGCTGCGTTTTATTCGCCACCCGTTTCTAGTTATCTATAGCTAGCAACTATAATTGTATAAGAAAGCTTAAACGAAATCGCAAAGCCAACGAGTAAAAATATTTGCTATGTATATTAGGGTGGGTCAAAAAATCAAATATTTTTTTTTTTTGGATCCGACATACGAAAACTAGTTCCTAGGTACCTCTAGAACTTACTTACTAAATCTGAGCTCTTAATATTAACGGGAAGATTATGCGCATCATAGTTTTCCATTTATAATTTAGTCTCATATAAAAATGGTCATATCTTATCACCAATAGATTGTTAAACCAGTTGCATTGTCAATATTGATAGGAAATTAAACGCTCTACAAAAATGATCTCAAACACTTTTTTCATTATTCTTACCATTTGAAAGATATTCAAGGTCAAAGATTGAAGTATTTTAAGGAAAATTATTTTTTTGTTTTGTATTTTGTAACTTACTAAAAAATAATTATTGTCAAATGAGCTTCAATTATTTCTATAGCAAATTGAACGCTCTATAAAAAAGGTCTCATGTGGTTAATCAATTACTCTAACCATTTAGAAGATATTTGCAGTAGAATCCCAATGCCTATTGATTTTAATAGTTTTAAGGGATACTTTGTGGAAGTTTTTATTTTTATATAAATTGAATTAATAACACTAGTTTACAAAATAAATAAATGATATAATTACACATGTTCGTTTGTCATTTTATTATCTCTAATTTAGTACCAAAAACGATAAAATTGGTCATTTCTAGTCCAAGATATACATTTTAAAATGAACGGAGGTCGAAAAAATTAAAAAATCACAACATCTCGAAAACTATTATACCATTTAAAAAGTTTTCATTTTCGAATTCAGCAGGAAAAACTATATAAGAAAAATAATCTCTTCCATGGAACATTTTGAGTGTAAACTAGTGTAATTATATTGTTTCAGTTCCATTTTTGATTTTTTTTACCAATTTCAATTCACATTATTTGAAGTAAGTGTGTACATACTATATATAATTCTTATAAGTTCTATAGAGTGACGAATGAGTCTGAAAAAGTCCATATTTTTTGAATATAGCCGAACAGATTGCGACTTTTTAAAAAGTCGAATAATGTTGCGAGTTTCACATCTGCGACGACATGAAATTGAGGTGGATTTGACATTTGAGTTTTATTTTAATTTTAAAGAATTTTACTCCAAATAAAATGATCAATAGAAAAATTTTGAACATTTTTATTTTTAAAAATACTAATTCTTTATGGGATTTTAAAGAAAAAATTTAACATAATTAAAAAACAAATAGAACGTCTCATAAATCTTATTAGACAAAAGTTGTCCATTTTGCATTTTCGAATTCAGCTGTCAATTTTTAGGTATCTCTGGTGAAGTGATATTTGTTCGAAAACGTATTGCCAGCATATTTTAAGAAAAAAATTTAATTTTTCAGCGCAATTTTTAAAAAAAGGTAAAAAGTTCTCACTGTACATTGATGTGTAAACTACATCAAACATCAAAATACTGCAAATCTGCTTATATATGACTTCGAAAACAAAATGCTTCAAAAAGTTTTCGAAATAAAACGTACCGATTTTCACGACGGGCCGGAATATTTGAAAAGTTGGAAAAATTTAATGTTTGTTCATAATTGTAAAGTGACATACCTACTTTTCTAATTCCGCCCACTTTTGATTCAATAAATTATGTTCAGAAATGCGGCATGCGCATATAAAATTTCATCAATATAAGTTATGTTAGGTAGGAGTGGCAGTCAGTTACGAACCGACTCACTTAGACCAAATGTGATCCATAGTGATACCACAGGGTGTCTGACTATACCCTCTCGTTGAACCAACCAGATTTCGTAATAAAACTAAGTAGCTGACCTATACTAACATGTCTAAGGTCATACAGGTCATCAAATAAAAACGAATCAAGTTTTTTATGGCGTTTTCTAGCAAGTGCGGGGCAGGAGCGGAGAAAATGACATTCAATATCTAGGAACGCCCTCAGGGCAAATTCCTTATGTCCAAAGGATTTCTCAATGCATTAGTATGTGGAGTGCAGTTTCTATAGATCTGCCTTTCTTGTAAGCATGCTGAGAATAAGATTACAGATCAGGTTTGATACTGCTCCGAACATTAATTTCTAGAAGTCTTTCCAATGGAGGAAAGACTTATTGGCTTAAAATCTTTCGGATTTATGTAAAAGCTCTTCCCGGCCTTTGAAATGATCATGACTTGGTCAGTTAAAGATTTGGCAACTTTTCCTTAGCCAAATTTTTGCATATTGACATTTTTTTTTCTTTGGTTCAATATGTATTTAGAAAATATAAGATGAAGTTTCGGAGATATAACCATCGGAAGAAGCGAATGCACATCTCTGTATAAGTTTGGAGTTTGGAATGATTTTCAAAATCTTACAAATATAAATAAATATATAAAACTATAGATATTTTTAGAAAAAGAAAACGTAAAAAAAGTCGAATATCATAAGTTATTAATTTGTCCTTAAAGTAGCATTTATATTTTGAAATTCAGCACAAGGGTTTGAAATTAGATCCGCCTAACGTTTTTATATTTTAAACTTTTCTGTCAATTTCTTAAATCTCGAATTATTTCATGTAAGTATTTAGATATAACGCTTTTGCGTCACTTGGCAGCTTTGCAAATAAATTTCGACACATTTTGAAAACTCCTCATGCCCACCAATCTCCTATAAACTAAAGTGATTTGAACAATGATTGTTATTTTTTCTAAAAACATCCCAAAGTCATCACATTCTGGTTTTTCATCTTTTCAGACCAGCATATGGTGTGTCATTGGAAAGTGGTGAAGAAACGTGGGCATTGGATCAGTATGGGGAAATTTGTTCAAAAAACTTTATAAAGTACCGAGTGAATAATTTTCTTTTATACTTACATCGCATGTACACTTTGAAAAGTCGAAAACAATGTCTTCACTGGCATTCCATAAGGATGCATCAAAACTGTCAATTTCACAGGACGAATCAGAAAGTATTCTTGTGATTTATGAAGATATATCCTTACTATCTTAATATAAGAATGTATTTTCCATTTGACCGAAAGCTCCCACTGGCTTTCTTGAATTTGAACGGCGCTACCGAACGTGTTCATCGTTTTCATTTTATTTTACACACCGGCCTCGCAGTCCTTTCCTTATAAAATCAATTTCAGTTGATCCCGTCTCTTTGTCAGTGTCGCTTGTGTTTTTGTGTTGTTTTTAATACGTATTTTCTTTCTATTTTAAATAGTTGTTAAATAATAATAAATTTATCATTTTGAGTACATAATTGTCACTGCTTTATGATTGAGTGTTTGTAGAAATGTGGTTTGTTTTAATTTTGTAATTGTTAACTTTAATTTATTCTTAAATATATACATACGTGAGTACTTTTTTTGCTACAAGCAGTGTAAAGCAGTGATCAGTTTTGTTTTTTTCATTCCCTTTCTTGCTTTGTTCGCATACAATGCTTAAACTTAATCGCAATAGAGTGCTGTTGTTGCTGTTCAACGGGTATATTTTTACACAACATTAACCGTTGTAAGCGATTTTAAAAATGTTTTAAATCAATATAAAAATAAAACTTGTTTCACTATAACTTTTTATTTTTTTATGATGGACTATTTTTCATCTGAAAACTTATTAGCTTTCTCTTTAAGAGATCAATAAAAAAGTCTAAATATATTGAATGCCATGTTTTCCTGTTCAGGTCCCTGTGAACAGATGTTTCAGTTGTCATCAATACCGAAAATTTTCGAACATATAATATACGATCAGGTTAAGGTGTGCTGTCATAACAACTCGTCAGCATGGTTTTGTTAATAGCAGATCTACAGTTTCTAACCTCCTTGATCTCACTTCTTTTGCATTAAGCTCTTTTGACTCTGGTAGGCAATTTGACTGCATCTACAATGACTTCAGTAAAGCATCAGGTGTTCCACAAGGAAGCCACCTGGGGGCCGCTCCTGTCCTCACCTCTTAGTATATGCAGATGACATGAAAATTTACAGGAACGGAAAAGGGGTTGGCGATACTATTCCACTTCAGTCTGACTTGAAATCCTTCCAGGTTTGGTGTTCTAAAAAGAACTTACATCTTAATCCTGATAAACGCCAATCTATGATTTTCACCAGGAAGAAAAATATTGTGGAGTTTGATTATTAGAAAATATGTATACATTTTGATGATGAATTAACTTTTAATGAGCATATTGATCTAATTTGTAAAAAATCCTGATCTCTGAGTGGCTTTATTAAGAGGTGGGCAAAAGAATTTAATAGCACTTTAGTAATGGTGACTTTATATAATACAATAGTGCGACCTCACTTAGAGTATACCAGCCAAGTATGGTCACCATTTTTTAATATTCATATAAATAGAATTGAGAGAATTCAAAAAACCTTTATTCGTTTTGCTCTCAATGGCTTAAATTGGATTGACTCTTTGAACCTTCCTCCTGATGAGGATCGTTTAAAGTTATTACATATGCAGTCTTTGAGCTCCGTAGACATGTTGCGGATATACTTTATCTGCATCAACTTGTGACTGGGTCTCCTGCTGCACCAGAGCTTCTTAACTACATATATTTCAATACTAATCGGAGAAGTAGTCGTAACTCTAATCAATTATTTTATCAACTGGTTAGTAGAACTAATATATGGTTACAGCTCCTTTTAATCGCATGACAACTCTTATTAACAGTTGCGATTTTTATAACATTAGCTTGTCAAAAGGTCAACTCAAGCTTAGATTGAAAACTAACTGTAGCTAAATTTGTAGCTTAATGGTGGTCTGTATTTTTATGTTTGTGTTTTCCGAGCCCCACAGCATGCAGGGTAAATTTTTTTCTAATATTTATGCCTTGGACCATGTAAAATTGCATATATAATTATTTTAATATCTGAGTCACATGGTCTGAGTGAGTATGTTGAGAAAGTGCGATAAAGCTAAGAAAAAATTATAAAAAAAAAAAAAATTAATTGCTTGTATAATTTTATTCATCTCCATTATTTATTAAAAAGCATTTCACTTGATTTAAAGCTTCAAGCTAAATAGCTAAGAAGGCTTATAGCTGTAGTAGCTAAACTCTATTATTATTATTATAAAATGGCACGCAGATTCTATTATAAATATAACATGCTTTATCAGTTAATAATCCAGAAAAATTATCCATAAGAATTAACAAAGCTTGGCTAATTTCATTCCAAGTCTTGGTACGTAGGAGCTCTTTTTGACTTACGCGTCGTGCTTTTTAACTCGCTTCATACGAATGCAGGATATTATCTTTTTCTGACCGAGGCGTGTAACTGTAACATGTAACTCTACTTTGAATCGTTGTGCGTTCTCACGCACTTGACTTTATTAATAATCTCTAGGACTATTTATACAAATTAAACCAGTATATTTTAACACTATTTATGCCGATATTTTGCCATAACTCGTCCACCATTTAATTTCCCCACTGATCATGCAATTTCGGTTGCATCAGCATTTCAATTTTCAATATGCAAAATTTGATAAGAGTGAAAGAGTCGCAAATCTAATTGACTTCAATTAGTTGTTCCCAGCCTTGAAAATACGGCATAAGGGTGTATTCTTACAATATGCATTTTGGGTTTGATGTTGTTGTATGTGGTCAGTTGAGGTAGACAAAGACGTTGCCTTGAATGCACTAAGTCGTGTGGGTGAAATATGATTCTGCATTCATATGTTGTTGTTTTTGCAAAGAAAAAAATTAAAATGACTTGTATGTTGTAAATTTTACTTTTTATGACTTGACCGAAAAGTGTCATTTGAATTTGTTTATTTTTGATTTCCGTAAATCAAAACTAAAACTTAAATTTATTTATTTTACTGTGAGGAATGTCGGTTAAGTTAATTTGAATTAAGTGGAAATGGGTGGAACCGTTTAGTTTATATGGTTCCCTTATTATTGGAATTTAAAGAAGGTGTTTTCTTAAGTGAAAAATTATGTCGAGATAATTTTTTAAGATAGTGGAGTATGTATTGGCAAAATAATATAAGTTATATTAAAGTTGATAAATTTTTGTTTTAATATAAGACATTAAGTTCTAGACTTTATATGGATATAACATTTAATTATTGAATTAGTAGTTTTATAAAATTAATAGAAAAGTGTTTAGTTCAATCATGTGTTAAAATAATATTTTATTGCTTAAGTTTATTTCATGAATTAGTTTAATTTAATAGAAATTTAACTATGAAAAGTTAGAAGTTACAGTATACATTTTATTAGATTGATCAAATACATTTATTTGAAGTAGATTGTATATCTATCAATGTAAAATGTATATGAAATTAAAATATTAATTTGAAAAGTTTAGTTATTAAATATATGATAATGAAATTAGATTAATTATTTAAAAATAATTTTTTTTAACATATTAATAGTTTAATCGTTTATGTATTTACATTGATATGTGCTTTTTATAAGAAATTTCTTTGTAAACATTTATTTGTTTCATTGTGTATATATTTTTAACATGTTATGAAAGGATTTAAAATTTTATATTTCTATTACGGAATTAACTTCGTTCCTTTCTTTTATTACATATGAACCTTTTTAAGGACTTGGAGATATTCTCATATTTTCTATCTTTATAAATACTAGATCACCTATCTTAAAATTTGACGGTTTTACATTTTTGTCATAACTAAGTTTTCGATTGTTTTTTACAATGTCTATAATGCTCGCTTCATACATTGCAGCCCTTAACCTTATTTGTAATTCGTTTTTATAGTCTTATAAATTATAGTGCTTAGTTTTGTCATTAGTCAAGTTGCTAGAAAGTGAAGATAGTTTTCCGAAAATTAGTTCAAAAGGTGTGTAAGAATTATCTACATGTGGTGTCGAGTCATATGTCCCATTCAAAGTCATCAGCGAATGATAAATAGTAAGCACTCGTTTAGGGTTCTATAATTTTTCTGGAGTCCACCAATCGTTTCGTGATGGTATGGGGTTGAAATCATTTGTTCTATTTTGAATAGTTCGCATATGTTTTTCCTTAGTTCATTTGTGAAGTCAGTGCCACGGTCAAATTTTAAACAAATTCTTAAAATTAACTGTTCAAACTTTTGTTTGTGCAACTAATCTTGCGTCTTTGTTTTCAATTGGATGTGCAATAACGAATTTTGTGAGTTTGCACTGCATCGATAGTATGTATCGGTATCCGTTTGATATTTTAAGTGGACCTACTGTGTCAATGGATATTGTCTGGAAACTTGTACTCGGTCTGTTTATTACGGTCATATTTTCTTTTGTGTGTCTCGTCTGTTTGTTGCGAGCACAATTGTCACATTTCTTGACATAATTTTTTACCATATGCCTCATGTTGACTCATGTATAGCAGCGCTGTTTTTATTTAAGTATGATACTGTTTTTCTGATTCCTAAGTGTCCTGCCTGGGGTGAATCATGGAATTTATTCATTCATGTTGGTTGCCTTACTTTATTTGTTGTTCTCTTGGGGTTCTTGTATTAATATATTTAGAGATTTATTTTTTCTTAATTTCATTTATATGAAGTATTTCAAATGTGGCTCCTAGCTCTAGGTCTTTAATATTGTTTTTATATATAAGAGATGATAGCTTCTTCAAAGTCGAAATTTTCACGAAGAAATATTAAAAAAACACGGTAATGGCAACAATTATTTGGACGTGTCTCGGAAAAAAGTAGAATTGCGGTGCCCCTCATAACTTGGTGCTGGATCATCTGAAATCAAAATATCAAAGTTCATACGTTAGATAATAGTTTTCCCCAGGTAATGCTGGGAGGGTTTTTCGAAATTTTAATTTTTCACTTTTTTGGAACACTTTGAAGGGAAAAACGCTTTTTTTTGCGAAAAAAATCGGATAATTTGTTATTGTAAAATAAAAATTATTAACAAATTTGAAAAAACTCTCCAGCGTTACCTCTTAAATTATGTACAGAAATAGTGTTCAACATTTCAAAAGGATCGGTGTAGTAGTTTTAAAGTTATGAGGGGCACCGACTTCGAAAACGTGAGTTATGGGGAAAGCACTTTAAAGTTTTGAACACAAAAAAATCCGGTATGAAACGTTCATCCGACAGGTATAAAAATACTCGTAACTTCGTCAATTTTTCTTCAATCGACTTGAAATTTTGACACAATATTCTTAAAATTTTAAAAAATACAAAAAATAAAATTTTAATACCTTACCTTACTTAAATGGTTTATAACGAACTTTAATTTCTTCAATTTTTTGACGTCAGTTGTAGATGTGCAATCCCATATGAACAGTTTATCAGACTCGTTCTGAGTTTTGCAGTTCTTTTGTTCATTATCTTTTGCTAACTTTTTTTTAATTCCCCTTTTTATAACCAATGCTTTATTTATTTCCTTGTCCTCTTCTGATGGTATCAGTTCTATCAAAATTTCTGAAATCAATTGAAACGCGCTTCGGCGTTGTTATTTATTTTTTCTTGTTTGAATTTAATTTCAAAATCGTAGTATGAAAGATCTAATAATATTCTTGTCATTTTGGATGAGGGATTTTTGTGGTTGGATATCGAGACTAAAGGTCTCTGATCTGTCAACAATAAATTTTCTTCCGTAAAAATATAGTTTGAAAAAATTTATTCCCCAGTGTATCGGAAGTAATTTTTTTTCGATCACGGGTTTGTTGATATCATGCTTTGGGAGTGTTTCGCTTGAGTAGAACACTGGCAAGTCTTGTCCAATTTCTTCTTGTGATAGAATAGCTCTTAAAGCAAAACTTGAAGCGTCAGTCGTTACAATAAAAGGTATGCTTTTGGAGTGTTTTGCTTGCGTAGGACATTGGCAAGTCTTGTAGAATTTCGCCTTGTGATAGAATAGCTCCTAAAGCAAAATTTGAAGCGTCAGTCGTTACAATAAAAGGCTCTGTGATATCGGGATATTGTAAGACTGGAGGTTCTATTAATTTTTGTTTTAGTGTTTCAAAGGCTGATTGGCATTTATCTGACCATTTAAATTTTTGATTCTTTTTTAGCAGGGAATTTAGGCATTGTGGAATTGTTGCGAAATCTTTTATAAATCTTCTGAAGTAGTTACAGAAAGCTACGAAACGTCTTTCCTCGTCTGCGTCCTTTGGTACAGGGTAATTTTTTATTGTGTTATATTTTGAAGGGTCTGTCTTGATACCTTCTTGTGTTATCAAGTGTCATAGAAAAAATATTTCTGGTCTCAAAAATTTGCATTTTAGCTTTAAATTGTGTTTCGACAGTCAAATAATTTCACAAGATTTTCATTATGATGCTGTAGGCTGCATCCAAAAATTATAATATTGTCAATATCTAGGAAAGCTTCTGAACTCAAACCTGTTAATGTTATGGTGAGCATGCGTTGAAAACTGTAGGAGGATATTTTCAATCCAAACGGAAGGCTCTAAAATTGGTAGTGATCTTCATTTGTCGAAAAGGCTGTAAGTGGTCTTGATTTTTTTTCCAAAGGTATTTGGTGAAATGAGCTTGTCATATCGAGAGTAGAGAAATAAATACTTTGCACGTCTTAATTTATCCAAAACCTAGTCTTTTCCAGTTAGAGGAAATTTGGCGTTTACTAGTTTGTTGTTTAATTTTCTGAAGTCGACAACCAATTGTAATTTTTTTGTGTCGTCGCTGCATTTTTTAGGTACTAGTAATAGTGGAGCGTTGTAGGGGCTAACTGAATGTTCTATTACATAATTTTGGAGTAAATCTCGTATTTTTTTTTTTATTCCTTGACGTTTATTTACATATTAGTGATATTAAAAATATAAATTATAGTGGCTCCCAATCAAAGCATATGGCGAAAACGAACTCCTTCCATCGTCGTCTGTACTACGATAGTCTTTTGATTTCTCTCCACTTTCCTCTGGTTTGGCATTCATCGGTTGTGGATCGAATCCAAGTATTATTTAAACGTCCTCTTCGTTGTAAGTCAGGTGGGTTCCATTCCAAGGCCATTTTAGCTATGTCGTCATCTTTCCGTAGAGTGTCGCCACTTTCGTCTTTTGATTTCTGTATTTATTGGTTCAGTTCATCGTTTGAAATATTGATTGGCCAGAAAATGCGACATATAATGCGCAGGCATTTGTTAATAACCACTTGCAACCTTCTAGCTATCGTTTCGGTGTCTCGTATCCATATAACAATACCGGTTTAACACTCGCATCAAATATTCTAAGCTTAGTGTGCCTTGTTTTATTTCGCGAGGACCATACTCTGTTCAATTTGTGGTAGGCGTATCGAGCTTTATTCAGTCGCGGTTCAACAACCGCTGCAGCGCTTCCGTCCCCAGTTAATATGCTACCAAGATAGCAGAACTCTTCAACGTCTTCTATAATATGTGCGGTGCCTCCCACATTCACCGTTAACGAAGTCGTGCACTGGGTTTCAATGCGCATTAATTTGGTTTTTGCCATGTTTACTATAAGTCCAACCTTTTCTGCATTAAGTATCAGCCTGTTTATTTTTGCTTCGCTATCTGCTAATGTGTGCGTTATAAAACATATGTCGCCAGCGTAGTCCAAGTCGTTCAGTTTTTGGAAGGGACGCCATTGTATACCATTCGGGATTTCTCTATTCGTCTTGGAGAGTACACTATCCAGAACCACAATGAAAAGAAACGGAGAGAGCACGCATCCCTGTCGCACTCCTTTTGAGATGCTAAATTTGACGCTGTTTTTGCCCTTAAATCTGACACTGCACTCAGCACTTCGAAAGAGCTCCTGTATATGGTTAACGATTTTTGTTGGTATGCCATGGCTCAACAGAGCACTCCATATTGCGTTCCTTTTAATGGTGTCGACGCTCTACGAAAAGCAAATACAGTGGTGATCTCCATTCCACTGATTATTCTCAGGGTGTTTATGTGATCTACGCATGACCGTTGTGGTCTGAAGCCGTTCTGTTCCCGGCGTAATTGGGTGTTGAGGAAAGGTGTGATGCGTTTGAAAAGTAGAATGGCTAAAATTTTCTCGATCGTGTTTAATAGGGTTATGCCTCTCCAGTTTCTACAATTACTCAGGTCGCCTTTTTTTGGTATAGTTATGATAGTGCCCTCTTTCCAATCATTCGAAATAGGTGCTGTCACCCATGCATCCTGCAGAATTGGTTGTAGAGCTGGAGCTAGCACCTCCGATCCATACTTGAGTAGTTCCGCGGGGATGTTGTCAGGTCCAGCAGCCTTGTAATTTTTCAGTTTCGAAGTAGCTTTTTTTAATTTCGTTTACGGTAGGTGGGTCTGTCGATATGCTCCTGTTTTTTCGTCGCCTTTCACTGATGGGCGGTGTAACATCGCTATCCTCAGGGGTAGCAGGTACATCTTCGAAAAATTCCTTCCACCGTTGAAGCTGTTGCTCGTCTGAAGTAAATGTGACCCCATCACATCTTTCAGTGGGGGTATGTTTGGCTTTGCTTTGACGAGATTATTTATGGCGATATACACGCCTCTCAAATCATTACTTCGGGCTTCTGTTTCTGTTTCAACAGCGATGTTTATAAAGAACTCCTCTTTGTACTTCGCATTCTTCTTAACTTCCTTCTCTACGTTGTTGTATTTGGTTTTAATTCGTAGCTTGTCATCTTGTTTGTGAGCGTGTAGTAATTTTACTTAAAGCACCTGCCTTTGTTGGATACATTCCCAGGTTTCATCTCGTATCCACGATTTTCTCTGACTTTGAGCAAAGCCAATTGTTTTTTCAGCTGCCGTTTTGCATGCCCTGGCTAATTCTTTCCATTAATGCGCGCCGTCATTTCTTGCTACTGCTGCTTCAAGACGTGCCTGGTACGTTTCCCTAACAGCGGAGCTCTGTAGCTTTGCGATATCAAACCACCGCACGCATTTTTGATTGTTTTTGATCGCGGCAGGACGTAAGCGTGTTTGAGCAACTAGCAAGTTATGGTCGCTAAGTATAGCTGCTCCTCTCCGAGCCCGTACATCTAGAAGCGTGTTGTGAAATCTTCTTTGCACACAAATCTACTAACCTACTACCATTGTTGTACTTGCTCACTCCAAGGCCGTGACGTCCCATGAAAGCCCGTGTTGCTATTGCCTACCTTGGCATTAAAATCTCCTAGTACAAAGAGAATGTCGCCTTTACACGCATTGGTGATGGTATGTTCCAGCTGGTTGTAGAACTCATCCTTAATGTCTTCCTCATCTAGTTCGGTTGGAGCATAGCATTGAACGATCGTTATGTTTCGGAATTTAGACCTAAATCTCGCCAAAATGATACGTTCAGACACGGATTTAAACTCCATCAACGCGCTTTTTGTCTTGCACATTAGGATACCAACCCCTTTTGTGTGCGTTTGGCTGCTTCCGCTGTGTATGAAATAGTGTCCAGTCTCTGTATGACAATCGCCCTGTCCTATCCACCTTACTTCCGCAAGACCTAGTATGTCAAACTTGTATCGGTCCATCTCTTTACTAACTTATTCGAGCCTTGACGATTTAGTCATCGTGCGAACGTTCCATGTTCCTATCATTGTAATGTTTCGAAAGCCAAAAGTCGTCATCAGGGGGTTTCTTCGATATCCGAGGCTAATTTCCGTTTCTTGGGTAGTGTAAATTTTACAGCCGGGCTACCAACCCAGCGTAACCCTATTTGCCTGTGTATTACTTATTTCAGTCTAATAGAACAAAAAAATTCTTACAGACTAGATTAACAAGTTATATATGAAAATTATTTATATATATTTAGAATTAAGCAACAACTTAAATAAATTTTTTGGCAAATTAAAATCAAAGTCATGTACATTGTATATTGAATTAATTTCACTTAACGCTCTAATTATTGGAGCATTTAATGTATAATTTGTTCGACAAAAACCAATGTGAAAAAGTTCATTAAAGCGCAAATTTCTAGCAGGGATGTTGAAAGAAATGGCTTCTAAAAGAAAAGGACAATCAATATTTCCGTTAATTATATCATAAATAAAAAGCAATGATAAAATTGTCCTTCTTTTATCTGGAGTTTTGAGATTTAATAGTAAACAACGCGATTCGTAAGGTGGCATTGGTTCAGAAAAACTTAAAGAACGTAAAGCGAATCCTATAAATTTTTTCTAAATACGTTCTAAGCGATAAATTTGATTAGCATAGTATGGTCTCCAAATAAATGCAGCATATTCTAATTTAGAACGAACATATGTATAGAGCAGTTTTAATGTGTGCTTATCTGAAAATTCTGAGCTATTTCATCTAACAAAAGTTAACATTGCATATGATTTAGGGATTATAAAGTTATAATGGCTCACGAAAGTATATTTATCATCAAAAATTACACCCAGAACGAACTATGAGATTAATGTTCAGATATCAAGTTAACTTTATTAAAAGTTAACTGAAAACATTTGTCAATGTTAAGATGCGAGGTTCAAAAGTTAATCTTTGAATTGGGTTATGGTGTATCAACGTAGAGAGTTGAGCATGTATTTGTGCCGTGGTTAGGTTGCTTTTATAGGTACTTCTTAAGGATGTTTTTTTTTAGGTCAGTGAGAGTTTTGATGTGTGCTGTGTAACCTAAAGCTGTTTTTACTGTTGAATCTGGTTTAATAATTACTATTAAGTCAGTTAGATTTTTCTTGTCTATTTCAGAGTTAGTGTGTTGGATTAGCTCAATGAGTTTGAGGAATCCATCTAGTTCTTTATATTTGCCTGAAAAAGTTGGAATTATTTTAATTATGGTTTCTTCTAAGTGGATGATTTCATGCAATATCCAATTCTTTTAATGCTTCATTAATTTCTTCAAGTTTTTCCATAAATATAAGTCAAAAGTTTTTATAAACTTGATTTTATTATTAAATGAATGTTGATTTCTGTTAATATGTCTTAATACATATTGATTTAAAAAATGTGTATTTAAATAGTTACTTCTGTTTGAAAAAAAAAAGTTTTAATATTTGGTTGTTTCATGCCACGGTGGCGGAGGATCTGCATTAATTTTATGTCTGAGATGGGTAATTTTAAGCGGTAGAAACACTTTTTTGCTATTTGTTCTCTTCCTATTTGTTTTCGTGCATCTGTTTGATAATTTATATTTGATTTTGCTTCATTCATGATAAGTAATTTAGTTTCGCTTATGATCGTACGTGTTAAGCAAATTTGTTGAATTTGACCAACCCTTATGAAATTTTTACTTTGCAAGCTCGGCAATAACCTTTTTATATTTGACTTCTTGTTTTATTAAAATTTTGCTACGTTAATCAGGCATGCCTAATCCTTTGGTATTATGGCTGTCAATATTACGGAATCATAATTTGTGTCCTAGTTCGTGGTTGACAGGATATCAATGTTTTTGTGTTTACACGTACACGCCTTTTTATGCAGCCGCAAGACATTAATGTTGTCATTAGCCACAAAGGATTCTTTTTAATTAGAATTCAGCCGCAAAGACTATTTTAAGGAAATGAGAACTTGTTCCTGATATTTCAGAATTATCTCTGATTTTATTAACAAACGATTCTTTATTTAATTTCTTTGAATATTTACAGGATTGACTTAAAATACATTACACTACATTCAATTTTTTTTTAACTTACATTTTTCTAAGAGTTTCTTAATTTCTATTTTTATTTTGGAAAAATAACAACGGTTTTATTTTACTACATATTTTAAATTATTAGATTCATTGTTTATATTAGCATTTATTTTCCAAACAGTTTAAAAAAAAATTTCATTAATTGATTTTGTACTTAAAACTAAACAATAATTTATAACTACCTAGAACTATATGACAACAGTTAAATAACTCTTATTTTAACTCGTCGCATGATATGTGCACTGTGTTTGTAACGTCAGGTGTTTTGTACCTTCTATGGTATAACCAGAGTTTTTTATTATTTAAAACACTTATATATATCTATATTAAACTGGTATTTCTTAACACTATTTTTACTGTTATTCTTCCATAGCTCCCCTCCAACTAATTCCCCCGCTGATCATGTAATTTCGGTTGCATCAGCATTTCAATTTTCAATATCCAAAATTTGGTAAGAGTGAAAGAGTCGCAAAGCTAATTGACTTCGATCAGAAAATACGGCATAAGGGTGTATTCTTACAATATGCATTTTGGGTTTGATGTTGTTGTATGTGGTCTGTTGAGGTAGTCAAAGACGTTGCCTTGAATGCACTAAGTCAATGACGTGTGGATGAAACATGATTCTGCATTCATTTGTTGTTGCTAATTTTGAAAAGTTAAATAATTATGAGAGTTTAGTACAAAGTACTTGGTGATCAACTGTGTCAAAATCGTAAGAGTGATCAACCAACACCAAAAACACGAGTTTGTTAAGATCGAAATTGGTTCATATCGCTTCAGTTACATCTAACAGCGCTGTTATGCAGCTCCGATTCTGCTAAAAGCCTGATTGTTTATCAGAGAGCAGCATATTCGTACTCATTTGATTGTGCATCAAGATTTGAAAAACTTTTGACATATATATGGCAAGATTGCAATGGGACGAAAATATAATATTTGTTCAAAGAAGAACTAAAAACCAATTTCATTTAAAATATATTATTTATCGTAATTTTCCAACACTTAAATTGTTCAACTAAATTTGCTCTCAGCTGTAGCTAAACATACTAACTGTTCCTAAAACTTTAAATTTTTACGTGCGTTTAACTATAAAAGAGATTTGCATTACATAAAAATCTTTACTGTACCATATTGCATTGTACAATAGTTCAATTTAATTGTTAGCGCGTGTCACTCGGACATACTCATTTGTTGGTGTCGGCATTCGGTTGCAGCATAATAGATTTATATATAAATCAAAATAAAATTTTCGCATTTTATTAAAATAAGTACCAAAAAAGCTTTGTATTTCGACATTTGGTGACCCCGACGTGATTGTTGTAAGAATCACTCCCAAAAAAATTCGCATAATTTCATATAATTTCGCAAATAATTCGGTTCACGTGTTGTTTGCCATACCCAACGGTAACATCGTAGCGCTTAGTTCGCAGGAAATAGGCACAGTTATTTCCTAACGCAACTTGGCTGCATATCGTTGCACAAAATTAAAGCTTTTTTTGCATATCGTTGCATAAAACCAAAAATGTAATTAAACGTGATAGCTGCGATTAACTTAAAATGAAGGACACAAATAAAAAAGTCGCATTTCTTAAGTTAAAAATGGATTTATTAAGGAAGCAAATTGAGAAGATTCATGGCATTTTGGTAGTCGAAGAATCCAATTCTCTGGATAAAGCTGCTATTACCGTGCAGTTAGAAGAACTAGACAAGGTTTATAAGGATTTTGGGAGTTTTCAATACGAGCTGGAGATGGCAGATAATGAAGAAATAGCAAGTAGCAGTTCTGAGGCGTTATATGCAATGTACATTGAGTTGAAAACGCAGCTTACTCGAATGCTGATGTCTCGCCGTTCGTCCAATTCACGCTATGCGACGCTTTTGCAACAGTCGTCATTCGAAAAGCCGCTGCCGTCGATGATCATTGCGACGCCGTAGTCGCGTCTATCCATACTTCAAATTCCAAAGCTTAATGGATTGTACGCTGAGTGGCCGAATTTCTTCTCAATGTTCGAGACAATTATTGGCAGCGATGTAGAATTGGCAAAAATTGAGAAATTTCAGCACCTCAGGTCATCTCTCACTGGCGTCGCGCTGGATACAATTCGCTCTTTGGAAATCAGCGATGGAAATTACGACAAAGCGGTAGATTTATTTAAGACGAGACTTAACAATAAACGTTTGAATTTTCAGGCACACATTCGTGATATTGTTGGTTTAAGCTATGTGGCGTTAGGAGCAGTGGCAAAGCTTCGAAATTTAAGCGGCAGTGTGAATTCTCATTTGCGTGCTCTACTTACAATGGGAACAAAGCAACAAATTGCAGACTGTTTATTAATTCACATCATCGGTTGAAAATTGGATATATCGACGCAGACGAGATGGGAAGAGACAACTCCTGTAAACGCAATACCAACTTGGGAGTCAATGGCTACATTTTTGGAGAAAAGATGTCAGACGATGGAGAATGTGGAGAGTAAACAGGTGGCAGATAAATTGTATCAAAACAATAAAAGTAAAAAAAGAGTATTTTTGGTTTCTACTAACACTTACAAACATTGTTTGATTTGTAAGTCCACTTCGCATGTAATTAGCAATTGCCAGCAATTTCTTTCATTCTCGCCTGTATCTCGTTTTAAAAAGGCTTCAGTTATGCTTGAACTGTTTTCGTAAAGGCCATACAATCAAAAACTATCAATCAAGTTGTTGTCGTAATTGCTCTTTAAAGCACCTCACTCTCCTCCATTTTGATTCAATGCCTTCATCTGCTTCAAACTTAAATACTTCGCCTTTAGTGAACAGATTTGCCAAGTACCTCTACCACTGCCACTGCCGCCGCAAATTCTGCAGTTGCACGTGAGGACAATGCCATGTCTTCTGCGTTAGCTCCACAATCAGCTCTAGTCGCTTCATAATTTTTTGACTCAAAGCCGTCAGTTCTCAAAATTTTGTTTTCTTGGCCACAGCCATAGTACTTATAAAGGATAAGGCTGGATCATTGATACCTTGTAGGGCCATTCTCGATTCCGCATCGCATATTAATTTTGTAACAAGCAGCTTCTTCGGACAGCTGCAACTCAAGCCACAAAAAACAACAACAAGTTATTTCTGGCATCGGCCAGTTGGATTTCGTCGCAAACAAAATTGCAAACCTTGATTTACAAGCTACAACAAACAATTATGGTACTTCAATTGCTGCTTTTATTGTTCCAGTCATCGTTGACAATCAGCCATCGAATATCGTAAGCGTATCTAATTTGAATATTCCTGCAAGTATAAAACTAGCGGACCCTCTGTTTTATAAATCTCAGCGAATAGATTTATTAATTGGTGCAGAAGTTTTTTATGATTTGATGTGTTTAGGCCCACAGTCTGCTCTGCTGCAGAAATCCAAACTAGGGTTGATCGTAGCGGGTAGCTGCAATCAGGTTACTGACAAAAAATCATGCCTTGTTATCGCAGAACAGTGTATTAGGCAGCGTGAATCTGATTACTTTTTAGATGACCTAGTACGAAAATTCTGGGAAGCTTAAAATCATCTTGATATAAACGCGAAAATCACTAAAGAAGAGCTTGATTGCGAAATATATTTTGTCGATACCTACACTCGTTTGGAATGCGGAACCAATTCGGTTCGATTGCCTCTTAAAATGAAACCTTCATCTCTGAGTGAGTCGTACCAACAGGCATTCAATCGGTTTAAAAATCTAGAGAGGCGCTCGCAGAACAATTTGGAACTTAAAACTCAATATTCGTTGTTTTTGAAAGAATATCTCGATCTTCGACATATGACACCTGTAGAAACCATACCTGATGGTGTCGCTTTGTATTTCTTGCCTCACCAATGTGTCTTAAAGGAAGACAGCACAATCACAAAATTGCGTGTTGTCTTCGATGGCTCAGCTCGTGCGCCTTCTGGAAAATCTCTAAATGAGGCCTTGATGGTGGGCCCAACCATACAACCCAATCTTTTCGATATTTTACTGCGATTTCGTTCTTTTAAATTTGCGGTCAGCTAACTGTTGACAACGGCAGTACATACCCCTTAGCAGCACGGATCTTGTGCCGAGATTTTATGTCGATTTCGGGTGGTAATACATTGAAAGAGGTTTTGCAAATTTTGAAGAAAACTACAGAGCTTTAAGAAAAGAGAAATTTTAAAATTCGCAAATGGTGTTCGAACAGCTCAGTGATACTTCAGGAGATTCCTGCGTTAGACCGAGAAAGCTTTTTGAAATTTAATAATAACAGTGATGTAACAAAAACACTTGGGCTTGTATGGGGTCCACATATTGATAATTTCTTATTTTCCTTTGTACAGTTTTCTACAATTAGAAAGGCACCAAAGCGCACATTTCTTTCCATCATTGCTCGTTTTTATGACCCCCTCGGTTTAATAGAACCCGTCATTACGAAAGCAAAAATTTTTATACAAATTTGCCGCAACATTAGAGTCAACTTGGATCGATATGTGTTCAGATTTTCAACTAGTGAGCAGGTATAACTTTCCACGCTTGGTTTTAATACCATCTGCTAAAATAGAACTTCATGCATATTGTGACGCTAGCCTCTGCGCTTACTGCGTTTGCATATATATTCGCTCGGAATTAAACAATATCGTTGAAAGTCACCTTTTGTGCTCGAAATCGCGAGTATCGCCACTTAAAGCGTTGACTATACCCAAATTAGAGCTGTCGTCTGCATTGTTGCTTGCAGAGCTCACATACTCAATATTTCGCACTGGAATTTTTATGGGAGAATTTCATTGCTGGACGGATTCTACAGTAGTGCTGTCGTGGCTGCAAGAGGAATCATCAAATTATAACATTTTCGTATCGGATCGTATTAGTCGCATTCAATCACTAACTAATAATATGTTGTGGCATTATGTGCCAACAGATATGAACCCTACCGACACTCTTTCGCGGGGCTCATCACCTAAAGTGTTATTGAACTCATCGTTGTGGAGGTGTGGTCCATCTTTCCTGAAGCATGGACGAGACAAGTGGCCGATTCCACCATCTGCTATCACAAATCTTCCAGAAAAACGAAAAAGAGCTGGTCCGTATTTTTTACGTTCAGAAGTTAGCAACCGATCTCCAAACAAGTGCTACATCAGCCTATTCATGTGCTTTGCTACTAAGACGGTGCATCTCGAATTAATAAGCGAGCTCTCCACTTCGTCTTTTTAAGTTGTATTGAAGCGTTTTGCATCAACTCGAGGAAAACCGAAAGTAATTTGGTCTGACGACGCGACAGAGCTATTTGAGCTTAAACAATTATTTTTCAATCAGGAGCATATCAAGGCAGTTTCGCAGCAATGTCTAGAGGATGGCATTGACTGGCAATTTATTGCCCCAAGGTCACCCCATTTTGGTGACCTCTGGGAGGCTCCTATTAAGATAGCAAAATCACATTTACTTCGAACAATTGGTCTTTCTACCTTGTCTTTTGATGAAGTTAGGACATTATTTTGTCAAATTTCTGCAATAATGAACTCTCGTCCATTATGTCCAATTTCAGAAAATGTTGCGGATCTTGAGGTACTGACTCCAGCACACTTCTTAATTGGCGCACCGTTCACATCAGTGGTGGAGTCCGATGTTTCACTGCTAAATATTAACCGCTTAGATCGCTGGCAGCGCGTATGCTACATGCTGCTGATATTTTGGAAGAAGTGGAGTACTGAATATATCACGCTTTTACAACGACGTACAAAATGGTAGATAGCTTTGAAAAAAGTAAACGTACACGACATGGTTAAGGATGAAAACTTGCCACCGCTAAAGCGGCCACTAGCTCGAGTTCTTGAAGTTATCAAAGGTAACGATGATGTTGTACGTGTGGCTCTTCTCCAGACAACAAATGGTGTGGTGAAGCGTTCAGTTGCCAAATTGTGCATCCTTCCAATAAATGGTGCAGTTGAAAGCGTGGACCTTCCAACGGAAGGAGGAAGAACAAAAAAACAATTTCATTTAGAATATTTTATTTATCGTAATTTACCAACACTTAAATTGTTCAACTAAATTTGCTTTAGTTGTAGCTAAACATACTTACTGTTCCTAAAGCTTTAAATTTTTACGTGCGTTTAAGTATAAAAGAGATTTGCATAACATATTTAATTGTTAGCGCGTCACTCGGACATACTCATTTGTTGGTGTCGGCATTCGGTTGCAGCATAATAGATTTATATATAAAGCAAAATAAAATTTTCGCATTTTACTTCGCTTACAATAAGTACCAAAAAAGCTTGGTATTTCGACAATATTATTTATTCGAAAAAGAATAAAAACTTATGCTGGGCATCGTTTGGAGTGTCAACGGATCTTGGAAGAGATTTCTTTTTTTAACTTAATACGGGAAAAATTTTGTTTTTCACCAAAGGATGTTAAAGTTCGAAAATAGATTTTGAGTATTACTATGGGCGGCGTCGGTCCCTGTATCCCATTTTTGACCCATTTCTGAAAATGTTTCCACCAATTGATGGGGAAAGGTCGAAAATGAATTTTGGTCATCACTTCGGGTGGGCCCGGTCCCTCGAATGGACAGTTTCCGACCAATTTCCGTTGCAAACATTTTCTTACCAATCAATGAGAGGAGATCAAAAACTAGTTTTGGATGGTTTTCATAATTCATACTTCAAGAAAAGATTTTCTTTGTACCAATCGATGAGATGAAAAGAAAAATTGGAATAGGTGTCAAAAACGGTCTGGGGTCACTCCCAAGTGGAAATCTAAAATTCTTTTTGGACCTTTCCCCATCGATTGGAGCAAAAACATTTTTTTTCAAAAATGTGTCATATACGGACCTCGGTAATGTCAAAAAATTTTTCCGGTCTCTCTCCATCGATTAAACTTTTACCAAAAATGAGTTCGAATAAATTGTCACAATTCACAACAAGCGGATAATACGCAAACAAAACACTTGTGCTCATTTCAAAAGAATCGAATTCTTTTTTAAAGAAGGAAAGCTTGCGAGTGTGCTGAAATACACTAAGGCTTGTGAGTTCAAGTCACTGACTGTAGATCTTTGGCAGTCGTCTAAGCCATTTTCTGTAATATCTGTTACTGCTATTTCTAGAAATCTTTTGTGTACTATGGCTACGAAAAATGTCAGTGCATGTGACACCGATAAAGTTAAAGCTAGCATATTTTTAAAATTAAAAAATAGTCGTTGGTAGGCGGCTAGGTCATTTTGATCCTGGGTACAAACGTATTTGTTTCATGCCATATTACGGCTACTGCATTTTTTATCAAATCTTTCGTGTAACATGGCTACGAAGAAACACTAAAGTGCCCTAATTTATATGGCATCGATAATGTTAACCGCAGAAAAATTTAATGCAATTATCGAATGTATTATTATCAAAAAGTAAATAATACATATAAAGGGTGATCGAATACGTGGTCTCTTTTTCAACTGGGTTGTTTTGACTGCTGTCATGTGTCAAATGGCTTGACACATGACATTTGTGTTTAGTATTCAACACGACTCAATCATGAATAAAGTTACTCCTGAACAACGTTTATTTATAACTTACTACCAAAATCAGTCATCAGTTAGAGAATTTTATAGAGTTCTTCAACATCATTTTGGTCGTTATGAGCGTCCAACTGAGCGCACTATTCGCAACACCATCACCAAATTTCGAACCAATTTTACATTATTAGACATTCATCATTCAACTAGAGTGCATACAGCCCGTAATTTTGTGAATATTTCTGCAGTACCAGAGAGTGTTCGTGAAAGCCGTGAACAATCGATTCGTCGCAGATCTCAGGCTTTGGGCATCTCTTATGGATCATTGTGACGTATCTTGAGGCGTGATCTTGGTCTGAAGGCCTATAAAATACAGCTCGTACAAGATTTGAAGCCGGCTGGTATTGGTTTACGTTTTAATTTCGCTTTATGGGCCTTACAACAACTTCAAATTGATCCATTATTTTATCTAAAAATCGTGTTTAGCGACGATGCTCATTTCTGGTACAACGGCTTCGTTAACAAGCAAAATTGCCGTATTTGGGCCGATGAACAACCAGAAAAAATCCAAGCGCTTCCAATGTATTCCGATGAATGTACTGTTTGGTCTCGTTCATGGGCAGGAGGCATCATCGGACCGTATACCTTAGAAAATGAGGATGAAGCCCGTGTTTGGGATAATGGTGCTCGCTACAGAGCAATGATCAATGATTTTTTGTTGTTCAGGATATTGCTGTAGCCGACCTATGGTTGCAACAGGATTGGATTGCTACATCAGTAATGTAGGCGATTATGGTTACACTATACCTCTCACCAAAGAAGCGAAAAACTACTTTTTGAAAAAATATTAATTTTTCAAGATCGTTAACCAAAATATACAAACTTTCTTATGGTTTGAATATATATTTTAAATTTACATGTGCACATAAATAAATGTTTGTGCAGATATATTTATAAAACAAAAACCCTAATATAATTTTTTTTATAAATTTTATAAATTTTAATGATACCTATCGTATGTGGGTATTTCTACAGAAACGTGAACCGTTAGTGAAAAATCAAAAATGGTTCAAAACTTGATTTATATATATATATATATTATATATATGTTATATCAGTGTTGACCCACAAAAAATGGTATCAAAGATGAATTTTATAATACCTATCGTATATGTTTATTACCTTTCGATCGTTTAGCTGTAGGTGTATTTTTGTTACCCATCTCTTAGTTGTAGGGTACGCTTAATTTAAAAGTTCTTAAGTTACAATGAATGTTAAAATACATATATGTATGTTCAAAATAAAGTGCAATATGTATGTAGTAATGAGAGAAAATTTTCTTTCGGTTGTTGAAATTATTTTATATTAATTGTAGTTGCCTATGAATTTCTTCAAAAGGTTTTTATGGAATGTTTTTATTTTTCCATTGCGATCTAGTATCGAATTTACTTTCTCCCTTTCTATTATTAAATATAGGCCATGGAATGGTTTCTGTTTTTTTTTTTCCTATTCTCAACCCTAATTAACACTTAATCTCCTGTTTCAAATGTATCTGGCTGTGAGACCCTTTTGTCATAATCGCTTTTTCTGTGTATTTTTGTTTTTGCGATCATTTCCTTTGCTTGTTTGAGGGAGGTCTCTAAACGTAACGTAAGTGTCGCCGTGTAATTGTCCAGATCGTAAATTGTGTCTGTTTATTTAACATGTCACTTGGTAGTGATACAATTTTTCAAATGGCGTAAACCCTGTGTCTATGTTTGGACTAGTGTTGAAAGAAAATACGTAAACTGGTACTAATTCATCCCAAGTGTTGTTATCGGTAAATGAAAGGATATATTAATTTAGTAACCTATATGATCGTTCGATGAAACCCATTGTTTCATGGTGTTATGGCGTGGCAAATACTTGATTTGTTTCAAGCATCTTCCACACTTGCGACAATAAAGTGTTTTTAAACTCTGTCCCGCTGTCCGACATGTGTGTATTAAAATACTCTTGTTTAAGAATTAATTGCTCTACAAATGTTTTTGCAATAGTCTAAGCGTCCTTTGTTGCAATGGGATGTGCAATGAAAAATTTGTTAGAGTACATTGCATCGTTAAAATATATCGATAGCCGTTGGAAATTGGAAGTGGTCCTAAGGTGTCAATTGAGATCGTTTCAAAACTTGTGGTTGGCGTGTCTGTCAACACGAGTTTTTCTTTTGTGCAACGTGTTATTTTGCTTTGTGCACACTTGACACAATTGCTCACAAATTCTTTAACCATGCGTGTCATGTCTTTCCGAACATAACTTTGTTTCAATTTTAGTACAGTTTTCCGTACGCCGAAATGAACTGATATTTGTGTTGTATGAAATTCGTCGACCAGCTTATATTGCTGTAGTACGCTTGTAATTCGTTTCAGAGCTTTATAAATTAAAATATTTATCAGCGAGACCTTATATATAGAGGGCTAGCTTCTTGATTTACGACTTTTATAGCAAACAATATGGCTTCTCCGACATCAAATCTAGCTTCGAAAAGTTATCACTACACGTTACGTGCACTTGATTAATATTCAATTTAATTTTAACCATGGTTTTATTCCAATTATTGTCAATAATAAATTTCAGTTTTCTTAACTGCTTGACGTCATTACAGGATGTACATTCCCAGATGTGCAGTTGATCAGACTGGCGCACTGTGGATGGATTTGTACGGGACGGCGGCCAGAAATAGTAATAACTGCGCTACACTCTTTTGGTAAAAATAGCAAAAATTTGTGAATATGAGAAAAACGGTTCACGGAAACGCCCCTTGATCGAGTCTGTCTGAAATGACTATTGTATTCCGTGTCGTTTAATAATACTTAATTATACCCTAAATTTAGTCAGTGGTTTGTATGTTTATGTATGACTTTGAATTATTTTAAACTGTCGAAAATAACAATCTCTTGTTTTTTTTATCTGAAGTTTCAAATTGGTAATAGACTATTGGATATAATTTGTTAGAAACCAAATCAGCGTTATGAGTCGTACACTTTAGGATTTTCTAAACTTTTTAGTATTATTGTTGTGTTTACACTTTTACCTAATAAAGAAATTGACGTTTCTTCAAGTCCTTCACATCCTTTCGCTTTGCACTGTGTCTTCATCGATAAATTTTCCAATTTCTTCAAATCAATTTCATCGTTAGCCATGTCATACTTGTAGATAACTGGCATAATAATGATTCTTTGATCTTTTAGGTGGAATGTATTGCATTGAACTGTGATTTCAACGCTTGGCGTTTTCTCAAACGTCATCATTATAATTTTCTCCACAGTTTCTGCACAATATAATAAAATTGAGCCATCTGGTTGTTGTTTATGTTCAATGAACTCGTAGTGGGACTTTGCACGATCCCTATATGTCGCTGCAGTGATGCCTTTATCCCACAACGACAACGATATCTCACGAACGCATCAACCAATTTTCGCGCACTTAGTGGCGATCGATGCTGGTTCGTTTACCGGTCTCCAAACGCTACCGACTTCCAGTTTCTATTTTGTTGCTGACTCTTTGCACTCAGACAAGGCCTTTCACGAGCAGCAACAAATTATTATTTGAATTTTCATATGGAAAAATCGAGAATTAAGCTAGCGTGAACGATATAAAATTTGGCCTTGTTAAATAAAATGTGAATAAATATTTTTTCTTAACTTTCTTTCGTAGCATCTTATAGAAACAAATTGGCAACAAATTTAATCTTATTCGTTTGATCGGTTATTCCAAAGTTTAGTCATTTTCACGCTATCTTAACATGAATCTAGAACTGTTGCCGATTTTTCGCGATCGGTTCGAGCAACAAAATCTGTGTTTCAGCGACTAATTAGCAACAAAAAAGCCACAAATTTTGGTATTTTTTTTTTCGTTTTCGCTGATTTTCCAACGGCAGGTTTTTAGACCTCAGTTTAACTTCAGTTGAGGAATGTTGCCGTATCTTTTAATAAATCGCAATCGCGTTGACAACTTCTTTACGCCTTTCTTACGTTTTCAAAAAGAAATCCGTGACAAATTCTCATTCAACATGAAAAAGTTCTCTTAAAATTAAATTCATTGACATTAATGGAAGAAGATGCGTTAGTAAAATTTGCATCGTCAGATTGGTACACAATACTAAGAGGTGAATGATAGGAATCAACCCCAGAAAGAATTGTATAGCATTTCTTTCAACAACAAGCTGTTAACAACTGTGTTTTTTTTTTGCTCTTGTTTAAATCGTAAAATAAAGTGATTTTAAGTTCATTATTTTAAAGTGTTCACAGTGAAAATTAATTAACTTGTGTTTAGTATTGTGACTCTTTGTAGATTTCATTGAAATCGCATTAGCTTGTGCTATAATAATTAAATTATATTTCATATTTTTCATTCTCTTTTGAAGCAACAAATTAGTATTTGTTTTATATCCATACGCACATACATTTGATTTTATTTTTGCGCGGTGTTTTTGTTTTGCTTAGTTTTCAGTTTACTTTTGTCTCGTTTGACATTTCTTAAGCAATACATATGACGTTTTTGCGTTTCAAACGGTTAGATATTAGAAAAAAGAAAAAAAGCTGTAACATTCTTTTAGTTACTTTTAAATTAACATTCGTTATTCCATGAAACGGTTAGAAAATCTTTTAAAAAAGTGTAGCATACTTTTAGTGAATCCTTTTAAACTGCTTTCATTTATAAAATTTTATCATGATTTCTAAACTCTCTGTCTGCTCTGTCAAAGACGCAACTGAGCGTTTCGTAGTCTGGCAATTCTGCGATGATCTTTATCATGCGAAATGTGTTTAACTAAGTGGTCGTATTGGTGATATCATGTGAAGGTCTTCGGTGGTCATGCACCAAGTGCAAGGCAGCCGATAACTGCTTATACAATCTTTATAAGTAGTCTTCGACTTGTGTCCACCACAATATAAAAGAGCTCCTTTCAATTCTATGGTATTTGGACTTATTAATTTGCGTCTGAATATAATCAATTACATGACGGAACTAAATTATATCAAACATGTAGCAGAATTAAATGAGTTTGATTGCAAAATTATCAACAGAATGGTTGAAAAACATACAAATCAGAAGACTGAATTTGACAACTTTAAAATCAGCGGCTGCTACAGACAAAAAATGTGTTAAAATGCATTTTGCACCTTCAATCATAAATGAATTAAAAAACGTATTTAAAAAACAAAATATTGACATAGTTTTCGCTTCAAATGATAAGCTAAGGAACGAATTTGAATCCACTTAAGACACAACAGAAATTTTGAAGGAATCGGGTATTTAAGAAATTAGCTGCAATGAGTGTGAACAAAAATATAATGGACAAACTAAACGAAACATAGAGACGAGGTTCAACGAACACATAGCGCACATAAAGTACGAACGTCCAAATAAGTCAGCTGCAGCTTTGCATGCAGTTGAAAACTTGCACAGCTTTAGCAAAGAAAAACAAAAATTATTAAAATAAAACACATCAAAGAAGAAAAAAGCTTGGATGCCTATGAAAGCATTTACATGCATAAGAACAATTAATTAAATTAAACTTTGTTCTTATTTATTTTTTTTATTATTATTCTGTTGCAATTTCTAATTTTTAATTTTGCCTTCCACTACCGTTGGTCATTTCCTTTTAGTTATTTGTTTTATGCTTTGTTTATATATGCAATAACATTTAATAGGAATTAAGCATTAACTCAACTTTGTATACATATAGTTTGTTAGTCTTTAAATTGTTTTATGCCATGGATGACTCAAATAGAGTCGAAGTGCATTTGAATATAAATATAAAATTTAAATAATTTGTTTAATTTTTTATAAAAAAGCGGAGTCATTTAAGACGGTTAAAAATTTAAATTTGATAAAGAATTTTTAAATTTCAGAAGTCTAAAAAAGGTTTTGCTAAAATTGGCAAGGACCTGTCAGCCCTCTTGCCGAAATTTCAGCATTTTGTAACTGTTCTAATTGATTTTAGATGCTTAGAAGAGCAAGTTTTAACACCAAAAAAATCAACTCCGATGATTCTTCGTGGGAAGCAGAAAAATGACAAGAAAACTGCAAACACCGTATCTAAGGCTACAACGCTGGATAAACCACCCAAAACTGCAAATAGGGTGAAAAAAATGATTGAAATTTTCAGAGATGGTCCTGTATGTTCTGAAAATTTTGAGCCTAAAAAAGCAGAATTCGATGATGGAGTATTTGGGAAATTTATGTTTTCTTGGAAAATCTATTTTTTTTATCTTTTACCACATAGAAACCGTTCAGGCCTTCATTTATTCAGATTTGCAATTTTTTTGTCATGTACTAGTACACAACTACCTAAAAATAATATAAAAGCTAATATGATCTGTGTTGGTTTGTTTGTATTCATCAATGAATTTTTTCGTTTTACTTGCGAGCTTTTTTTAACACAATTTAAAACTTTTTTTAAGCAATAATATTGGTTAAAAAAATTTTATCGATTTTTTTATATCTTCTACATGATAGACCAATCACTGAAAAAAGTTTCAGCCTATTTAAAAAACATGGGGGTAATGATAGGCCCATTATAGATGGAATGACCCATATACTTTCTGATTGTTGTCTTCATCTAATTAATAATATTCTTAATACGAGCAACAGAAACCTTGATCTTGCGTTTGTTGATGAATTTGTTAACATGTTTGATCCTTTAGTTTTACCGGAGGACAAACATCACCCAACTCTTCTAATAAAATATGTTTTCGCATGTAGCTTACTGATTGGTCAGTTATACTTCCGGATGAACAATATTACTCTGTGGCTGATATGGAGTGCTGTGTTAAATCATTTAATGTGCGCTTGCATAATTGTATTTCCACATCTGTGCCAAAGTTTAATAAGTCAGTATTTTCAAGTGGTCCTCCATGTGTAACAAATGAATCAAAGTATCTTAAAAATGTAAAAAATCGCCGGTTGAAAAAATTCAAAATGTCTGGTAAAACCATCGATTATATAAGTTATTCCCGTGCTCGGTATAATTATCAAAATCTTAATAAACGGTCTTATTTAAACTACATCTCATATATAAAACTCAACATTACGTAGAATCCTAAACTTTTTTGCAAATTTATAAATACAAACGTAAATCATCTGCGTATCCTCTTCAGATGTCTCATAATGGTGTTGCATCATCCGAAAAAAATTAAATATCTAATTTGTTTGCAAACTTTTTTGAGTCAACTTATAATTCCAGCATGAACTATCGATATAGTCTTCCGCGTATAAATGAAATGCAACTCCCACAAATTGGTCCGGATTTAGTCAATAATGAACTAAAAATTTTAAAATGTTCTTATTCTACTGGACCAGATAAGATTCCTACAAACATCCTGAAGTATTGTGCAAGTAGTCTTTGATATCCTCTTTCAAAAATTTTTAATATTTCCATGGAAGGAATCTTACAATATCCCACTTCACAAATCTGGAAGTAAGGATTATATTGAAAATTACAGAGACAAATCTAAGCTCAGTGCAATTCCAATACATTTTGAAAAAATAATTAATGATCAACTTTCAAACTTCGTCTCGTCCTTGATGTCAGTATCTCTGCACGGTTTTCTACAAGGTAGATCTACATCCACAAATCTTTTGGAGTTCATCACACTTGTTATAAGCGGATTTAAGCGAAACCAGCTAACGGATGTTATATACACGGATTTCAGCAAAGCTTTTGACTGCGTAAGCCATCGCCTACTTTTAAAAAAGCTGTATTTAATAGGCTTTGCATCATCGATATTAAAGTGGATTGGATCGTATCTAACAGATAGGAAGCAACAAATATTGTTTGACAACGTGTTTTCTAAATATATAACGGATTCATCTGGAGTTCCTCAAGGCAGTCATCTTTGCGCCACACTATTTTTACTATTTATAAATGACTTACCCTCTGGTATGGATTTGGCCCATATTTAAATGTATGCTGATGATGTAAAGCATTTTTATTCTTTTAATGATTATTTTAATCATAAGACTTTACAATCAAACCTAAATGAACTTGTTAAATGGTGTGATACAAACTTGATGACCTTAAATCTCAAAAAGTGCAAACAAATTACTTTTACGAGAAGGAAAGAAATTGATACTTCATATTCTATAAACGGTGTAAAATTGGAAAAGGTTGAAAGTTTTGTAGCTTTAGGCGTCACTATGGATAAAAAACTTCGCTTCAACGTTCATATAAGTTTAATGGCGAACAAAGCAAAAGGTGTCCTTGGATTTATAAAACGATGGTCTAAAGAATTTGATGACCCCTACACGACTAAGAAGCTTTTCACTTCATTTGTTCGTCCAATATTGAAATATACGTCAGTGGTGTGGAACCCACAATATAATATTTACATTGATATGCTCGAGTCGGTGCAGAAACAATTTATATTGTTTTCACTTCGGGGGCTACCTTGGAATTCACAATTAAATTTGCCTTCATATGAAAGCCGCCTTAAACTAATATGGTTACCAACTCTGCGCAGTCGAAGAATTATGCTTAATGTTACTTTCTTAAATAAACTGTTTTCCGATACAATGATCTCTGAGTTATTGCAAGGTAAGATTAACTTCAATAATCCAGGAAGGAGTTTGAGGCACTTTCGTTTCTTAAGGCTTGATATATGTAATTCTAACTACGCTCTTTTTTGTCCACTCCGGTGTATATGTAATGTCATCTTATTACACCCATGGACTCTTACAATGTTATAAAGCAAAAAATAACTATGTATCTTAATTCTTGAAATTGCATATTTTCCTTTGTTTCTGCTGCACAGCCTCTGGGCTTAGTAGCAATTTTGTATAATTTGTGATCGGATATTGCTCAACCCATCATTTCGTTTAAAGAAATAGTGCAGTGCCGGTAACCGATCCGTACGATAGACGGATGTGCCTCACACGTACGGTTTCGCATACTGAACGCAGAGCAGTCCGGGCTGTTCGTAGTCGGTCACCAATCCGTACGACAGACGGACGCGCCTCTGGTGCGGTCAGGCGAGTAAGTGGGATCGCAGGGACCGATCGCAAAAAAAAACATTGCTGCTATCTGTAGACAAGGCTAAGTCAATCTGAAAGAATTTAAAATACTTTCGTTAACAAAAATTTGTTGTCGGGTTTTTGGACAAGATGCATAATAATATGTACCATCCTCCGAAGGAGTCATTTTTTAATATCTATTAAGATAAATTTTTGAATGCTTAAACTTTTTTCTTTGAGTTTTAAAACAAATAGAAATAAATCCAATAGAATGCCTGACACTGTTAAATGATTGAAAAATGTTGACGTGGATTTCAAGTGTTTTCTAATACTTAAAAAATAAATATATCCAATAAAAGTGAAGATAGTGAAAGCAGCAAAGTATACACGCTATGGAAGAAAAAAAAATAATTATTTATAAAAATTTTTCAAACTAAAGAAGTAGCGAAAACTGTTAAGAGGGCCATTTGAAAAGTTTGTGAACGTAGTACCTTTAAATGCAACACTGATCCTGTCAACTACGATCTGTTAATAGACTACTGTCAAAATTTCAGCTCGCTGCGACGCTTAGTTTGTGTTTGGTAGCCATTGACAGCAGACGATCTTGTAAATTTTTGCGAAAATGGAAAAAAGTGAATTTCGTTTGCTCATCAAGCATTATTTTTTGCGCAAAGAAACCATCAGCCAAACCAAGGAAAGGCTTGACAAATACTATGGGGACTCTGCACCATCGATTAGAATGATTCAAGTGGTTTACTGAACTCCGATGCGGTCGTACAAGCACAAGTGACGCCGCACCAGAAATGGTCATTAAATTCACGATATCGTGTTGGCCAATCGCAGAGTTAAAGTGCGCGAGATTGTTGAGGCCGTAGGCATCTCGGACGAACGGGTGTGGAACATTTTGCGAAATAATTGGGTTTGTGGCTGATTCATAGGCGTGTTTAGCGATGTAGAACAAAGATAAGAAGGATTTTTTCCGTCGAATAGTAACCGTGGACGAAGCATGGATCCATCATTACACACTAGAAACAAAGGAACAGTCGAAACAGTGGACTTCACCGACCAATCGACGGCCGGAAAAGTTATGGCGACATTATTTTGGGATGAACGCTGTATTATCTACATCGATTACCTTCCATCGAGAAGAACGATCAATGGCGAATACTATGCAGCCGAATTGGACCGTTTCAACGACGCTTTGAAAGAGAAACGTCCCCATTTGGCGAGTAAAAATTGCTCTTCCATAAAGACAATGCACGCATGCCCAGCTGCCATGGCAAACTTCCACGAATTGAAGCACGAATTGCTTCCTCGTCCAGCATATTCTCCAGATTTGGCCCCCAGCGAATACTTCCTGTTTCCAAACCTGAAGAAATGACTCGGTGGAAAGAGATTCACCGCCAGAGAGGAACTCATCACCGAAACAGAGGCCTATTTTGAGGACCTTCCGAAAATATTTGTCCTCGTAAAAGGGAATATAAACTTGAAGATCGATAACGTATTTAATTTTTTGTGTGGGTATTTCCATGTAAATGTGGACACGGTATAAGACTATCTTATCATTGCTTTTTAATCTTAAACCATATCCAAATTATATTTAATAATAGTAGCATTGCCACCAAGTGTTAGGTTTAAGACTCGGCATTAGTATTCGTCATTATTTCCTGGTTTATTTGCTGTGTGTACGAGTAGATAAAATGCATTTTTAAATCTAAAGTTTGTAGGTTAATTTTATGTGCCTGATATTAGAATTAAGAAAGAAAATACCTTTGTTTTTTGTAATGCGAGTTACCAATAAGTATATGTTTTTCCAGTATAGTAGGTGTTTGTTGTCTAAATCAAGCAAACACTTAGATTCTCTTTATGTGTTTCAATTTGTAACGAGTAATGGTAAAAACTTTCTTCGTTTGATTTCACTAGTCTAAATTAACTGTGAATACTTTTTGTAACGCGAGTTACCGGCAACTCGCATCATCAACGTTTGGCAAGAATTTCTCACAATTTTTATCTATCTTTAGACTTTAATTTTTTTTGTTTTTGGACAAAGTGCCACTCTCGGCTGCCGAAAAAATGAAAAGAAGAAAGGCAAAATGAAAAGAAAAAGGGAAAAATGTAAAGTCGAGAGAATTTACAATGATTACAAAAATAAACATAGGAAAGCTTACCGAAAGATCATACAGAAAAGATGAAATCGCAAAAGAAATGAATCTGGACTCCACATTTTCTGAAGCTCCCGAAGCCGCCGGAATATCCTAGTCATTTAGTTTACAAATGACCTAAACGTCAAAGCAAGTAAACATTGGCATCAACCCAAAACGTTACTAATATCAAGTTATGTGTGGATGTAGTAGTGATAGCTATAGATCTGACGGTAATATACCATTGCCTGTATTAAAATCAGAATTCACTGCAAACGAGTTCGTATTTTGAGAGTGATTTAATTTATTATTGCATTTTTGTTTAATTTCACTTTTTGCGAATAACAGACTGAAAAAGTTCCTTATTATTACTAAATTTTGATTTGATTTCAGTTTATAAGTATTTGAGCTAGAAGAAGCTCCTTATTTTGGTATAAAAGTGAAAAGTAAAACGACTTACCAACTCTTTGTAACGCGGGTTACCACATAATTTTTGGATTATTTTAAAAAGTAAAGTATAATATTATTATTAAGTTTTATTAGTTAATCTAAATAATAAAAATTAATGGCTTCATGAAACTCAATAATACTTTATGCATGTAACGCGAGTTACCATTAAATTAACCATGTGTTTTCGTATGTCTAGTCTTAAATGAATAATATTTGTGTATTTTCTAGTCTGATTTCAGTGGAAGGATAGTTAACAACGACCACTTTCTATATTGGGGTGATGTAAGGAAAAGCTCTGACGATGGAACTGATTATACATTCAATATCATAGAGCAGACGGAATTCATGGATGATTCTACGTTTTTGCCATTTAAAGTTGGTAAAATGGAATCCTATATTAAGCGTTGCACTACAACAAAGGTAGTTTCAGCAGAAAAACTTATGTATATATGCAAAAATCAACTAGGAATTGAAAAAGAATACGAACAAAAAGTTCTGCCCGAAGGACGTCTAAGTGTTGATGGATTTTTAGTTGTTTTCGATGTCAGTCCTGTGCCGAATAGGTCAATTGAGAAACAAGTTGAGTTTGCTCATAATGTTATAGCAAATATACTAAAAAATAAAAAACCTTTAATTCTTGTAACAACGAAAAATGATGATGCGAATGAAATATATGTTCGTGAAGCAGAGAAAATTTGTCAGCGCAAAGAATACAAAGGATTAATACAACTTATTGAAACATCGGCACATGAGTCTATTAACGTAGATCTTGCGTTTATAATCTTAGCACAAACAATTGATAAACTTAAAAATAGAACAAAGATTATTTCTTATCAAGATGCAGCAAGATTGCGAAAAGAACTATTGGATTTGCGTACAGAAGCAGTTTCACGATTAATACGAAATCAAATATCCGATTATCATACAATATGGTCACAGTGCTCGAAGCTGCTTACACCATTCAGAGAATGGAACGAGTTTTTAAATACTTTTGGTCAAGATGCTGGTCAGAAAATTTTTCGCCACCACATGAAGAAGCTTCGAGACGATCAGATGAATAAAAAATTATATCAGTATATGGATAAATTTTCTCGTGCTTTGCAAGATCTCTTACCAGACATAAGTACATTAAATAGAGACCTTGAACATGAGTGGGAATGTGGGCGAAATTATCTACGTAGTCATCGTGACTTCAATCAGTATTTTATTGAATTTGAGCATTGTTCGTGGATGGAATTACTTGATATGAGCGATATTGAAAGTGAATCTCGAATACCGTTTGATATTTTGGAGACGTCAGAAGCCGAAACGGTGTTTAGGAACTACTTGAACTCCGTGCAACAAGATAAGAAAAAAATTGGGTGAGTATGTTTATCTCATTTTAAGTAAAGCATAAAATTTCATAAGGTTGCCAAAAATCGTATATACTACCAAAACGTTATGGATAAATCGGTATCAATTTTTAATGTAAAATAAAACGCCTTTCAACTCGACGTCCAAAAATTTAACGAACTTCTAAATTACTTATCGAATTCGATAAGTAATGCATGCGGACTCACTTTCGAATAGAAAATGTAATATTTTCATAAAACGTCCATTTAGTACGTGTTTGAAGTTCGTTAACGTAATCATGAGCCCATCGTTTCCAAAATTGTTCCTTGATGCCGCTAACAAGAGCCCATTTTTGAAGATTATCGTTGTCAGAAGTTGCAGCGAACTGCCAATGGTGAAGTGGGCAGGAGTCAATGCTTCTAAATCGCTCGGGTCAGGCGAAAGGACGAGAGTTGAGTATCGATTCGATTTCGACCAATACGGTGGTCAATTCTTCATATGTGAGTCTTGCGTTCATGAGACTGCGATTTAGATTAACTTTTGCCGATTTCATAGTGATCTCCCAAATTCCACCAAAGTGAGGAGCCCTGGGAGGAATAAAGTGAAAATTAATAAATTCATTAGAACAATAGTTAGTGATTGTAGCTTGATGGTCCTTCTTGAAAAGAAGCGTCTTCAGTTTGCGAGCTTACTGCATGCGCCAACGAAATTCTTCGCGTTGTCGCAAAAGGTATCTGATGGCAGGCCTCTCCTGCCGATCAGCCGCTTCATTGCTGCCAAGAAGGCATCTGTGGACAAATCTGATACGACTTCAATGTGAACCGCTTTTGTAGCCAAACAAATGGAAATGGCGATGTTAGTCTTATACGGCGTCTTACCTCTCATCCGGAGATAAGTGTTTATTGGGCCGCAAAAGTCAATGCCACATCGAGCAAAGGGACGTGATGGAGTTAGGCGCTCAACTGGCGAATTCCCCATAATTTATTGTAACAATTTTGGCTTGTACCGAACACAATGTGTACGATTATTCCATATAATGCAATTTTGCGCATGCTGTAATTCTTGAGGGGAAAGAGAAGCTTTCTCAAAGTCATTATTTTGGTCTTTGTTGAGCCTGCGATAGAACGAAACATCCACGCGATGACACGTAGACTGTGCATGTGAGAGCTGTACTTTTCGATAGTATCAAGAATATAGTTATTTAAAACTGCTATTTTGAATGCTGACTTCCGCTTTTCCTTGTTCATTTTTTCCATATCCAAATCGTCGCATTTATTTTTCGGCCAATTCTGCATGTTTTCGGTTAAAAACGAAGGGCCTGTATACCATATTGAATTGCGAAGTTCTTCCACTGGCTGCCTCTAGAAACAATGTCAGCTGGATTACTCTACGTTGGGACATGCCCCCAACGAACATCAGTTGTGAGATCTTGAATCTCAGACACTCTGTTTCCAACGAAGGTAGATAGCGTAGCAGAATTAAACCTGAGCCAGTGGAGCACAATTTACGGATCAGTCCAATATACATCAATATCATTATTTGCGAAAATTACCTTTATTTTGTTGCAGAGTCTGGAGAGAAGCAGAGCGCCACATAATTGAAGTTTTGATAGTGATTGCTTTTTTGTCGGTGCAACACGTGACTTTGCTGTAAAGAGACGAAGCCGTAGAATCACAAAATCCATGTGTCTGAAATAATTGTGCATTCGATGACAAACAATACCTTGGAATGGAGATAAGCGAGAGTGATGATAAGCTTATTACTATAGAAGGTTATCCCTTGCCAAATGCAAATTTTGCGGTACTGACTCGTCCCAGTCCAACTTTATCAACCATAGTTCTTGTAATATAATTTTAGCTATAATCACTTAGTGGGTCAAATAACGATGAAGCAATCAAAAGAATAGTGCGCTTTGTAACGCAGTTGGTTTTATTTTGTTTTGGTTCAAAAGAAAATAAAAATGAGTTTTTTTTCTGGTCCCATTTAAGTCCTAATGCATTTGTGTGTGCTGCATCTTCAATATCTAAGTTTTTAATAGCATTATCATCTCTAACATATATCTGGATGATTTCAGTCGCTAATTCAAAACAGCCTAGTCTCAACAATTTTGTCACCTCATACTTTATCTGAGATAATTCAGTGAGTGAATTTGCACCACATAAAAGATCATCAACATAAAATGACGATTTTACGACATCTGAGCCAATTGCAAAATCTGAAGCATATTGATCTGCCAAATAAAGTAGACTTCGCACGGCAAGATATGGCGCAGCAGCCATCCCATACGTCACGGTATTAAGCTGATATGTGACAATTTCTTGATCTGGTGAACTTCTCCATAAAATATATTGATACTTGTGATCTATTGGCTCGACGAGTACCTGTCTGTACATTTTAACGATGTCAGCAGTGGCGGCATAGCGAAAGAGACGAAAACGTAAAAGCAAAATATATAATTCGGTCTGAAGAGTGGGACCAACCATTTGAATATCATTAAAAAATTTTTGTGAAGTGGTTCGACACGAAGCGTCAAAGACAACTCTTAATTTAGTTGAAGTGCTAGTTGGTTTAAGCACACAATGATGTGGGATATAATAGTGAGACTCTTTCAAATTTGGGTTTTTTACCAGACTCATATGGCCCAAATGCTCATATGCATTCATAAAGGTAGCATATTGCGCTTTAAGTTTGGGTGAGCGTGATAAACGACGTGCATCTTGGATCATCTTTAAAAGGCAATTTGACGATAATCCTGCCTTCAGGATTTCTCGACACTGCTTCAGAGTACACGAGTTCACAACTGTGCTGCTCACGGGTCCACACTTCCGCAGTAGTTGAAACTTCATCTAGTTTCCACAAACGCTCTAACTTTTCATCTAATGAATCATGAGATGTGAGCAGACATGTTGATATTTGTGTGTAGAGTGGCCGTTGATATCGACCTGAAACCACCCAACCTAGCAATGTTTTTTGCAAAACAGGTAATTTGTCGCCAAGACGAATCTGGCCAACAGAAAGAATATTGAAGAAACTTTCTGTACCCAAAAGCAAATCGATGCGTTTTGATTTGTGAAATTGTTCATCAGCCGAGACATCAATTTCAGCTTCTGGCTGATATGCAATATGTGACGTCACACAAAATGAAAGTGGAATTTCAAAATTATTTAAGCGAGACTTAATAGTTGCTGAGGCTTTATATTTTATGTTTGTAACCGAATTTCGAACGCTATGAATTTCAATATTATGTTTGACACGAGGCAATTGCAATTTTTGAGAAAATTCGTAAGTAATAAAATTAACCTGCGAGGAAGAATCTAACAAAGCTCTGTCAAGCTTATAGCAACCCAAAGCATCCTGAACCAAAACCATAGCAGTGGCGAGAATCAGATTATCTGTCGACGAATTTTCCATGTGCGTATGAGCTGCAGCTTCTCTTGAAGTACAAGGCAATGTTGATGATGTTAACGTTGATGATAACTGAGAGGCAGAGTACCGAGCTGATGTAGAGTTAGGAAAATCAATATTGTCGGCAGTGCTGACCGGAGCAGTTTTATGTAACAAACTATGATGTTAACGCGAACAGGTCCTACACAAGTGAAGAGGAGCAATTTGAAAGTTGATGCCCCTTGGAGAGACAATTAATGCAAAGACCAAGCATCTTTACATTTTCAAAACGACGGACAACTTCAAGAGATTTAAATCGATCACAGTTATTAATCTTATGATTGATTTAAGATATTGACAATATCTCTCTATAATCATTCTATAACTGTTCCAGGTTGGTAGCTCTTTAAATTCTAGTGACTGCTTCCACTTTTTATTGGATTCCTCATCAGCTTTTTGCAAAACCAAATAAATTAACATGGCTTGTGAGATCTCTTTTTCGTAACCTAACGACAGCAAGGAACCATATAGAGCCGCTTCGTAGTTGACTACCACTAGGTTTAGAAATTGCAGGCAAATCAAAAAGCGATGAAATATTTATTAAAACACGTTGACTTTCTTATAAGGACTGATTTCATTTTATTCTTTCGTTTCATTTTCTATGATAGTTTTACAAAGGTAGCGTAGGTGGCGTAACATGTTATTTTAATACATAAAAGTATTGCCATACGAAAATAACACCCCCACTTATTAAAATAAAGGTAAAACTATTATAGTAATTATACAATTACCCGTACTTATATAATTTAAAATTAACATGATGAGTAATTAATTGAATATTAATTTGGAATTACTCCTATCATTTTCATAAATTTAAAATGTTTCGTTGATAGTAAACCCTTGGTTAACAAGTCAGCAGGCATTTCTTGAGTCGAGGTATATTTAATCGCGATTAATTTATTTTTAATAGCATCTCGAACATAGTGATATCGGACATCAATATGTTTTGATCTGTTAAGTGACTGCTGGCTTGCTGCCAATTTTAATGCACTTTGATTATCACAATGCAATACAATAATACAATGTTTTTCAGTAATCTCATACATTAAATTTTTTAAATAAACTGCTTCTCTAGATGCTTCTGAGAGCGCTACATATTCAGCCTCTGTACTAGATAAAGACACTGTCTTCTGTTTCCTGCTCTGCCATGATATTACAGAACCAGCCATGGTAAAGCAGTACCCAGTATAGGATTTTCTATCTGAAATGTCGCTAGCCCAATCGGCATCAACAAAACCTTGTAATTCAACATTTTCTTTACTATATTTTAAGCAATATGTTTTTGTTTTTTGTAAATATTTTAATACTCTTTTTGCATAGATATAATGAGTTTCATTGTAGCAATTATTAAATTGGCTTAGATAGCTTACAGCATATGCAATATCTGGTCTTGTCAATACAGCTAGATACATTAAACTGCCTATCAACCTTTGGTAAGGAACCTCTGCAACACATTTCTCCGATTTTTTAATGTTTAGCTTACATTCAATAGGAGTATCTATTGGTCTACAATCAGACATAGCAAATCTAGACAGTAACATCTCTATGTATTGCTGTTGATCTACAGTTATGTAATTGCAATGCGTATTTACATTGATTCTCATACCTAAATAACGTTTCACAGGACCTAAGTCTTTTAATTTAAATTCAGAACTTAATGAAGATTTCAACTTTTCTGTTTCCTGAACACTATTTGAAAAAATCAAAAAATCATCTACATAAACTGTTACTATGATTTTAACATTATCATTAATTTTGATAAATAAACATGGTTCAAACTTACTATTTTTAAAGCCTAAGTTACACAAACAATCTTTTACTTTTTCGTACCATACTAAGGAGGACTGTTTCAATCCATAAATAGCTCTTTTAAGTTTAAGTACCTTTCCGTTGCTTTGGCTTACAAAACCTTCAGGCGTAGACACATAAATATTTTCTTTTAAATGCCCGTTCAAAAACGCAGTTGTTACATCTAGATGATTGATGTGCATATTCCACTGAACACTAAGTGCAAATAACATCCTCAACGTAGAGTGCCTTACCACAGGAGAAAAAGTGTCCACATAATCGATGCCACGTCTCTGTGTGAACCCTTTTGCTACAAGTCTGGCACGATATCGCACTTTATCGTTAACATCCAGTTTTTTATTTAATACCCACTTGCATTTCACTATAGGCGCACCACTCGGGATATCAACCAGCTCCCATGCATCATTGTGCTCAAATGACTGCAGCTCTTCCTGCATGGCTTGCTTCCACTGTTTTGCTTCTGGTCCCTCTAGTGCCTCCAAAACGATCCGGCACTTTCCTGGTTCTCTTGCTATCTAGAATTTCTGGAGCATCTGGAATCTCACTGGATGAAATATCAGTCTCGATGTTTGATGAAACTAAGGTGTCATCACTAGATTCACTATCTGAATTTGTGTAAACTGATGTACAGGAACTTGAACTATTCAGAGATTCATTAACTGTAGAATCTCCCACTGAATCTCTGCTTTCTATATTCTGTTCTACTTCTTCACTCTGAACATCGATGGCATTTTCTTCTTCACTCTGAACCCAGATCGCATTTTCTTCTTCGACAGTTTTTTCAGCTCCTATTCCTTCCATGACTACAACATCTCTCTTGACTGTGACGATATTTTTTCTAGGATCATAAACTCGATAGCCTTTTACATTTTCTGAGAATCCAACAAGAATGTACTGCTTGGCTTTTCTGTCCCACTTTAATCTCGTTTCTTTTGGAACGTGGACCATAACAGGGCTTCCAAACAGACGAATGTGACTTAAGTCTGGTTTCTTTCCATACCACACTTCATATGGAGTTTTCTTCTCTAAACTTGAAGTAACAGATCTGTTTTTGAGATACACGGCTGTATGTGCAGCTTCAGCCCAGAACTTTTTGTCTAACTTTGCGTCAAATAATAAGCATCTTGCTTTTTCTACAACTGTTCTATTTGCTCGTTCACTAACACCATTTTGCTCTGGTGTGTAAGCAGTTGTTTTCTGGTGTATTATTCCGGCTTTTGTTAAATAATTCTCCATTTCACCACTACAAAATTCGCCACCGTTATCAGTGCGCAAAATTTTTATTTCCATCGCTTTAAAACCTTTAAATTTTTTAAGCACTTCACTTTTGTGCTTCATAAAAAATATGAATGTCATCCGACTATAGTCATCCACAAATAAAAGAAAAAATTTCGAACCTGCAATAGATTTTGTTTCCATGGCACCACATACATCAGCATGTATTATCTGTAGTGTCTCAGTACTCCTCTGGCCCACATGTGAAAAAGGTAACCTTATCTGTTTACCCTCGCAACAGGTCACACACTTTTCCTTCACTATGCCACTGGTACCGGGATAAAATAGGCCATCAACAATTCCATTTTTCATTTTATTCAAATCACTACTGTTAATATGTGCTAGCCGTCTGTGCCAAATCTCCGAATTTACTACCGCTGGCGCTGCTAACTTACATTCTTTACTATTTTTCAACTTGAGTTTGTAAACACCATTGGTTAGTTCAGCTGTTGCAACCAATGCATTTTTGTTGTTGCGAATGTAACAGTAACCGGCTTCAAAAGCAACACTATTTCCATTTTTGATTAATTCACTTACGGACACCAAATTTGTTGTTAAGTTTGGCACGCATAGCACATCTTTAACTGTGATGACGTAATTATATTCTGTCGTGATTTCTATATCTCCAGCGCACAAAACTGGCAGTTTCGTTTCATTTGCAATAATAATTTCTGATAATTTGGGAATGTAATTCGCACTTTTTATCCAATTTTTATTTGCCGTCATATGTGCACTGGCACCGGAGTCCACATACCACTCATTTTTACTATATTCGCCACTCAAAAACACCGCACTGAAAGCATTTGACTGTTTGTTTTTCTGCAACAATGGACACTGATTTCTATAATGTCCACTTTGTTTACATTTATAGCAAGTTATCTTCTTTTCGCTTGCCATTGGCATTCCGCTATTTCTGTTATTCGTGTTGTTGCATTTTCTGTAATGCTGTTTTTTATTCGCAATGAATGCAGCGCTACTGGAATCCGGTTCAGTTAAACTCGAAACTTCCATATCAATTAATTTTGATTTAATAACGTCTGCGGTAATTGGGATACCAGAGTGTTCAATGGCCATGATCATCGGAGAAAATTTTTTCGATAAGCCTGCTAATAGTAATGATCCGATCCATTCATCGGTAATTGCAAATCCTGTGCCCTTTAATCGTTGCGCTGTTTCGATAATTTGGGTTACATAAGTAGTCATAGAATCGCAGTTTTCCAGACGCACTGAGATTAAATGTCGTAGCAAGGTTATTTTTCTCGAAAAACCTGAGTCATCGAACATGTTTTTAAGCTTTCCCCATAACTCTTCAGAGGTTTTCGTTTCCTTGATATGCACATACAAACCTGGATCAATGGTTAATAATAGCTTTGCTTTGGTTTTTGCGTCATCTGCAGTTTTCCTCTCGGTGCCGGCCACTGCCTTGATGTAGTGAACCATCCCTTCAAGCACCAACAAGTTCTCTGCCGCAAAACTCCACTCATCGTAATTTTCTCTTCCTTTTAGCTTCGGAACACTTTGAATATAGTTAGTGGTCATGATTATATAAAATACAACTAATATTTTTAACCAAAATTTTTTATTAAAATTGTGGATATTCGCCCATAACCTATTAAAACACGTTGACTTTCTTATAAGGACTGATTTCATTTTATTCTTTCGTTTCATTTTCTATGATAGTTTTACAAAGGTAGCGTAGGTGGCGTAACATGTTATTTTAATACATAAAAGTATTGCCATACGAAAATAACAATATTTTCGAGGAAAATCAAAGTTGTGTTGTTGTAGCGTTCCTTAAGCCTTTCTAAAGCTTTAGGATAATTTTCATTTGTTATTTGGAATGCTTGCACAGTTTTCAATGATGGGCCTTGGAGACAATTGAGAAGATGGTTGATTTTTTCTATGTTAAATAAATTCAATTCGCGATCAATAATTTTTGGAAATGAGACGGGCGGCGGTGAGAAACAGTTGCGACGGCAAGAGACGAAGGCGACGACATATGGCAAAAACGCAGTAAGATGCGACGATATGTAAGCAGCGACAGCGGCTGCGATTAATGCAGCTTAAACAATGTGACGCTAGCAGCGAAAGTTTAGCAATTTTGCGTGCACGATAGCGGGATTTTTGGGATAGTGGGATCTTACTAAGTTACGTTTTACAAAACTGTACTTTACATATATTTTAAGCTATGTTTCTGGTACTCCCTTAACAGGCGATTTCGCAGCCAAGTCCCTCAACAAAACGAAAATACTTGTGAGTCCAACGACGAACCAGGAAATGAGACAGGAACAATAACTTTTTATGTTAGTTTTGCTCTGGAACCTTTTTGTTACGCGACGCGAATGCCACGAATTTTTCCACAAATTTATTTTTAAGAATGATTTTAACTGTCTTTATCAAATTTAAACACTCGTGCCCCACGTTGGGCGCCGAAAATGTAGGATCAGGAGAGTTTTCCTAACCGCAAAAACTTTATCGAAATAGCAAAAGAAATCTACGGGCAACGAGTGTGCAGAAAAAATCTAATTAAAAACAATTACAATTTGAAGCGACGTGTTTCATTTAAAGGTCAATCGTAGACTAATTTATTTAAATTTCCAAAACTCTGTTTTCAATTTTTGCACATTTCTGCGTTCGATCTAAAAATTTTGGTGATTCGAATAGTCAAAGAAATTTCAGCTTTTACTCTCTCAAATATCGCGATTTGACACTTTTCATTTTTTACCACAAAATCCGGTTCGAACGCAGCTAATGTATAATATTTTATTATACATTTGCTTAATTCGAAATACTGCTTCCGAATATTTGTATTTCAATTTTTTTGAAGACCATAGCTTGACAATTAAGCCTGATACAAAATAATATTGGTGTGTTAACATCCATACCTTTTAGAAGTACAATTAGGCGAACGAATTTCAGAGTGTCAATTTTTTTTTCTTCGCTTCACATGAAATGCCCGATGTTTTGAAAAAAATTGTTGAGTATTAGTTTTCAAAAAAAGCAAAAGTCCAGGTTGGTTACATTTATAAGAATAAGCATTGAAAATATAAATAAGAAATCATTCTAAAGTAAGAAGTTCAGTTGTATCTCAGTTCTCAATCAGATAAATAAAAAAAAAATATTATCCACAATCGCGTCTGTTGTGTGTGCGTGTAATGTGGTTTCGTTATTGTTAATTCCATAATGCCAAATCTTACAAAATATATACTACTGCAAAATTAATACTACTGCCGAAAATTGAGAGGGATATTAACTTGCCCAAGAATTAATTTCATATGTCAAAACAAAACAATTAACTTTAGAACAGTTTTATAGAAATGAGAAAAGAAACACTAACTAACGGCTTCAATGATCCTATTTTAATATTATATCTTTCAGGTGGAAACAGCAGTTCAAAACACTATTAGAGGAATCCGGATTTGTTACTCCAGGAAAGCAATTGTCTGAAGTTCGAGTATTATTTATGGGACGTGAATGTTTTGAAGCATTATCAGAGCATGACTGTCAGCAAATTTACGATATTCATCAGGATGAAATAACAGAGAAAAGTAAACAAAATTTTATTGAACTCCTGTTAGAACATGCGCAGTTCTTTCTTCAATTCAAAACAATTGATATTATTACACAAGAAGATGTACGACATATTTCTGAGGTGCTTCAAGATGATTCTAGGTGAAGATATACATAAAAAATAAAACTATTTGGATTTATATATTTTTTATTTCAGATACAAAATATTAGATCGGTTAGACCAAGAAAGGAAAGTGATTTTATTTCAACATCTAGGATTTATTCATTGTCCAATACGCGAACATTGTCCTTTTTATCAAAATTGTATTGATAATTTAACTGAAGAAATTTTGGCTGACAAATCTGTTCCCAGTTTTAAAAACAAATGGAAGTTTGAAAAAAACCTTAATCTTTTAATAATGGGTTCGGAGCATTTAGCTAGCGACTTACTCAACGATATTCGAATTTGTACTGGCATTAAAGGAGAATATTCTTACGAAAACCAAACGTATTTCTTAAATTTTCGAATTGCTAATGGAGACATGGAAGCATTTAAGTCAGTCGATATTGGTTCAAGTGGTAAATATTAACGAAACTAACAATATTAGTCTTTCAGAAGCCAATGTAGAAATTAACAAGGCCCCTTCTCCCAGGGATCCTCTTTTCCAGTCATCCCTAGATCGAATTGAGCTATGTAATACCTCGCGAATGAGATTACTGGCACAGTATAGTCCAGATTGGAGAGTAAAGAACTCAAACTATTACAATAGTCGAGTGTCGAGATGAAAGAGTCGGTTTAGTCCTGAGAGCACCACTGATGCACATGGAAGCGGTCCTTTGTACTTTGTGTAATTTTTTGCACTAAGTGACCTTGTTTAACGCAGGCCACATCACCACAATGCCATATATACGTCAACGTCTGTCGAAACATAGAACATATATATATATATTAGGGTGGGTCAAAAAAATCAAATATTTTTTTTTTGGATCCGACACGAAAACTAGTTCCTAGGTACCTCTAGAAAGTACTTACCAAATCTGAGCTCTTAATACTAACGGGAAGATTATGCTCATCATAGTTTTCCATTTTTAATTTAGTCTCATATAAAAATGGTCATATCTTATCACCAATAGATTGTTAAACCAGTTGCATTGTCAACATTTATAGGAAATTAAACGCTCTACAAAAATGATCTCAAACACTTTTTTCATTAATCTTACCAAGGTCAAAGATTGAAGTAGGAAAATTATTTTTTTGTTTTGATTTTTGTAACTTACTAAAAAATAATTATTGTCAAATGAGCTTCAATTATTTCTATAGGAAATTGAACGCGTTACAAAAATGATCTCGAATACTTTTTTCATTAATCTTACCATTTGAAAGATATTCAAGGTCAAAGATTGAAGTATTTTAAGGAAAACTATTTTTTTTGTTTTGAATTTTGTAACTTACTTAAAAATAATTATTGTCAAATGAGCTTCAATTATTTCTATAGGAAATTGAACGCTCTACAAAAAATGTTTCATGTGGTTAATCAATTACTCTAACCATTTAGAAGATATTTGCAGTAGAATCTCTATGCCTATTGATTTTAATATTTATTGAAAAACTATTAAAATCAATAGGCATTGGGATTCTACTGCAAATATCTTCTAAATGGTTAGAGTAATTGATTAACCACATGAGACCTTTTTACTAGAGCGTTCAATTTCCTATAATCCTTGCTAAAATGAACAAGACCGGCCCAGGTGGTTTTCTTATGGAACACCTGCTGTAAATGGGGAGGAAAAAACTCTCCGTAATATTATTTGATATGAATGATCAGATAAATAAGATTCAACCCAGCTAACAGAACCTAAAGGCAATCTAACCAGAGTCAAAAGAGCTTAGTTCAGAAGAAGTGAAGTAAAGAAGGTTAGAAATTTACCTTAACCTGATCGTATTCAATGTGTTAAAACATGTTCGGTATTGATGAAAACTTAGCCACGGGCCTGTAGTTTGAAGCATCATTCTTACACCCTTTCTTGAAAATAGGGCTTTTGTATGCATTTTTCCAAAATTTAGGAAGATACGTTTCTCTATTATATAAAAAACGGAAGGACTGACTCATCACAGAACTATAGTATACTAATACTGTCGCTGGAATACTACCAGGTCCGGAGCTGAAGTCATCATCAACAGAAAAAATATATTTCTATATGAGGTCAGGTGAAATAGATATCTCATTAATCAAAACTAAAGAGTCGACATCCATATATTCAAAATATTTGACCTCAGGACTAAATAATTCCATAGAAAATAAATCCCTAAACAAGTTAGCAAACAACCCAGCTATAATTTGGGGGTCACTAGTAAGCCCACTCTACGTCTGCATTACCTGTGTGTCTTGAATTCCTTCCTTTTCTAAAAAGTTTTAAAACGACTGAAATATCCTATCGTTATGATATATAAAAACTGAAGCCATTAATCTGCAAAAACAACTTTGCAAGATATTAGAAATGGGTGTCTCTAACTTGCGTAAATGGACATCAAATTTCTTATAGCTTTTGAATTCAATACCAGAAGAATATCGAGAAATCTCTTCTACACTCGAATTAATTGATTTAATCTACCAAAATATAGTAAAAGCACTTGATCTTGAATGGGATACGATAAGCGATACATTTCCTTTTAAAACAAATTTTGATAAAGAGCGGGCAATAAAAGCAGCCTACTATCTGATGCAGCATGGCTCTACGATCCATTAGGATGGTTAGCTCCTACAATAGTACAGGCGAAAATTATGTTTCAAAAATTATGCCAATAAGGGCTTGATTGATAAGTCGAATTACCATAAATACCAGCTAAAAATTCTAGAATCCATTAAGACTCCAGGTTGGATTGGCAGCTATAAGTTAAGTCTCATTGAAATTCATGGATTCTGCAATGTATCTCAATCGGCACTTGCAGCGGTTGCATATATAAAGGTAGTGGATAGTATGGGCAGATTTCGCGTGAGTTTACTTCAATTAAAAACAAAAGCTGCACCGTTAAAATCGTTTACGGTACCACGATTTGAGCTCTTGAAGCTATGTACCTTGCTTGTAAAGCTAACTCGAAAAATTGTAACGCAAATTGAATAAGAAGTATCACAAAATTTATATTGGACAGGCAGTACAAAGGTATAATACTATCGTGGATCGTCAAAGTGGTCTGTCACTGTGACTACCAAGGGGCATATCTAACCTTTGCGTTTTTATGATGACGAAAGCACTTCATCTAGAGACAGTGACAAGTTTGTCAACTGAGTCATTTCTCGCTGAATTCAAGCGCTTTACTTCACGTTGTGGCATTTGTTCAGATTTGTACTCTGATTGTAGTTCAAATTTTATTGGGGTCAGCACAGAACTACAATTTCTTAATAATCGCAGTAAATCATCTCCGGCACAAGATTTAAATGAAATTCGGGCAAATACAGTCATACAGTGGCATTTTATACCTCCAGCATAACCTAATTTTGGAGGCCACTGGGAGGCTGGTGTAAAATCGACAAAACATCACCTCCGACGTATCATGACGAATCGTATCTTAACTTATGAAGAGCTTAGCACTCTCCTCACTCAAATTGAAAGCTGTCTCAACTCGCCGCCACTTTGCTCTTTCTCAACAGATCCATCAGACTGTAACGCGCTTACTCCATTTCATTTCTTAATCGGCGAGCCTATCCTTTGTATACCTGAAGAAAATCTACTTCAGTGTAATATTGATCTTCTGAGTAGCTGGAAAGTAGTTGACAAATGAAAGCAACAGTTTCACCTCACCTCACCTCACCACAGCCATGAACGCGATCAAAATGCATTCATTTCATTGGTTAAAGCGTTTTGTATGGGGAAATCATGCGCGTATGTTTTCTTTATTTTACCTGCTTTAACGGCACATGTTACAAAATTTTTACTGGGCACATCTACGGAACAGTATATTTCAAATGATATTACTTTCATTCCCCTGTATTTATAATAAATACTAAAAAAAGTGTACGATAAGTTTCAATGTTCACGTATTAATATATAGACTAGTGTATGCAATATATTTTACTCTTTTTTAGATTCATTCTTTTTAGACTACAATTCATTTGCTGTAGGCTTGTGTAAAATATATCGATTATCGTTTTTCGCGATATTTTTTTCGATAGATATCAGCGATATTTTTTGATATATCGTAGTTCGATTTTATTTTTCGACTATCGAATTTCGATATTTTTGTTTAAAGGTTGCTCTGTATCCAATTACATATTACTCGTGTGGTCCTAGCCTAATAAGGCAATATCTTGTTAAACTCAATTAAATTCAACTGTGAAAAGCTACACCATCTCTGTGTTGAAAAAGTGCTGAGATTCCGCGAGTTTACAGGGCGCCACATGGGTATTGTATCATCTTTGACACAAGCGTCATGGTTTTTACACATACACGACAAATTAAAGTTGATAAGCTGCTGGCTGCTCCTTCATTTATTTATGTTTTAATTATAAATGCAAACCTTAATTCATAGCAAATGGAAGTTTACGTAGAGTTCCAATTAGGAACTTTCGGAAAAATTGTGTGTTTGATAGCTCCTTAAATAGAATCCAAAAAAGTCGTCGAAATCGACCAAACAACAAAGGATGTTAGATTAAAGTGCTTCCTTCCAAAAAGCATACTCCAATCGCTAATTCTAATCAGGATCTCAAGTGCACTTGGGTATATTAGAATTCCTAAATTAGACACAATCAGAAAAGACTCTGAAATATGACTCTTACAAGTCTCCTAAAACCTCATTGTTTGCTGGGATTCACGTATATACCAGAATATTTTACGACGACACCCCTCGCTTCGTACACCCAAAAGTTCGTCTAAAACTAAATCAAAAGGAAGCGGCTTCTGTCCCATTGGCAATGAACCACATTTGGTGGATACGCTAGGGAAGGATATTCTGCAACAGCATCCGGGAGTTAAATGGATTAATGTTGCTGGGCTCAATGAAACCAAGACCATACTGCAAGAAGCAGTTGTGTTTCCAATAATTATTACAGATTTCTTCAAAGGCATATGCAGACCATGGCGTGATGTACATCTGGTTGGAACTCTAGGCACCGGCAAGACAATGATGGCAAATCAATTGATGATGGCATCAAGTTGAAACTTAAGATTATATTTTTACATAGTGGGAGTTGGGACGCCATTTTTTGCAAAATAAATTTTTCAGCAAAAATATCGAATTTCGATTATCGATATATCCGATACTTCGTTCTCGATATATTTCGATACGGTATGGAAATATCGATTATCGATGATATTTTTTTTATTGTTACAACTCAAGCTAAAATGTAGACAAAAAAAATCTAAACTACATGTACAAAATTTTCAAAAAAAACACCCTAACTAGCATAGATATTATGTACATTAGGGTTGTTCAGAAAAAAAAAATTCTCTCCGATTTTGCTGGTCATGCAGTCGTTGGTTCTACAACATAAATCAATAACTCCTGAATTTTTTCAGATTTTTTAAAGCAGTTCATAAACTCTCAAAGCAAAAATAAGAATTTACTTTAAAAAAAAAACACTTAAATTATAAAATGCAGCTAAAAAATAACAAATAAAATTTAAAATTAACTTAAAATACATAATTATCTATATTTTTTAATTATCTTTGAAGATAATATTTGTAGGTAGGCGAAAAAAATTTTTTTATCTTACTTATATGACGAAAAACGTAGGGAAATATGAAAATTTAGCATTTTTTTACCAAACAAATGCATGGTGTTCCTTACCAAATTGAGATTTTTTTAGTTTAAAAAGTCTCATTTCATAGGTTTTGCCAAGAGCTACAAAACCTGTGTTTTTTAAACTAATTTTATCAATTAGTTTTAGAGATATATATATTTTTTCAAGGAATTGACGAAAAAAAAATAAATAAATCAAAAAAAAAAACAGGTTTTGTAGCTCTTGGCAAAACCTTACTTACCCTTTTTATCTTACTTACAGTAAGATAAAAAAATTTTTTTCGCCTACCTACAAATATTGTCTTTAAAGATAATTAAAAAATAAAGATAATTATGTATTTAAAGTTAATTTTAATTTTATTTGTTATTTTTTAGCTGCATTTTATAATTTAAGAGTTTTTTTTAAGAAGTAAATTGTTATTTTTGCTTTGAGAGAGTTGATAAACTGCTTAAAAAAATCTGAAAAAATTCAGGAGTTATTGTTTTATTTTGTAGAACATACGACTGCATGACCAGCAAAATCGGAGACATTTTTTTTTCTGAACAACCCTAATGTACATATGTATGTACATATGTATATGTATATACATTGGCGTGGTTCGAAATAAGATTCAAAAAGTTTAGGAACTTTGGCTTTGGCTTATGTCGCCACTTTTATCTTTCTTAGGAAAAAAATTGAGGTCGACTCCTCAATTCGTTCGTAATTGGATAACAATATCTTAGGAGATTTTTCAAAATTGGTATCTTTAACTCTCACCGACCCTATTTCAATGTGAATTTCAGCCTAAGAAACCATTTTTTAAATTTTTTACGTGTATTTTAATTTATAGATATAGTCATGGAAAGTTGCGGATGTGACTTTCCTAAAAATCTATATAAGTTGAATAGATTTTCAACAAATTATTGTCAAATGGAAGGTAATTTTATAGTCTATAAGGTTGGTGCATAAAAGTTTGAAATCAGTTCCATAATTTAAGATATGGATATTTTTTAAAGAACTGGATTTAAGAATGGCAGAAAAATAAGAAAATGCCATAGTTTTTTTAAAAAAAGCATGAGTTGACTTATTACCGATTTTCCTACAAGAAATTAAGGCGTCGGCAGGAATAACATGTCTTTATAGCTCAAAATCTGTAACATTGTCAGTCGTAGAATTGGATGTAGACGTTATATAAAAATTGATTTTAACCTAGGCAATGCTTGCAAGGAAACTGGTGCCACAGAGCCACCAATCGTATCAACAACTTATGAATTGGGAATAACAGCAATGGATAGTATTTATAGTGGTGAAAGAATGGATAGTTGTTTGCAGCAATGATATTGGGAAAATTCGATGAAGATGGACATATTTAGAGGAGAATCTAAGGAAATTTTGTTAAGATTAACGACTGTGCCACCCCCACACTACCTAAATTCTTATTAAATTTCCGTTTAGGTTTTCTTGGTTTTTGAAAGGAAATAGTCTGTAGTACAGATCGAAGAGTTGAGTAGAAGTAAAAACCATGAGAGCCTACGTAATAGTATCATTTTGAAATAAACTCACATTGTTCGAAACAGACTGAGTATTTTTTAGATTGAACAAAATAATTTTAATGCGATAACAAAGGGTTAATGTTGTGAAAACTGTTTTTTGTAAAAAAGTATTCACGTATATACTATATGTACATTAGGGTGATTCAAATTTTTTTTTTGATTTTTTTAAGGTGCTGTTGCTTAAAAAGTAAAATAATGACATGAAGAAAAATTTCACGAAAATTCAGCTCCTTACCTCAATTTTATAGGGTGGTGCCGAAACCTGTTAGTTTTACATGTAATATGGAAAAAATATATCTTATTAAAAAGGCATGTGAATGAAAAGATGATGAATGTTTTTTTGCGCTAATTCCGAATCTGGTCTGAAAATTGACCCATTATGTCAGAATTCTCAAATATTTGAGGTTAAGTACCAAAAACATAATGATTTTTGTCTACTTTCGAGGTCATGAATAGGATTCAAAAAAAGTTGTTCAGCTTATTTTTAGCAAAACCATTATTTCGTACCATCTTTGTCCTTGCAAAGTTATAGCCATTTTAAGGTAACATGAATTTGAAACCGGTTGGTTAATATTGTTGGGTTGCAAACCGCTGTAGGGGATTAAATTCATGTCAATTTAAGCTATAACTTTTCATGGAAACATCACAGATCACCACTTGAAAGCTCATTTTAAAGAGCAAGAACTGTATATACTAAATAATGATTTTGTTAAAAAATAGCTTATTTTGAATCCTATACATGGCCTCGAAAGTACACAAAAAACGTCATGTTTTTGGTACTTAACCTCATATATTGCAGAATTCTGACCTGAAAATTACTTTGAAAAACGACCATCAGCAGCCCAACAATATTCATCACCTATTCATTCACATTCGCCACTCTATAAAATTGAGGTAAAGAGCTGAACTTTCGTGAAATTTTTCTCCATGTCATAAACTTACTTCTTAAGCAACAGCACCTTCAAAATTCAAAAAAAAAGATAAATTTTAATCACCCTAATGCACATATAGTATATATGTATATGTTCAAACTAAATTAACAAAAAAAAATACAAAATTTAGGAAACCACACAATTATTATATAGCGACAATTAAGTACTCAAAAAAAAAGAAAATTAATTGTTCTGAAGACGTATGTATCATACAGTAAAAATACATATGTATTTAAATATATTATAAAACACATGTAAGGAAGGTAAGCCAACTTAAAAATTTGAATGAAATTTTTTCGATCTAAAATTTTTTTTTATAACTGAGCACACAATTTGAGTATTTTAAGAACCCATTGGAATAAAAAATGACCAAGGGCCATTTTGTAGAAAATTAAGGAGTAGTGTATATTGCTCTGATTTGACTCTGTCACTAATGAATAGTAATTTTTTGTGTCATGAGTATAGGTTCCGTATCAAAAGGTTTATTTAGAGTAGTGCGTTGTCAAATCGTTGCACATTTATTGAATTTCACATTTGCAATAAATTTTCTGCATTATCTTAAAAAATTTATTGCCGTAAACTTCTGACAGAAGAGAAAAAGATTTAATTAAAGTGTTTTGCCAATCCACCCTAAATCATGGCCATATCGTGAACAAAATTGGCCAAAGCCAAAACGTTGTCAGCAATTATCTGCGCATTGAACTTGGCTACGGGTGAAATATGGAAAGGGCTCATTTTAATCCACTACAGAAACGGATAGGAGGACCATCATCGGAGCTACGTCTATTTCCCGCGAATCAGCCTCGAAGATAAACGAAAGACTGATCCGCCATCAAGGAATTAAAGACTTTTGATACAGATGACATAATTCTTAAGAGCCTTAAGACATTAGGTTGTGACGCTGTTGGTTTTTTTGCAATAAAAATAATTAATGATTTTATTTATAAAGTGCGGGGTTGCATTAGTCCTAATTTTTTTAATGCTACATTAAATACATAGATGCTTAACATGATATTACCAATAAAAATAATATTTAAGCGCTAACACCCTCAGAGGCACTCGTCCTCGATTTTGTTCATCGAATTTAAGATGCTATTACCAATAAAAATAATATTTAGGCGCAAACACCCACAGAGGCACTGTTCCTCGATTTTGTTCATCGAAACTCTGTTCCCTCTATCCCTTAATATTTTTTACAGAACTGCGAAAACTTACTGCTTAATGCCAGAAGGGGTGGGCCGAGTTAAGTTAAGGAAACGGTTTCCCAAATATATAGAAATAATTTTTTAGATTTAGGTTGAATGGTTAAATGTCCTGCCAACTTCTGTCGATTTTGATATTTACGTCAAGTCACTCCTAGAAAATATTCCTCAGCGTACGAAAAATTACGAAATACGATTAGTGAAACTTTTTGGATCGCTTTCCAAAAAAGTTAATTTAATTAGAATTCGATAAATACTACCTATTATTTTTCTCTAAAAATCTTACTTACCGATCTAAGAAGCTTGTTAATAAATTGAGATCTGAGTTTCTGACTTTGGCATCTGAAAGGCTATTTCTTACATAATTTTTAAATTACATATTTTAGGTCTCGTATGTGTTTATTCTAACCAACAATCTTTTGAGACACTAAAAGATAACCTGGAAAAGTCTCTACTTTGCAATTTAGAGCTAGAAGATAAATTTGAAAACTTGCCAATTGTACTTGTATTTCAACCACACGATTTGAAAGAGAGTGAAATCGATTATTTGCGTAGTGAAGGTGCACGTTTATCGGAAATGCTACATTGTGAATTTATAGACAATCGGGAAAGTCAGCAGCATAAATACGTCTACGAAATTTTGAATATTGTCATATTATCGTTAAAACTATCAGATATCAAAATACTAGACATTTCTCCTTCGAATCTAATTGATTTGCGGATAATGGTCTGTATGTTTTGCGGTGATCAATACAACATTGAAAACATTGTGAGTCCATTGATTGCAGAATCATCTCAATGCAAATCGCCTGACCATTCCATAGTTATTGATGTATTTATTGGAGATTCTAAACGACGTGTTGAATTTATTTTATCTTCATATCACGCAGTTAATCAATATCATGATGAATTGATTCATGGTTTTATATATTTCTATTCTGCTAAACGCCGATCTTCACTATCAAATTTAAGGTAAGTAATCAGATATTTGTGTAAATAATGTAATGATATATGTGTTTTTGCAAATGGATCAGGGTATATTAAATATTTTGTTTAAAAAAATGATTTTTAATAAGGACAACATGGACTACTACATGAATCATACTTAAATTTTACCGAAATACATTTCAATTACTCTATTGCCACTATTTGGATGTTTCTGATTCGATTTTGGTGAAATTTTTTATGGGGCTAGTTCTTAGATCAAATTTGTAGCTACATAGTTCAATTTAAATATTTTGTATTGTCTCAAAAACGTGAAGTCGTCTGACTATAAAGAGAAAATTTTGCAAAAAAGGATAAAAACTGCACTTAAAGCTCTTTAAATCTTCTGCATGGCAGAAGGGAACTCTGAATAAAAAGTAATTTTTAATTTGATATAATATTACTCCAGTGCTCGTTCCGGGTAATCAAAAATGTTGATTAAAATATCCCTACAAATTCCAAGTCCACAACTCTGAATTAAAACTTATTTTTAATATGATATAATATTTCTTCAGCGCTCGTCTGTCCCTGTTAATTAAAGTTTTTTGTTGGAAAATGTTCCTTAAAATATCACTAAATCTCCAAGTCCGTATTCTTTTAGCTAGAGGCGGAGACTTCTAAAATAACTTCCACAAGTTATTCAAGTGACTTTTCCTGGGGGTGAGTGTAGAGACATAATAATCACGAAGTATGACAATACAAAAGTATGTGATGAAGACACGTGAACAGTATACAATTCACAATTGTTTATTGTTCAAAACATTACAAAATGTTGGTTATGATAATGGAAATGTTTTACGTCTAATTTCGCACCGTTCTATGAAATAATTCGCGATCTTGCTTAAATCAATACATTTTTAGAATGTATGTTCATGCAAAATGGAAGTACACACAATTTTCTTAAGGTCGAAAACCATCTTTCGGCTGTGTATGTCTTCACAGGCAACGTCAGCATTAATTTGACAAATTTCATTAATTCTGGTGACAAATCTAAAAGCTGTTTATCAATTTTCAAAAATCCTAATTAAATGATTATAGATCTTTGCTCTCTAAGATATTGGAAGGGTAATGCTCCTCCAAATATTGAGAGATGTGCCTTGTCCTCCCAACTCGCCGCCTCTGCTTCTAACAATACACACTAGGGTGTGCCATTTTTGAGCAACTTTATTTTTTCAACTAAAAAACAGGCTTAAAACTTTCAGAAAGGTGAAAAAAGAAGCCTCTAAAAATTTGAGCTCTTAATATTAACATTTAGAGGTGCCTGTTTCTAACTTTCCATTTTCCATATAAATTACATGGAAAAAAGATTATTTTTTTTTATTGTTGTAGCTTGACATGAGAGCATTGTATAAAAGAACTGAAACAATATTTTAGTAGGAAATTGAACGCTTTACAAAAAAAAAAAAAAAATTAGTCTATAATTTTACTGAACCTAATGCATAATTACATTTGTTTAACAGTTAATCAAATAATAAAATAATATAATTTTTTTTTTTTTTTTTTTTTGTACAGCGTTCAATTTCCTACTAAAATATTGTTTCAGGTAGAGCGTTCAATTTGCTACTAAAATAATGTTTCAGTTCATTTCTACAATGCTCTAGTGTCAAGCTACAACAATAAAAAAAAAAATAATCTTTTTTCCATGTAATTTATATGGAAAATGGAAAGTTAGAAACAGGCGGGGCACCTCATATTAAGAGCTCAAATTTTTAGAGGCTTATTTTTTCACCTTTCTGAAAGTTTTAAGCCTGTTTTTTAGTTGAAAAAATAAAGTTACTCAAAAATGGCACACCCTAATACACACGCTACGCCATCTGAAGTCTATTAACTTTAAAATGTAGTTTTCATATTAAGTAAACCTACTCAGCAAAGAAACCTCTTCAAAATATGTATGTGCAGAGGAGAGGGCTACTTACATATATTCATCATTTTCATGAACAAATATTCACTTTTTCTCTGTACATTTCTTTGATATCCATAAAATTATTTTTTGTAATGTTTATTTAAGGCCATCCGGTGGTCTAGTGATCTTCAAACATTTTTTTGAGGATGAAGAAAATAACCAACGATGCTTATACTTTCTAAGTATATTATATCACTCAAAAAGCATACAAAAACATTTTTGTAGTTGTCAAAAATCAACTTTAACTTTAAAAAAGGTACCTGGGCGGCGGGTAAAATATTAGCTCTGTCACTTATTTGAAAAATAAAAAGTATAGAAATTATTAATCTATGTGAGTGTAGCTATGATAAAAATCTGAAAAACTTAAAAAAAATTGTTTTGTCAAAATAGCACGTTCTTGAAAATTAAATATCGAAAACAGACCATTTTTCATTAGTTTTCTTACGTAAACTATAAGAAGTTATTAAAATATAAAAATTTTAGACCAAAGCCACTGGTTTTCTGAATAATATATTACAATTTGAGATGATTCGGATGATTGATTTTTTTTTTATCCCGCCGTGGAGAAAAAAGTAGTTTCGAGATAAATGAGCTCAAAGTTTTCATTCATGAGGCGGGCTAACCCTTCGCTACTGCTATAAAGACTGTAGAATCTAAAATACTGTCAATATCATTACAAAAACTTAACAGTATATTCTCGAAAGATTGTACTTTCGAAATATTAAATCAAAAAACATCAATTGTCAAAAATTCTAGACCACCGGGTGGCTCGTATAAAAACATTCCGAACATTTTTTTTATTTCTGCCGAACTAGAGCTTAAGACATCTGTTAGATAGCCAATGGGCCAATCATCTGATAATTTTAAGAAAATATACAACCTATTTGCAGTGTATTTTCAAACGAATTTCAAAAATTTCTACTAATCATGTTTCGTCTATATACATCGATGATTTTATTACCGACCCAGGGAATAATTATGGGGAAATTGTGAACTTAGATTTTAAGAAGAGATGCGGCTCTGATAATATCCACCAACATTTTTGAAAAAATGTACTATGGCGTTTTCTCAGCCCTTACCTTTATATTTAATGTGTCCTTTTTTAAAGATGAATTTTTTAATGAATATTTAGAACAGGATCGTGGTCATTACTGATAACTATCCAAATCGCCCCTCATTCCAAAAATATTTGAATATTTTGTAAAAAATCTGCGTCAATATTGAGAATAGAATTTCTTAAAGCTAGCGTGGTCTTATTTTTTGCAAATCTACTTCGTTAATCTCACATTTATTCCACTCTGTAGCCTGTAAAATGGAGAATGGACATTCATTTGACGTAGTTTTCACTGATTTGGCTAAGGTTTTTGATAGAGTCCATCAACTCGTTTTACTAAAAAACCTCAACGTTTCAGGATTTCATCTCTCCTTGTTGTCCTGGGTGGGCGATTACTTTATTGCCCGCAGACAAATGGTTTAGTTAGAGAACAATTTCTCAAGATATAAGTGTATTTAATTTTTCTAGTGTATCCCAAGTTAGTCACCTTGGGCCGCTTGTTTATTTACGATGTTCCATGCTGCTTTCAATTTTCAAATTGTCAAATGTGTGCAGATGACTTTAAGATATTCAGAAATCATGAAATCATGTCAGGTCATGAAGTTCGTAAAAAAAGTATTTTTGACTGCAAAGCCCACAAAAAAAGAATAAAACTAAAATTATATTAGCTGTGTATGTTTACCTTTGTAGTTAAATATTTACTTAAATCCGGAGTTAAATAATTGCAGAGAGTAAGAGAGGAATGGTTCCAAAAATAACTTTAACTAATAAAAGTAAACAGAGAGGAATTAGGTAAATTAGACAAAAAGCTCCTTCTTCTTCTGCATCAAATGCAAAACAAACTTCGGCTTTGTACGGTCTTATGAACCAAGGATACTTTCACCCCGAAAACAAATTGAGTTATTATAATGTTATCCTAATAAAAAAATAATTTAATAAAGTAATTTAAAATATAGTACGAACTCATCTCTATCATCCGCAAACAAGAAGATTTTGCTCTCTAAAGGCCAATCATGTGATATCATTAATACATATTAAAAATAACAGTGGCCCTAGGACAGAGCCCTGGGGAACACTAACATTAATAAATTTTTATTCACAAGTTTCATTATTAATACAGACAAAGTGTCTCCAGTCACTCAAATATCTCTATATTAAACTAATTGAGCCTGTGGAAACCCCATTAAACTTTAATTTTTCTAACAGAATATTAAGGTCAAACGAGTCCAAAGCCTTGCTAAGTTCAAGAAGCATGCCTCCTACCAACTTGTTCTGAACTTTGTTTATTTTCAATAATATAAGAATACATTTGGTTATATAAAGGAGGCATTCATAAAAATTTAATTGACAAAATTTAACTGCTTAAATTCTTTAGGCGATTTTTTAAAACTATTTTTCGGAAAAAGAGCGAACAGCTGTTTATTTCTCTTATTTTTGCGCTTATATTTAACTACATTTGGAAGTAAACAGACACGAGTTAGGCAGATTTGGGCAAAACAGGCGCATTAAGTTAACTTTTGGCGAGTAAACACACACAACTATTATATACTTGTAACTTTCTAGTAACAAAATATACATATATATTTATAATTTTTTGATATTCTGTGTGGACCTTATAATTTTAAAGGCCACAAAAAAATTTTTGGGTAGTTTGGAGGTCAACAAAAACATTTCTTTTTTTCAATTTTCTTTTCCATGAAAAATGGTGAATAACACATACAATAAAAGTTTTGACCAAATTAGTGCTTTTATCTTGTTCAGCGACATACATGGAAAACAAAAATCCTCTGACTGGTATTTTGAAAGTTAACCTACCTTCGTGGCGCGACGTCACGTATATGCAACAACAAAAACTTGATTGTTTCAATGCAGGAAGTAGAGGAAAGAGTATCAATGCCTGGAAATCAAATCGTAACAGCAGTTGGAAAAGGAGATGTAAAAATAGAAACAGGAAATGGAAATTTGCTGCTTAAAAATACTTTGTATGTTCTTACTTTCCAACATAATTTTTTCTCCGTTATGAAATGTGTTAAAAATGGAACGAAAGTGAGATTCTCTGATAATAGAAACAATAATGGAATAACGTTAAAAACAAATATTAAAAACGACTTATTTGTGTTTGAGAGTACGAGGCAGTTGGTGTATTCATTTGTAATGGAGCGTAATATTTGGCATTTAAAGCTTGGACATGTGAACATTGGATGTTTGCAACAAATGAAAGTAAAAGCTTTAGTACGCGGCTTAGAATAAATTGAATTCAAAGAAAACTATTCGTGTGTGACATGTATGCGCAGTAAAATTTGCGTACAACCGTTTCCGCAACGGTCTGAGCATAAAGCAGAGCATATTTTGGATTTGATCCCATAGCCCACAACAAAACGGAGTATATGAGCAAGCCAACCGAACACTGGTAGCAAAGGCTAGATCGATATTAGTGCAAGCAAATCTCAGTGAAAAATGTTGGGCGGAAGCGGTAGGAACTGCGGTTTACCTTCGAAATCGCATATCATCGAAAGCGATTAGCAATATAACTCCAAATGAAATATGGTACGGACGAAAACTTAGTGTGCAGCATCTTAAAGTATTTGGGTGTTTTGGCGGTCGCATTAGACAAATCTGAAAATCGTAAATTTCGTGCAAAAGTGAAAAATTGTGTAATTGTCGGTTACTTACACGAATCAAAAGCATATCGGTTGTGCGATATCGAAGCGAAAAAGGTGATAACTAGAAGAGATGCTAAATTCGAAGAAAATAAGCTTATTGGAAAAATGGACCAAATGCAGACATTTTTATGCAGCCTGAATCGTACGAAAACTTATGTAATGGTAACTATAAATGTATTGAATCCACAACGTCAAAATAACCAGATACTACAGATAAAGATGACACCACTTTAGATAAAAACACAAATCTTGGAGAAGAAGAAACTCAAATGCAGATGAGAAGCGGACGACCGAAAATTATACATACTGGAAAACCGGGCCGACCCCGAAATATTTATAACTGCGTGAATTTTTTATCTGATAAAATTAACATCCCCGAGAGCGTAAAAGATATTAGCGGTAGCAAAAATGAAATTCAATGGAGAGCAGCAATGAAAAAAGAATTCGACTCGTTGATTATGAACAAAACATGGTCACTGGTAGAATTACCACAAAATCAAAAACCTATCCCATGTAAATGAGTGTTTGATATAAAATCAGATAAGGACGAACGCTTTAAAGCCAGATTAGTGGCAAAAGGGTGCAGCCAAAAATACGGCATAAATTATAAAGAAAAATTCGCTCCTGTTATAAGATATGCAACAAGTAAAACGTTGTTCGCATTAGCAGCTACCAATAAGATGCATCTCCACCAGATGGATATCACAACAGCCTACCTTAATAGCAACTAAGGTGAAGAGTGTTACATGCAACAACCTGAGGCTTTTGAAGATGCAAAATACCCGGATCAAGTTTTGCAGCTATAGTACATAAAGCAATCTACGGGCTCAAACAGTCTGGACGTGAATGGAACTTTACTCATGATGCAGTTTTGAAAAATATGGGTTTTACGGCGTGCAAAAATGAGCAGTGTGCTTACATACAGAATATTGAAGGCAAGTTATGTTTTGTTGCAGTTTATGTTGACGATTTAATTGTAGGTAGCCAAAGCTTAGAAGACATCAAAATGTTTAAGGCCGAACTAGCAAAAAAGTTTAAACTCGTTGATAAATGGCTGATTTCGTATTTCCTAGGGTGGGAGATCGGAAGATGTGGAAGTACTGGTGCGATTGCTGTATGTCAATATGCTATGATCAACTTTCCTCCTGTATCAACGCCTTTGGATCCAGGGTATAAGGTGGCCGAGTCGATGAATCTGACGAAAGATCGATCAGACAGCGTATCAATAGTTGAATGGTAAGCTGTTATATTAAGGAATTTCTACACGTCCTTATATCAACATTCCGTGAATAAATTGGCACAATATAACTCCAATCCAACACGGAAGCAAGAAGTTGGTGCGAAACATATACTTCGCTACCTGGCAAAAACAATCAATTTAAAGTTACGATATGACGGCAACACGAAACTAATAGAGGGTTATGCAGACGCCGACTGGGGTGGCGACATCAAAGATAGCAAATCGTATTCTGGGTTCATGTTTTTAATAAGCGGTAGCGCAATATCTTGGGCAGAGTACTATGCATTATCTACAGCAATAAAAGAAGGTATTTATTTCAAGCTTCTTTAAGAGGAAATTGGTAAACATGCTCCAAATAAGCCTATTATGATAAAATGCGACAATTTAAGTGTTCAACAGCTAGCGAAAAATCCAGTTCACCGCTCGCGTACTAAACATATAGACATACGTTATCATCATGTACGTGATGAAGTTTCCAAGGGAATAGTCGATCTAGTTTATGTAGCATCTGACGACATGGTTGCAGACATATCAAAATCTTATCAAAGGATAAACATTTTAAATTTGTAAACCTTATGGGTCTTTCTTAACTTATGTTTAAAGAAACAGATATTCGAATTGAGAGGAAATGTTGAAATAATCTGACAATGAACACAAAGACACGGATTTGAAAATAATAAATAAAGCTTACATTTTGGTCATCAGGCAGCAGCAATAACGTAATGTTTGTAGTGTTTATTGTGTATATCTGCTGTTATTATTTTATATGATTTTATAAAATTCAATGCTCAAAAAAAGTCCTAAAATTATGCAAGTCGGCGTAGCCCTCGTTTCCGTCCACAATAGATTTAAGTTTAATTATTTGTTAGTTTTTAGTTTTAGTGTATGAATTCAATTATGCTAAGAAAAAAAGGTGTGACATTAATTAAGTAAAACACCAACACATAGGGAACAGCTGTTAGTGGAGTCTTGACGAACAGGTGTTCCTTCTCTACACGACTGTGCAGTGCCAGAACTTGTCCGACAGTGATAAAAGGGAGCGGGAATAAACAACGGGGAACCTGCGCGGCCGCGCGTCAGCGACACCACGATGCGCAGAATCGTATGGTAAAAACAAAGCCGCAGAGAATATTATATTAGCGAGTAGTATAAGAGAAATTAATATAAGAAATAAACATTATAACGTATTTCAAAAAAACAACCACGTATTATTATTTTGACAACTAATCTTCGGTCCGTTAGCCGCCTTCAAAATTACAAATTTTTGTAGCGGAACCTTGGTTACCAACGAGTTAAAACCTTTTCACGAGGCTCGTTACAGTATGTACATTAATATTTCTAAAAAATTTTGTTTTATTGTTGTCGTTAGTAAATGAATCCCCTATACAAATTTGATTAAAAAATTAAGAACATTGCTTTTATCCTTAGATAAAATTTATATGTAATAAGTTTTTTCTTGTTGTACACATAAGGAAGTATCCAAAAAAATTGTACGTTAATTTTTTTGCGCCTTTACATATATAAGGAGAAAATCCAGGATCTCTTCTCAAGTAGACATTTTGTTTTTTGTTGTTTAATATCTCAAATCCCATGCCAATTGCACTATATTCACCTTAAGACACTATTATTTGAAATTGTGAATGCTATTAAATTAAGATCGCTTGAAAATGAAATGAAAAAACAAACAAAAAAAAAATAAAACTTAATTTTTGATCCAAAAATTTTTGAAGTACTTTATAAACAAATTACAGTGTTTTACTTCAATAACACTACTCTACAAATTTACAAAAACTTTCACCGCAACGAGTGGCGATCAGATTTTCTATAGTAAAATATTCCTTATAATCCGAATATCGTAATGGTTTTTTTTCGATTGGCCCCAATTTTTCATATCAATGTCAAAACTCAAAATAATGCAGTGTTGAGAGGACATACTTCACACGTAAAAACTTAAACTGTCGGCGAATACACAAATTTTAAGCATATGTATATAATTCTGAGCATATGTCATAATTTACGAAACTAGAGCATTATTAGCATCAATGCAATAACCATTTTTCCATTGAAAACAATTTTATTCTAATCAAATGATATAAATACATACTTTTGAAAATGACTTCTTTAATTTTTTTTCTTGTGAGTTTTAAGAAAGAGTTTGTAATTAATTCATATAATCTTTTTGAAAATATTCATGTAGATAGTTGTTGTCTGTAATGAGGAATATGAGTGATATCAGCTATACTTTTGTGACTCATAATAATCTGATTTTCTTCTAGAATATAAAAAAAATTCAAATTGATTGGCTGACAATTAAAGTTTTTACAATCATTTATGTGAAGTAGGTATGTGCTCTCAAAAATGAATTTTTTTGAATTTTGGCCATTTATATGGAAAATTCGGTCCAATCGAACAATCTTCTACAGAAGATTTTACTATATAAAATGTTATCGGAATTCGTTGTGGAAAATATTATTGAGTAATGCTGTCACAATAGCAGTAACATGCATGTACTATATTACTTGAAAAAAAAAATGTTGATAATTTTTGGACTAAAACTTAAAATTTTTACTATTCTAATATATTTATTTAAACGATATTTATATAGTGGCTTTGACAATTTCAAATAATAGTGTATTGAAGTGGCTGTAATGAAAATAGCAAAGTACTTAAGCTCATCAACAAGAAAAACCAAAACTCTACTTGCGCAGAGATCATCGATTTTTTCCTTATATATAGGGTTAAGAAAAGCGGTTAAGTTTTGTTCGATGCTTCCATATGAGAAAAAAGTTAAAAAATTAAATTTAAATATGAAAGAAATGCGATTTTCTAAATTTTTATTCAAATTTCGAAAAATTAAAATTTTGCAGCTATAGTAGCAACCCTTAAATTAATTTTTTTTTATTGAATATATTCTCGAAAATTAGTTAAGTATCGAATGTGTAGCTTTCTGAACATAAGGTGATTTTGAACATTCTAATGTTCATGCATGAGTACATTCAAATAGATAACAGATCTAACCACCAAGAATCAAAAAAACGTTTTCAAGTTTTCCATTTTCCTAATTTATGTATCTGCTATTTTGATACTTTATAAAAACATATAAATAACTCTTGTTTGCTTTGTTACCAAAATCGACTCAAGGACATGCCTACTTCCCATACAATGGTGGGATGTAGTTGAGGCTTATTCTTCAACACGGGTATCAATTTGCATTAATTGTGCGATATATTTTATAGTTTTCAAGTTATTAGAGAAACTTGTTATGTTTCTTTTTTTTGGAGAGCATCCAAATTAGACAAGGGGTATTTTCCTCTCCCTTTAAAAGAACCCCCTTCTGAATTTAAGCACTTCCCCTCACTTTGTATGCTTTTACAATTGATAAAATTTTTGTAAAGCATTGCAAATTGTAAAGAATTAAAAATATTTGTTTCTACAAAACTGCACTTGGTACTTTGGTCAACTATATTTTTTTATGTACTAAATTAAAAAAATAACGAAATTTGGGAAATTATATGTTACCGGCCAAACTGGTTTTTAGGATAAATTAGTTTTTCGTAGGTCAAACTAGTTCATCTGAAGCGTGCTAGGATGAACTAGTTTAGCCTGGCTGAACTAGGATTAGTATTTATTTAAGCGGCCTCACTTCTGATCCGGTGTTGGACATATTGTGTCGCGGCTGAAGACCGACCACTTACACTAAAATACTAATTTTTTTTTAGGCTAAACTGGTTCATCGAATGAACTAGTGTGGCCTAAGAAAAACTAGTTTGGTTGGTAACATGTACATTTTTTTTACTGTTAAAGTTTGCGATCTTTAAGATCTAATCCTCAAAACTTTGGATTTCGGTTAACCATAGTTTTTTTTTCAAAAAATATATATAAAAAATTAAGGAAATCCGGGGCCTACCAGCTTACCTCTATTATAATTTTACATTCTATTTTTTGAAAAATCTGTACAGTTCTTATTAAAGCGATAGAAGAAAATTAAATTGGTTTTTAGTGAAAACAATGTGTTTTCCGTCAATATGCTACATTAGCACATTTTGCTTCAAACAAGTTACCTAAAGCGTTCTATCCAACAGTTGCTATTATTAAAAGTTCAATAGAACATTTTTGGTTGTCAAAGTTCAATTTTGAGTCTACTGTGTGTCGCTAAACCCAAAAAATAAATGTAGAACTTTTATAAACTTTTTTTCCTTCACGAAGTATTACCTGACGATTGTCGTAAGCTGTTTAAAATCAGTTGCACTTTAATTTTTTTTGGTCACGATTTTCCACTGTGCTGCGACTCACAGTGTGGAGTTTACGTGTTGCTCTAAACAAAATAACCTCCGGACCTGAATTCTTAACCTGTACTTTGGCTTAAAATGTAGGGAATCAAATATTCTATTAGATGTGACAACCACTTTTTTGGGGATGATAAAATAAATTGAATAAGGGATGCTAAGAAGAATTTTTTTTTCACATTCAAGCCAATGTATGAAGATGAATAAATTTTTGGAGAAAAGATGCTATTATACGTAATTGGAGTTGTTGAAAAAAGTAAGGAACAGTTTTCTTATTCTGAATGCTTTTATTCAGCAGAAAATATCTACAAAGGAATATATATTTATTGAACAAGAGTTCATTTGGAGTTTTTCGTGTAACTATTTCTCAACACAACCTGGTTGAGTTGTAATTATTTCCCTTTTTCGAAATACGTAAAACTGATTTTTATGATTTTTTACAGTTTAGGGGTGGTATTTCCACTTTGAAGTAAACTATTCCTCAGCCAAAAAATAAAAACTTCTTGATAACATCCCTTTTTAAAGTAAATAATCATTTCCAAAGTGGAAAAGTGGCAGTCACATCTAAAAGTATATTTAATTCCCTATATTTAAAGCCAAAGTAAATCAAAATTGGTTAATAATTCAGGGCCAGAGTTAATTTTGTCCAAAACAGTACGTAAATTCCACACTGTCAGGCGATCCAAGGTAGGTCCGAACTTCGGCGTGTTAAATGAAAATATAAACAATTGTTGAAAATCAACGTAAATCAACTAGGACATATGCTCGGTTCTACGAATTTCCAATGTACGATAATGAACGCACACTTTCCTGATTTTGTTTCAGCTCTTTAAATAAATTCTCGAAGTTCGATTTCTTATTTATTTGTTACATAATTATTCTAATATAATTTATTCTAAGAATATACATGTTTTTTCAATAACTGCTTGCTTAATGTAATAATTACACAATATTTTTAGTACAATGGCGTCACAAATTTCGAATATCCCTTCACAAATAATTGCAATTACTGACAGCGGAGGAGCAAAAGCTTTTTTTAACAGCGATATATGCCAATACCTAATAACAGAAGGAAACTCACTTGCTGATAGATGCAAAGGAAGTTTTATGACATTCTCTTCTGACCAATTTGTGAAATGTAAATTATTTTATGCAAATGATGATGAATAATTTAATGATTTTAATTTGTTTAGTTGCATTTTATAGTCCATTTTTAAAAAATGCCTGGGACAATAAATATGAAATTGAAAGTCTACAGATTGAAGAGTCAATTACATTAGATTCTGGAGAGGGAACATTAGAAAATTCAGTGCATCAACTTCCAAGACCTCCTCCTCGACATGAAAGTTACATGCATTCAAACACCTTAGGAACTGATGGTTCTGGCAGCGAGAATTATGAAATGCTTCCAACACGTTCTTTGAATTCACTAAATGGTAAGTTAAGTGTTGTACGCTCATTCGATGACGCATGAAAGAAACACTTTATTAGTATATAGTATAATATATTAATTTTTTATGGTTTCGATTCCTGCAAACGTTCTCACAGCGAAGAATACAATAAGAAAATAGTTCTAATTATGCATATCCGAAACATTTCGACTTTGTCAGAAATATATGTATGTAGACTCTTCACATTATTTTTAAAATTATATTATCTCCAGTAAAAATAATGTGATAAAATGTCACTGAACAGACTATAGTACTGTATTTTGTAAGTAGTAAATAATTTTCAACTTCACTGGAAAATATCTCAGAAAGGAAGCATCCTACTGAAAAGGCTGAAAGGTAAATTGTAAGGGAGGTTGATTTCTCTTTCTCATATACAGAAATATATCAAGCGGCTGAAATTTTAAAAGGTAATTTTAAATTCTGAAAAAGTGTTTCTGCACCGCCCTTGCAAGTACATATGTATATTTAACATTCCTAGAAGTGTGATTCTCAGTTTATTGTCAGTAACTTTAATTTTCTGGTGGTTAGCATTATTATTTTATGGTTGTTTAAAGTTTTTTTTTTTTTAGAGTTGGGCTCAAGATTTTTTTTTGAATTTCGAATCAAAGTTAAAAATTAAATATATCGACTGAAAAAAAAACGAGACTTCGATTCAATTGAAATTAAAAAAAAACATTTTTGTAGCAAGATGTGCCTCTCAGAGTGCACTTTTCCCACCCACTAGATCAAAAACTAGACACCTATGGATATTTGTAGAATCGCAGTCATTTTTAAAATTGCCCCTAAACTGAAAATTCAGGCGTACTTACTTTTTCGGTTCCGCACTTGTCCGCCCCAGCATTTCCTGTAAAAGTAGCGAAACAGGCTTACTTAAGACCAATTGGCCAATTATTTTTTTGGTTTTTAGTGGTGATACGGGGCTAAAAATAAAAAAAGTGTCGCTCGGATTTCGAAGGTATTGCCGTCGGAAGTTGCAGATATAGCTTTTGTAAAAATAAAAGTTGCGAACTCCTGAATCGATATCAATTTTTATAAGAAAGATTATTAAAATAATAGTAAGCAAATCTTAGAAGTTTAACCTATAATATTGAACTTTTGATCAATTTTTTTAAAAAAAAAAACCGATATTTTACCCAAAAAATGTGTTAAAATCCTATTTTTTTTTAGCATGTTGAAAAAGCTTAATTTATTTTCCTTTAAAGTGGTATATAGTTTGCTCTAAATAATTTAAAGCTTTTTTTACAATTAAGAATCAATTTTTTTACCGTCGTTGTACGTATTATGATGTAATAACAAAAATAGAGTAATCAAAAGAATTTATTGTCAAAAAGCTCAGGTAATCGCATTCCCCATTCAAATTGATATTTATCATCAATTCGATTTAATCCTGTTTCGTTTTTTTTTTGTGACATATTGGTGATTTGGTTATTTGGCCTGTTCAACGTTTTCTGTATTTTTGCAATGCTTTAAACAACTTTTTACTGAGAGGAATTTGTAATAAATGTTTCAAAACTCTGATGCTAACTAAAAACTGCGCTAAATAGTGCAGCGAGTTTCAATCTGACAGCGATATGTTTTTTTTGAATAATAACAACAGCGACTAAATTTCTCAATATATAAGTAGTTTACGCAACATTTGCAACATATCGTCAGATGACTTTAAAAATTCTATGCTTAAGCGGTGTACTTCATCAAAGCACTTAACTTTGCCTTGCAATCTTTTTACAATCATATCTGAGTACGCTTTAACATACGAGCACATTCTGATGTGCGGTGAGATCAATGTAAACCTTCTACTTGATGAAACACGCTGAAGCTCACTTTAAGAACTTATTAGTTTTTGCGATTAAATTAAATAAAAAAATTATCAGCGAAAGTTATTGAAGTAGTACGGACGTGTTTTTGTTTGTGCTACAACAAAATCATTTTTTAATTAGTTTTTATGTAAAGCAAACTTATAACTGTGATTAAAAAGAGTAATATAACACAAACTGTTGAAGGATTGAAATCTTATTTAATCAAAACCCACGCACAAACTTTTAGCAAGTGTATCTGCCTTATTAAATTTCGTATCGATTGCGTTGTTAGTTCTCTTTTTATAACGTTTATAAATATTGTAGGATGTGCCACGCCCCTCAGCGAAATTTTTCAGTATATTGACGTAGCTTGTGTTGATGACTACTTTTGTGGTATGATCCCTAAAATTTTTATGAAAATCGTATGTGCCAATTTGGAGTTATGCGAAATCCAAATTTTCAATTGTTAAAAAGTGCCACGTCCACATTTACAATTCCGCCCACTTTATGCACAATTCAAAATATATAAGATTTGTATCCGTTTACCAAATTTCATCACAATATCTTGCATGGTTCACGAGCTATGGCGTTATAAAAGTTAAAATTTAGGGCTGTGCCACGTCCCTTTTAGAGTCTTTGTAAATTAAAAACCTTGCCAAGTTTCATCAAAATCGCTGTAACTTTTTTCAAAATAGACTTGGATATATTTACATATAGTATGGGCGGTGGGCGTTGCCATCAACCGATTTCGCCCATTTTTATACGCTAGCAGCTTGCAAGAAATTGTAACCTGTATGCCAAATTTCATTGAATTAGCTTGCTTAGTTTTCCCGTAAACGTGATTTCAACAGACTGACAGACGGACGTACATAGCTACTTATATCGACTCAAGTGGTGACGCTGATCAATAATATATATACTTTTCCATACCTGCCACACCCCCTTCTATGCGTTACAAACGGAATGACATAGTTAATATACCCACTGTGTAGTATATAAAAAAAGTAGTGCGTCGCCTCCAAAATAAGGAAAGATCAACATTTTTTATATCGCTGCAACTATTTCACGCAGATGAATGAGACTCGGTACATATTGAAGACAAGCACTATAACCAAATTCAACTTATTCAAAGGTGCGAAATTAATTGTTCAGTTATGCATCAAATGGAAAACCAAAAACATTTTTAAGATAAAATTTCAATAAAAATAATAAATCCAACTTAAAAAAATAACATTACATTTTATTTGTTGAGGCGTAGCAACGCGCGCCGGGTTTGGCTAGTAAGTAATAATTGTATAAAAACCCAAGTTAAATTAATTTAAACAGTAGTCTTTAAACCAAAAAGAAAGTGTTTCGACACAGCAAAACTTGGCCCTATCAGCGGTAAGCAGAATTGTTTTGTAAAAAGATAAAATATGTTTAAAGCTTCCTCATACAAACAATAAGGGATCTTAACGCATTTTTATTTCATGGTTCTTAGAGCCGGAGCGTCAAGTGTCGGACTAAGGAATTTTTTCTGACAAGCTCTTCGCCGCTTTCAGAACGGTACAGTGCAAAAAAAGCAACTTAAACCGGATGGAATCTTCAGCTCAACCAAGTAGCTGACCTACGGCATCCTGCAACTCTACCCAGCAATAAACTACAGTCCACCAGCCTTTAAGTCAATAAAAAATTACCCGGTTCTTAGTTGCAAGTACTAGTAACCATTTCATCAAAACCTTATAGTTTATGTACTAGAAGGAATCCTTTAACCCAACAAAATCCCGGAGCTCATTCCATCAGCTGACTTAGGGCATTCTGCAACTCGGTCCAGTCGTAAATTACAGTCCACCTATATACAAGCCAGAGAACTGCAACCATGGATCGAATTCAATTTTTTACACACTGGTATCTCAAGTCTTGCGACATCTTTCAGGTCAGCCAACAGCACCACAGCTCTCATCCAGGAGCACACAGCCTCCAACTAACTTGCAGCACCACAACCTGCGCCAAGGAGAATACAGTCTCCACATAACAAGTAGCTGTACACCCTGTGTCCAGGAGCACACAGCCTCTACATAACGAGCAGCATTACAGCCTGCGCCCAAGAGCAGACAGCCTCTCGCGTTATGAGTAGCACCACAGCCTGCGCCCAGCAGCCCAGCACTGCGTGCACATAACGAGCAACATTACAACCTGCGTTCAGCAGACAGCCTCTCATTTCATCAGCAACAACACAGCCTGCGCCCAGCAGCACATAGCTTCCGCATAACGAGCAGCATTACAGTCTGCGCCTAGGAGCATATGGCCTCCACCTTAACCAGAAGCACCACACTGTATGCACAGGAGCACAGAACATTAGTCGACACATCAAGGAACACGATACGGTGCAACTCGAGGAGCTGATCGGAGGTCAAACTTTTCAGAAGATGTGGACAAATTACAAGAATATTCCAGTTGAGAGAAACACCATAGCCACTTCTCGAAAAGAGTAGAAGAACTAGAAAAGTTATGGCCGGCTTTCTGGTCAAACGACCAGTAAATAGAAGAACAACGAGCGCATTATCCTACGCATGAGTATTTTGATAATAACTTCTACTTCTCAAGTAGAATTAAAATACTATGAACTCTTGCAAAATTACACCGATAAACTGAACATCTTAAAAAGGGATTCTGCAGCGCAACCATTGCAGCAACAGGCAAAGTAACCTACTCAGTAGCAGCAAGGAGACGTCAAAGGAATGTTGATATTCAAGCGATTTTCAGTTTTGTGCGCCAACTTTATTCGTCTAACGAAAAGTATTGAGATCAACTGAATGATAGCTGGTCAGGTATCACAAAGTGAACGAAGAAGTGATGTCTACACTCAGTGAACAAGAGCTCAACCATCCATACGTCATCAATAACAACATTTTCAAAGGTTGGGAGAGTCGTATCAAAAAGCATACATTGCAATTCAACAACATCTTGATGAACGCATCAATCCTGAAGCTGTAGCTACGACGACACTCATCAATCTTCCTGTCGTCAATATCCCAATCTTCAGTGGAAGGTACGAAGAGTGGGTTCTATTTTTGGAATTATTTGATCACTTAGTTCACCAAAATAAGAGCCTTAGCAACATCGAAAAATGCAGTATTTGAAAAACTGAAACTACATTTTTCATTGTTGTTAATTGTTCAAGGAACAGTTAACTCAAAGTCACAGATGCGCGACCGGAAGTGGTAACATTAGCTTCACTGTTTCTAGCCTTCCTTCTTCTTTTTCAACAAATGATTATGTAACTATTCATTTTAAGACTCATTGTTAAAAAAAACAGAAGTCAGATAAATCGTCCACCTTGTAGGCGCACCAAAACACATTACTTCAAGGTACTGCTGGGATATATTTTATAAAAAAGTGTAATTGTAAATGTAAGTTCAACGACAATGTCAGTCTAACTTCATAAATATAAGTATACGAATCTGCATTTAAAAATGTCGTCTTTATCATAATTAAAGATTTGTACGATCAATGGGTTAGGGTTTTGTTCAATTTATTGAAACTTTTAAAAAAATAAAAATCCTTCGGGTCCAGTAAGCTAAATACATTTGCATCAAAGGACGACTTCGCACTCATAGATCGGTCCTCATCAATCAAGAAATTGCTTCAAATTACAGCTTATTGTCTGCGGTTTGCTAACAACACAAAAATTAAAAAAGCAAACAGAAAAGTTGACCAGCTCATTACTGAAGAGATTGAGAACGCACAATGGATGATCATTCAGCAAGAGTAGCAACGATATTTTGATGTAGACCGTAGGCAGTATGCAGCTCAGCAAATCTGGCAACTAACGGTCTTTGAATCCAGGGGGCAGGCTTAAACAATCATTGCTCATGCAACAGAAACACTCAGCCATCTTACCTTTATCAAGTACCTAATCATTCATCAGGCGCATATGGAGATACTACATGGAATAAAGTTCGCAACAAATTTTAGATTATCCGCGGAACCAACGCTGTTAAGGCATGTGTTATCAAGTGCCTAAAATGCGGTCGATTCAAGGCAAAGATACAAAATCAATTAATAGGCTATTTACCCACACCACGAGTGCAATACTCAAGACCACTCACCCACTGCGGAATCGATTATGCTGCTCCATTACAACACAACAGTTCACATTTCCGAGGTGTTCGTGCACAGAAGGGATGTCTGGCTCTTTTTTATGCTTGTCAACAAAGGCCGTTCATATTCAGCTTGTTCAAGATCTCACAGCGGATGGATTTTTCGCTGCACTAAAACGAATGATGATTCGACGGAGAGTTATAAGCCACATCTATAGCTACAACATTTGTAGGAGCAAACAATCTCATTCAGAAGTCAAAACTACAGAGCAAATAACAGGCGATATCATAATGTGGCACTTTCTTCCACTTGGATAAGCGATATTTGGGAGTCAGGAGTGAAGTGTGCTGAATTTCACTTGGTTCGAGTTGGAGATCAAGCTCTGACTTATGAAGAGATCAACACGGCCTCAGTGCAGATAGAAGGATGCCTAAATTCGAGACCATTATGTCCGACAACATATCTGACCCCAGGTTATTTTCTCAAAAGATCTACCATTTTGACACCAATACATGATGTACTTATGGAGGTAAATAGCCGTAGCCTTAAAAGATGGAAGGTGATACAAAAATTTCAAGGAGACGTCTGCAAAAGATGGCAACGAAAATACGTGCGCGGCACTCTTTAACGGATACCCAAGTGGACAAAGGAACAGCTCAATATAAAGGTCTGACAGCTAGTGTTCTTAAATGAAGATTCAAGAAAACGCTCCGTTTGGCCAATGAGCAGAATTGTACAGCTTCATAAAGGAGACGACAATCTGGTGCGAGTGGTCACCGTTAAAACCACCAGGGGTATGGTCAAACAGTCCATCCAAAAATATGTCTTCTACCCTATGAAGACAACTTAGCCAAAAGGAAACCTAAACATTCAACAGTCTCAAAGGTTATCTTCATAGATTTCACGATATTACTACTTCTTATGTCTATGCCAGTCACGCTGGCGAAACACACAATTGAGTATACTGAATAAGGATTATTATATGAAAGGCTAGGAGTGGCAAAATTCAGAATGGAATTCTTCGTACAACCATTCTACTTTCGATGGAAGGTGATTTACGAGATTAGTTTAATATCAGCAATTCAGTGAACGAACTGACATATCTGTGCACCAGAGCAAAGGCGTTCGGATCTGCGGAAGTTAATGCGATAAACTAGTCACACACTGGAAATATGAGACTCGCAATTTAAAGACGATGTACAACAAGCTGAAGGTGGTTATTACTCATAAAAGACAAAAAAAGAGGCTTGGTTGGAACATTACTCACATCTTTATTCGGAGTACACGATGAAGTATACCACGACATTGAATCTGTTTACCAAGAAACTGAATTATGGTCTAAAGGCAATCAACCAGATGCAAGGATTTTACGAGCTCTTTGAAAACAACAAGATTAACGGATATTAATGTATTCCAAACTAGTAGCATCGAGCTACATAAAAGAAGTGGAAACAAAATACAACAGACTGTTGAATGCATACCTGAAGCACAGTCACCTCCAAAAGTTTTTATCTCACAAAGATATTAACAATATTACAAAGAATCGCAATCGGTTGGAATTTGTTGAAGATTATACAAACGTCAAAATAAATAGAGTACCGGATGGATTGGGAAATAGTACACACCGGGAGGTCTTGATATCAACATCGATCTACGGTGGCAATTATGATAGAAATCGATCCTTTGAAACAATAATTACCGAAATAAATCAAGCACAAAGCTTGATGAGTCAACATTTTTAATCCATCCGCCAACCTTTTATAATCTCGATCAAGGCCATAATTGCATGCTCCACCCGGAAGTTTCAAGTACACAATATTATTTGGACGGAGCTGTGGACCCAGTTTTTTATCTCGTCAACCTTTTCTACAGTGTTTATTATGTACCATAAATGAAGTTCAAACCGTGACGCATTATGTCAACCATCTTACTACCATTAAGCCATGCTTTCGCATTGGTATTAAGCGATAACAACAAAGGTGCTATCTACAATCTCGAAGAATTATCAGAAATGCAGTGGAAAACCATAACACCAAACAAATATTGGATATCTTGGGGTGTTGTTATCTTAGGGCTGCTGACATTCATAACAATTGTTATCCTCTGTTGTCGACATTTTGCTCGTCCAAGGTCTCCATCCCGTGGAGTTATCAAATATCGATATATTTCCAACGAAATCATCTTACCATTAAGCCATGATTTTGCAAAGGTATTAAGCGATAACAACAGGGATGCTATCTACAATCTTAAAGAGTTATCAGAAATGAAGTAGAAAACCATAACACCACATAAATATTGGACATCTTGAGGTGTTGGGTTTCTGACATTCATAACAATTGTTATCCTCTGTCGTCGACATTTTGCTCGTCCAAGGTCTCCAGTCAACCATCCCGTGGGGCTACCAAATATCGTTTCACAGGCATATGAAAAAAGACGCGGTCTTGAGGTGACCTAGAAATAACGGTTTCATCGTCTAAGGTGCTAAAATGTTGGTAAATCAACATAGCGTAGTGAATGAAATTTTATTAAACATTAACGTTAAGATTTTACACAGCTATTGTACTTATTATATTTTGTTTAACAGTGAAATTTATGGTGCAATAGTAGTAGTATTTTGCTGCACAGTGTATTTTATTACACATTATTTTGCTAAGCAGGCAAATATTTAAATTAAATTATTTATTACTACTTGCCTAGCATCTGCTGAGTAGGCAGTTATTTAAGCATAGACTATAAGTTTAATTGCTGACCTAGCAACTTATTATGTGTAAAAATTGTATAAAAATTGCCAAGTTGAAAATGAGTGATTAACGGCCTTCCAAAATGTAATTCCTACAATGTAGTACTTTATTTTTGAATTAACGGCCGCGATTGCGGCCTATGGCTTTGCCATCTAACTAACAGACACTTGACAATCCTGATTGCTCGTAAAACATTCATTATTCCTCAAACCAAAAAGAAAGTGTTTCGATACAGCAAAACCTGCCCCCACCTGCGGTAAGCAGTTTTGTTTTGTTAAAAAGGTAAAATAAGTTTAAGGAATCCCCCTACAAACAATAAGGGGTTTTAAACCATTTTATTTCACTAATAAACAAAATTTTAACAAAATAACAATTACAAATAGCTCTTAACATAAAACTGGTTTTATTTGCTTCTATGAAAATGAGTGACAAACTAAAGACTCGGCTATAGCATCAGGCCTCTCTTGTTTACACCAAAAAAGTGCGTTATACCGAAAGCACTACTCCGAAAGCTGCAGTATGTTTGAGTTTTGCAAACTCTCTTCAGTACCAGCTAAGAGAAATGCAAGACCGCCTGAGCCTCAGTAACAACAGCTTACTTGAGCGATTGACGAACAACATTTTGTGTATCGACTAGAAAATTGAAAATGAAATCAGACTAGTGAGAGCGTTGTGTGATTAACTTGGTGAAAAGATCATCTTTGTTGAGAGAGAACTGAGTGCTTTAACTCAGCGATGTGATAAGCTTTTAAATTGAATAAACAATTTGAAAGTTGTGCATGTGCCCGTGAAAATAACAATAGCTATATAGGTATTTTGGCTGACGCTGTACTTGTCGGTGCCACTCGAGACATTTTTTGAGTTAAGCCCAGTTTGAGTACTCGTATATTTAGAGCTTTCTGTGAATACCAAAAAATAATGAAAACTGCTGTTACTTTACGCTCCACTAGCTATGAGATGGATTCTATTCACAAAATTCTAACTCAATTGAAAAATTTTGCAAGCTGCTGCGCGGTTAAAGCGTCAAAAAACACTTTAGTACATTTACTATACGAGACTCTGTTTATGTACGCCTAAAAACAGATGCACCTGCATTTCTTAGAAGCCTTACATAAATTTGTATCTGAAGATGGTGTGTCTGATATTGCTCTTGCTGAAGCGGAAGCCTTATAAAACAATTATGCAGTTGAAGTTTAAGTGATACAGATGTTGGTGCTAACGAAACTCATAATATATTCATCAATGTGTTATTTAGTCTTTTTTCTCAGATCATGACTATTCAACCTTGAATATGAAATTCAAAGAAATTTATTTATTAAAGTTCGCAAGAGAATCCAAAATATTGAAAACGGCATGAAGTACTTAGTCTAAACGGCATAATCTGAAACGATTTAAGTTAGAGGAAGGAAAATTTAAGTTAGGCACCAAAACAATTGAGTGCCATACTATCCATTGCACTTTATTCTAATTAATAGTTTAAACATTTTTTGCTAAACAGATCACAATTGACACCAAATTTAAAAATATTTTTGAATTTCATCCACTCAGTTTGTATAAGTCACCTGTCACACAAATTATTGCTGGAAAATAATCTATTACAAACATCTTCGAGTCGAGCTAGTTCGATGATCACTTTTTTAGGTCGACTCGAAAGAAAAGTCGACAGTCACTAATGTCGACGCTCGACGGCAGTAATAAGTGTGATTATTCTGTGCATTAAATATCAATTTAAACTCAACTAGTGCTGCTGATTATTTTACATTTCGGGACTATAAGTCTATTGTCAAAGAATATTTATACAATGATTTAAATAATGTTCAGTGGAGTGATTGCTGGTTCTTGAGCTCAGTGAATGAAAAGCTGAATTTCGTGGTGAATAATAAATATTTTTTTCAAAGTTTCAACTATTTTAAAAATAAAATTAGAAAAGATAAAAGGGCTTCATGGGCTGAGTTCTTGAAGGTTATGGAAGAAATGAGGCAAGCCTCAAGGCTCCGCAAAATTCTGTCCTAGAATCCAAGCACACCCGGTCTTCTAGTAAAACCGGATGGTGTAGGCACGGAAAACAATGGTGAATCTCTTAATCTCCTTACGAGAACTCACTTTCCTGAATGTGTGGACGCGGTTTCGAGTGGTTTAAAAACTATCCCCAACTCGAACATGACTAATAATCACATAACTGGGTTTATCGAACTAATCGAACTACCAAGTGAGTCAAAAATTGTCTAGGCAGTACAATCATTTAAACCATTCAAATCCGCAGGACCAGATGGTATTCTATCATCAATAATGGAATGTGTAGGCATGCACGTATAGAGCACTCTAAATGATTCAACTTCAGTAAATCGCAACAAGCATACCTGAAAGGTAGGTTTGTGGTTTCGGCTTTGCATGAGGTGTTCAGCTACATTAAAACTGGTCTACAAGTAAAAGAATATGTTCTAGGTGCTATGCTGGATACAGAGGATGCCTTCAACAATGTGGAATTAAGGTCAATTAGTACCGCACTGGAGCGCATAGGGGTGAATAATAAAATAAGTATTGATTAACAAGATGTTGAGTCACAGGGTTATTAATTCCATCTGGGTTAAGAGAAAGTTTATTTCTACGATCAGTGAACTGATAGAATCAGCATTCGGGAAACTGCTAGTTTGGGCAAGTAGTAACGGACTTGGTGTCTTGGTGCAAATATAAAATACCAGTCCATAAATTGCCAGCTTTAAATGATACCACACTGGCTCTTGCCAAGGAGGCGAATTATCTCGGTGTAATTCTAAATTCCAAGCAATCATGGAAGAGAAACGTGGATAAAAGAGCTAGAAAGACTGTGAGCGCTTCAACTCACGGGGCGCTGGTGTGGTGGCAGGCTGTCAACACCAAGTCCTTACTTGACTTCGTAAAGTATAGAGACTGGCCTGTTTGGATATAACGGAAGCACAGGCGGTCTTGGAAATTATAATGCATCGTCTTCCCATTGATCCAGGAATAAGGCGGCAAAAGGGATTCTAAGTCAAAAGAATGCAACAAGCTTCTAAACTCTACTTCGACACTGCCTACAACATCAACTTTCCATCAGGAGAAGAGTGGAACTCAGGCACCGTTCTGGAAGGAACTGTGGAGCACGGATAGATCCAAGATGGAATTTGGGGCAGGAGCGGCTACGTACTCGGATAATATGGGCATGGAAATGTCTTTCAGGCTACTCAATTACTGCAGATGTGTGGACAGTAAGGCAGCGATCAAAGCACTGAACGCGAAAATCGTGAGTTCCGGGGATGTTGAACACTGCAGGGAGTCATTACTTTCAATCCGACTGCATATTATAGAACTCTGCTGGGTGCCCGGTCATAAAGGTATTTCCGGAAATTAGGAAGCTGACGAATGTGGCAAAATAGGATCAAAACAACCGGAAAATCAACAAGTGATACCGAATATAGAGCGTCTCGAAACATGTGGCCTAAACTGAATCTAGGAAGGACACAATTTCTCTTAAGATTCAGCAGAGGAGAGCTAAGAACTGTTGTAGGAGTACTGACGGGGCTCCGTGTTGGTCTTCAGTTGGAGCTCATCAGCATCCTTAACTTCACCAAGGCTTCTGAGTGGTTGGCTCCCAATCAATAAGATAATTTAAGGAAAAGTAGAGGAATATATATATGTACCGTACCACAATAGGCAAACTGCCTCCGAGAGAACTTGCTTTATGCAAGCGACCCTTTTAACCTAACCTACATAATCTTTTTAATACTCATGTCCCCATTCGTTCAGCACATGTAGTTAATAAAACGTGCCCGAAAAAAGAAATCGGACCTGTACTAAATGGAAAAGAAGTCCCCGTGCTACTACTTGGGAGGAATACAGAATATCCCGTAATGAAGTCACTTCTGCTGTGAAAGCTAAAAAACGATATTTTAAGTCTTAATTGAATACGGAATCACCAACTAAATATGAGATTTAAAATCTATTGGAATGGGCAATAGAATTACGACTATCTGTAAAATTGAATGAAGATGAAATCAACTGGAGCAACCTGTCTGTCTTCTAATTTGCCTTAAAATTTTGAATTTATGGTTGTTAGTGAGTCTGATGTTGCCAGAATTATAGCCAAAATCAAGTCTTATGCAACGGGTGAATATGGAATCCCCTTAAGTTTATAAAACTAGTTCTGCTCTTCATTCTACGTCCTCTTTTCCACATAATTAATCACGATCTCCACGTTCCCTGTACTACGAAAATTGGTAACGGATGTTCCAGTTGCCAAATCAACAAACGCGAATGAGCCATGTGATTACCGGCTTATTATTCTTCTTTCACCTTTTTCGAAAGTTTGTGAGTCTCATGTAAGTAGGCATTAACTTATTTCTGATTTTCAGTCGTTACTCCGTCCTTCGGGCCTACTCTATATTTCGATTCCAAACCCAAATTTCTCGAATTCGATTAAATTGCACTCTGCAATCTGACTTTGGAATTTTTTTTTGTCCTCGGAAAATTTAAAATTTACCAACTTAGCAATTTCAACACAACTGTCAAACTAGTTTTCTTTTCGAAGTTTTGTAAGGATAAGTTTTTAATTTGATTTAAAAATAAAATCAATAATTTAAAATAATCATAGACAGAAAAATATGAACACCAAACACCACCAATTTGAAATTTTGGTCGAACTTTTCAAGGACCATACCGATTTGGCTAAAAATCAATTAAAACACCAGCGGCAAGAGTTTGAAAAAAATAATTCGTTTGTTTGGGCGAATTGCAAATATCACATCAAGGCAAAGCTAAGGAAAAATAAACATAGAATTTTATGCACTAGTGGTGGACCTTCAAAGTATTGTCCACTCAGTCCATTGGAGGAAGAGGTCAGTCAGAACTTGCAACAGAATTAATTTTTTGCTGCTTAAAATTATTAATTTTTTTTTTAAATTAAATTCAATTCAATTCAATGCTTTTTTTTACATTTCAAAAAAGTGATGCGTACTTTTTTCAAAAATTATAGGGATACTCGGCAATATATGCTGATAAGGCAACATTCGAATAATGTAAATCCTAAACTTTATCCTAGGTATGATGAAGCCTATGTAGCCAAAAAAGCATATTACCCAATAGATATTGTAGTAACTAAAAGTTTTGCCGAAATTAAATTACAGTCTCTCATTGATCATACTGTAGCAAGGATATGTGCGGCACAAGAAAATGAACTCAAGTCAGAGATATACCTGTCTCATGGCGCCGAACAGAGTTGTTAGGTTAGATTAGGTTGATAAGCACTGCATATCACAGAAACAAAAAAATACAAAAATGGCAAGAGTTAGTGGTGAAAATAAGGAGAAAATTCGTGAAATACCAATGATAGTAATACTGCTAGGCGCTTTTTCAAAGAAGCAGAAATAATAGCTGAAATAACTGGAATAAATTTGGAACTATTTGTTCGTTTTCGTACCTTACTTCAATGCTTAAACTCTGGTCTTCTAATCAATGTGGATGCTTTCCAAAAATATTCCCATGATACGCTGTACCTACATTTAGAATGACATCCTTGGTACTATATGCCACCAACAGAGCACGAAGTGCTTTACCATGGAAGCACAGTAATAAAAGCCTGCATTATACCTATTGGCCAAATGCCTAAGGAAGTACAGGAAGCGCCTAGTAAGGATGTCCGGCGTTATAGCGAGATTTTTACGCGAAAATCTTCAAGGATCGATACAAATACTGATTTGATCCATGCACTCTTGATAACATCGGATCCATTCATAGCAAGTTTGAGCAAAAAGCCTTAAAATAAGTATAGAGCGTTACGACCGGACACGATCTCATTGCGTCAAATAAAAAACTATGATAAATCTGATTCTACCGATTTAGATGAGCCTTTGAAGTAATTATTACAAAATAAAATGTAAGCTTTTTTAATATTTATCCTCTTCATAACTATGTTTTGTTGATTCATTTTTTATGTATCAACTTTACAGACATGTTTATAATGAATCTAGTCATAAAGACCTCGTCCCCATGTAATGATCCCAAGATTCAAAGCAGCATCCCTGAATTGCAAAAAATATAAAAATTGTGAAACACATATTTTGTTTTTGATATAATCGACAAAAGGCAAGTAATTTTTTATGTACCAGTACATATTTTTAGTTCTATAAAATAATTTTTAATTCATTTCGTAATGTTTTTCCGAACTCGCTTCCAAACCTTATCTAAAATCACTATAACTCTGAAAACTTAGCTATTTATGTATAATATAAGCTTCAATTTTATTAAAATCCATATTTTTGTATCTTAAGCCAGCTAAAAGTTATATAAAAACAACAGTTTTCAATTTCAAAATAGGTTCTGTGGAAACCACGCGACGACACTAGAAAATAATAATTACTAATAAATCAAACGTTACCTTCTTTTTATTTAGGTCATACCTTAAAACGCCAAGGGCGAAAATATCTGTTATATTCCCATATATAAATCTGAACCGTTTTCCACCATTCGGTTAATGCTGTAAAATATAAGTTTTAACATTTGTGGAAAAGTGACCCTTTCGCGGACACGTCGGCATAAGCCGACGCTACGAATGGCTTAAATTGGACACGTCGGTATATGCCGATGTAGAAAAAAAATTGTATATAAACACGTCGGACATAGGCGACTTCAACTGCATTGGTTTTATACGTAGTAGCATATTGTGTGCCACTGCTGAAACAATCAGATTTAAGTTAGTGCTCCAATTCGATTTTTTTTCTTTTACTATAACGGAAATTTTCGTGAGTAGGAGAAAAATATCACGTCGGCTATAGCCGACGTAGTTGTTTGTACTTTCTTTTTCCTTTTGTTATTTTTACTTTGACACTGAAATAAATTAAGTTATAGAAATGGATCACGAAAAGCGACAAGAACATTTACAACAATTGTTTGATGAGTGCTGTACCGATGATTCGTCAGAAGAGGACCCGTATCAAACTGACGGCGATGACGATTCGAGTGTATGCATTGACAGCGATGGAAAAACCAATGAAAATATTGACTCCGAAACGGACGATGTAGAAGCGGATGAAAATGACAAGGATTGGCATGAAACGGTTAGGGAGATACCAAATTTTAATTTCGATTCTACTTCGTCTGGTATAAAAATCGAAATAAATGATGCATCGTTTCTAATTGATGTCTTCAATCAAATTTTTAATATCAACATCATGGACCTACTTATTCGCAGTACGAATGAATACGGACTTCTATTAAGTAACCAGCAGAGAGGTAGCAGATTCAAAAGGATGATGAAATTTTCACCCGTTCATCGTCCTGAATTGTTAAAATTTTTAGGTTTGTGTCTACTTCATACTATACTATCACCCGGCATTCTCTGCGACAATGTCCGGCAGAAGGTTCGAACAAATCTTTATTTTATTTATTTATTTGGCAAAGTTTTTGCCATTTAACTGTTTCATTACATTTTGTTTAATATAACTACATAAATTAAATAAATCTATTTTTCACATATTCTATTAATATGTTTTTAAATCTTAAAATACATTTAAACCTCTATGAAATGCCATGTTTCTTGTTTTTACATTTCTATACCTGGGCAAACGAAAGTCATGAGCATTACGTAAAGGAAAGGGTTGTACGTCACTAACATATATCACATGTTCATTTAAATAATTAGGTAATATATTGAATTTAATTTTATACACAAATACTATTACATTGTACATAATTCTTTGGTTAATACTCATCCATAATAGTATAAAAAGCATCTGTTGCACTTCAAAACTATTCGTAATCCTCTATTTTGTAATTTTTGCAATCTAGCTAGTCATCATCTGATTATTACACATAAATAAAATACTTGAACAATATTCGAAGTGTGGTTTTACAGTTGTATTATACACATGAATGGATGTTTTAATTGATATTTTTTTCCTAATTCTAGCAAGAAAATGTAGCTTTTTGGATATTTTTCTACATATAAACTCTACATGGGCATCAAAGTTTAGATTATTATCAATTACAATTCCTAAATACTTAGTTTCGCTAACAGTATCAATGTTTACGTTATTTATATTTATGCACCTTGAAGAATTGAAATTGCTATTGAAGATCATAGCCTTGGTTTTATTGATGTTGAGTTTTAACAGATTTTTGTCAAACCAATCTTGTAGCCTTTCTAGATCCAAGTTAATTTTATCTATGCATTCGTCGACATTTCTACCTGAAACATACAACAAAGCATCATCTGCGAAAAGTACCAGCTTAGAAAAACCAATACTCTTCTCCATGTCGTTGATGTACACTAGGAAGAGTAACACACCAAGTAAAGATCCTTGAGGTACCCCGTGCGGAACAGGGACAGAATTCGAGACAGCTTCATTTATTTTTGTTCTTTGTGATCTGTGTTCAAGATATGATTGGAACCACTCTTTCTCAACATCTCTCACCCCATACATTTGTAATTTCTGGATTTAGATTTGCTTATCCACAGTTTCAAACGCTCTTTTTAGGTCTAAAAATACCGCAGTGACTACTTTTTTATCATCCATTTCAATTTTCCACTTGGTTATGACTAGATTTAGAAGCGATTCACAATTATGGGTTTTTCGGAATCCCGATTGATAACACGAAATCAAGTTATACGACTCCAAATACGCTTGCAATTGGTTGTATACAACTTTTTCAATCACTTTACTAAGTAAGGACATCATGTTAACTGGTCTTAATCTTCTACTTTTTTCGAATTAGCTACTTTAGGAATTGGTACAATAAGCGATTCCTTACAGCAGTTTGGAAAAGTACCATTCATTAGAGACAAATTAATAATTTTGAGCAGGGCATTACCGCATACATCAAATGCATCCAAATACATTTTAACACAAATACCATCAATATCCTTTTTGTAGTTCATTGATCTTAATATGATCTTTAATTCATTCATATTTATTTATTTGAATTTGAAGTTTAGGTAGTAATAGTCATTCACTGAATTTTATATTGTATACTACGTCTTATTTCTTCAATACTATTTACGAACGAATAATTTACCACATTCGAGATTTCAAGGTTATTTTCATATTTTATGTTGTCACAAATCACTTCATTAATCTTTTTTCCATATTCTTCAAGTACTAAATTCTTTATTGTTCTCCACATTGATTTTTGATCACTACATCTTTCAATTTTTGTACAAATAAACTTATTTTTTGCTTTTTCAAGTGACATTTTAAAACGATTTCTGCATGTTTTGTAGCTGATCCAGTCAGGTTCTTGACACGTTAATTTCGCCCTTTCATATTTCGATATTTTTTCATTTTTTAATGTTCCCAAACTTTCGTTAAACCAAGCATTCTGATTATTGTTCACTATTTTAACCTTGATGAAACTATTAAGGGTCTGTCTGAAATTGCTTACGAATACATACGCTGATTCATCAACCGATAAGTTTTCATCTTGAACTGAAAAATCGCAATTCTGTAATTTTTCAAAAAAACTTTCAGAATTATATCTTACTATCTGTACACTTCTACTTTCCTGTTTAATAGTATTTAATACACTTAAGCTGATTACCACCGATTCATGATCACTAATTTTTATGGAATTCTCTGTTTTTGCTTTGATTTTATCGACAGTATTTGTCATAAGGTAATCTATTAAAGACTGTGAATCCTTCGTTATTCTTGTTGGTTCTGTAATTATTTGACTGAACGAGATATCTCTGATTATTTCACTTATTTGCTTTTTACACCAATCATTTTTAAGCCAATTTATATTTATATCACCCATTAGTATCACATTATTGCAATTGTGTTCTAAACATTCTATCCAAATACTTAACTGCTTAAAAAATATAGATTCTGATTAGCTTGGCGATCTGTATATTCCACCAAGAATGTATACAAAAATATTAAACTTAACTTTTATTAATATAAACCATAACTTATTTTCAATTGCGATATTGTTTATTATGTCAAATCTCCAATTATCTTTAATGTAAAACACGACTCCACCCGTGTGTGAAGATACAGAATCGCATCTTATAACGTTATAGTCTTTTAATTCGAATTCTTTGTTTTCATCTAAATTAGTGACATGAGTTTCTGTTGCACATATAAAATCAAAACTATTGTCGTAAACCACCGTTTCCAATTCATTAAAGTTATTTATGAGGCCTCCAATATTTAGATACAAACATTTTAGTTCTGATAATTGCTAATAGTTTATTTTTCCGCGTTGATTGAGCAATTGCCTTCTGTAAATTGGGCATTCCACGCTGCAAACATCATGATTTATATTCATATCATTTAGATTTGCTTTGACTTTGAATCTCATGCAATTAATACATTTAATTTCTGAGCTTGAACAATCTTTCACTTCATGGTCCTTTTCGCCACATTTCAAACAAGTTTTAGCGCTGGTGCAATTTTCATGTTTATGGTTATAACCCAAACACTTAAAGCAGCGACGAACTCCAATTTTTTCATACACGATGCAACGATCACATTTAATATAAATTTTTTAGCCTTCATTATTTCATGAAATGATTAATTGTCAACTTCCAATACTGCTTTATAGTACTTCTTGTTTTTGAATGACTGATTCACCTTTACACATTTTATCTGCCCGAAATTAATATTGTTTTGACTTTTTATAGCCTGCACAATTAAATTGCCTTCTAAATTTTCGCACATTCCACTAACCAATATTGTAGGGTTTTTCATAATTGGCATATGCACCTCATATTCATCGCTTAGTTTATTTTTGATTTCCTCTCGAATTTTTTTCGATTCTTCTTCGGTATCACAGCTAATAGCAATAGAACCATCTTTTCTTTCAAACAAGTTGTTTACTTTTACCGACAGCGCTGCTGGATCAATTCTCTTTTTTATTTCAGCTTTTGTAACATCAGTGCGTTGATTTTCTTTTGGTTAACTAACACAGGGGCTATAGTTACAGGCCTCTTAAGTAGTTGAGCATGTGCCAAAATTTTACAAGAAGACACCTTTTATCAAGTGTATCCGCCATATTAAATTTCATAACGATTGCGTTGTTAGTTCTCTTTTTATAACGTTTATAAATATTGTAGGCTATGCCACGCCCTTAAAATAAATTTTTCAGTATATTGACGTGGCTTGTATTGTTGACTACTTTGAGTGGTATCATCCCTAAAATTTTAATGAAAATCGTTTGTGCCAATTTGGAGTTATACGAAATCCAATTTTTTAATTGTTAAGAAATGCCACGCCCACTTTTACAATTCCACCCACTTTATGCGCAATTCAAAACTCTCAAGATCTGTATCCGTGTATCAAATTTCATCACAATATCTTGCACAGTTTACGAGCAATAGCGTCATAAAACTTAAAATTTAGGGCTGTGCCACGCCTCTTTAAGAGCCTTTGCAAACTTAAGACCTAGCCTAATATTAATGTTGTTCTCATATTCTCCAAATCACCAATTTTCATCAAAATCGCAGCAACTTTTTTTCAAAATTCGGCGATTTTTATCTTTTCTTAGTAGCACTTTCTCTTCAAACACGTTTTTTGAGGTTAGAAAGATGTTTTTTCAAAAAAGGCCAGACGACATCAAGAAATTGAAAAAATTTCCGATTTTTTCATATGCTTGAACATTTTTTTTTTCAAAACTGAAATGGGCTGAGGGGGTGGCCTTTTTGACAAAGAACTACCCATATATATTCTTGATCAGCGTCACCACCTGAGTCGATATAGCTATGTCTGTCTGTTTGTGTGTCTGTGTGTCTGTCTGTTGAAATCAGATTTACGAAAAAACTAAGCAAGCTATCTCAATGAAATTTGGCACACAGGTCAAACCTTCTTGCAAGCTGTTAGCATATAAAAATTGGCGAAATCGGTTAACGGCCACGCCTTCCGCCCATACTCTATGTAAATATACCCAAGTCCATTTTGAAAAAAAGTTGCTGCGATTGTGATGAAATTTGGTGATTTGTTGAAGATTAGAACAAAATTAAGATTAGGCTAGGTTTGAAGTTTGCAAAGACTCTTAAAGGGGCGTGGCACAGCCCTAAATTTAAACTTTTATAACGCCATAGCTCTGAAACCGTGCAAGATATTGTGATGACATTTGATACACGAATACAGATCTTATAAATCTTGAATTGTGCATAAAGTGGGCGGAATTGTAAAAGTGGGCGTGACACTTTTTAGCAATTGAAAATTTTGATTTCGTATAACTCCAAATTGGCACATACGATTTTCATTAAAATTTTAGGGATGATACCACTGAAAGTAGTCATCAATACAAGTTTATTCAATATTCTGGAAAATTTTGTTGAAGGGCGTGGCACAGCCTACAGTATTTATAAACGTTATAAAAGGAGAACTAACAACGCAATCGTTATGAAATTTAATATGGCAGATATACTCGCTAAAAGGTGTATTCTTGCAAAATTTTGGTGCAATGGTGCCGGTGGGTGTGGCACCTCCCATATAAGCGAAGTAGGTTTAATGCTATAGATATTGTGTTATGAGAGTAATCTTCATATAATTTTGTGTAGAGGTGTTGGCTACTATAAGCTTTGAAATTCAATGAATCTTGACAAGATTGCATCAGTGGGCGTGTCACCTCCCTCATTAGCATAAAGTTGTAAGTGCTATTTTAAGTGAACTATTGGTGCAATTGATCTGAAATTTGATGTAAGTGGTTTACTGGGTATTAGGTACATATGAATCAAAAGCTTTTGAAATAGCAACAGTGGGAGTGGCATCTCCCATAATATTAAAATACCTTAAGTGGCATAATTATCGAAATAAATGAGCAATCATACTGAAATTCGGTGTAAGAGGTTTGTTTATGGAAGGCTATTTTTGGATCAAAATCTGACTGGATTATACCAGTGGGTGTGTCACCGCCCTAAATTTTAAGAGTAATTACGGCACATATCGCAAACTATACAAGCTATTGTGCTAAAATTTGGTTTGTGCATGTCAATCACGAATGTCATTTATTGAAATAAAAGTGAGCGGAATTGGAGAAGTGGGCGTGACATATTTCGTGTTTTACATTTCTATTCTATTTTTTCCAACATTTCCCATATTCTTTTGAGATTTTCAATTTTTTCCAACACTTTTCAACATTTTTGAACCTTTTTACATTATTTTCGACTTATTCAACCTCTTCAACATTTTTTTAACATTTATTTAAAAAGTACTTTCAATGCAGTGTAGGGTATGTGAGTTTCGGCCTCGCCAAAAATACACCTTTACTAGTTTGTATTTGCTCTTTTTTTTCACTTGCATTTTTATTTGAATTCAATAACAAGTCTTCTTTATTGTTGTCGAAATTGATTGCACATATTCTTTCTCAGTTACACATTTAGTTATTACTTCGCCAATTTGAACCGAAAGCGACTTAACACTCGTATTTAAAATGTCTACTATTTTTTCATATTTTGTTTGTTGAGACTCTAACAAATTTTCATATTGTTTTAGAATTTTATTTGAAATTATCACGCAATCATTACACAAATAATTTAAGTTGGCATTTTTTTTTATTTGTCTAACTTCATATTCAGTTAAACCTCCTTCACAACACTTTTGATGAAAAATTTTTTTGCATAAACCGCCACAGGCCACAGAATTTATATCACAGCGCGCAAATCTCAAATCACACTTGCCACAAAAATCATCCATTGTTTTGACCAACTTTTATCATAAATTAATCACCTCAATTAACTCTTTGAACAAGTAGTAGTTCTTATACAAAGACTACCAGATGAGATGTCATCTTGAGATGTCTACTTCCTAATCATGTGCTAGGCGAGTCACATAAAGAAAAAATATCTAATTTCGTAAAGTTGATAAATCAGAGTTTTCAAGCTGCTTTCTGGCCCTCTGAGCAAATTGTGCTAGATGAATCGTTGTTACTCCATAAAGGTAGACTCGATTTCCGTCAATACATTAAATCGAAAAGGGCACGATTTGGAATAAAATCCTTTGAACTATGCGACTCATCCAGCTATGTTTTAAATATGAAATTTATAAAGGTAAACAACCAGATCCAACGAAAGGTTCAAAAATCGACGCAATTGTTAATCGACTTGTTACTCCATACTTTGGGAAGGGTCATCACCTATTTTTGGACAACTATTATAATAGTATAAATTTATCTAATGGTTTATTGCTGCTCAAAACTCACATTACTGGAACGTTAAGAAGTAATCGAAAAGGTAATCCAATTGAAGTGACAAAAAATAAATTAAAAATAGGTCAGTATATTTGGAAAAGACAAGGAAAGGTGTACGTATTAAAATGGTACGACAAAAGAGATGTCCTATGTAGTACTACCGGCTACAGTCCACAGATGGTTATAACTAAGAACCGATTTGGGGTAGAAAAGTCAAAACCACTTGAAATTGTGATATATAATGAATTTATTGGTGGCGTAGATCGCACTGATCAAATGACTTCTTATTATTCAAGTCCTAGTAAGACGATTCGGTGGTATAAAAAGGTTATATTCCGAATGCTAGATTTGGCAGTACACAATTCATTTTTGTTGTACAAAAAAAGATTTCCGGCAAAATCAAAAGTGGAATTTTAACTTTTAGAAAAGAATTGATATATGCTATGACATTTTTGCCGAAATCAAAATTTAATCCAGAAAAACCTAGTCGCAAACGTAAATTGACAGTTCCAATTCAAATTGATAAATTTTTGGAGAACATACCCCGTAAGGGTACAAAAAAACAATATTATCGATGCCGTCAATGTTCTAAGAATGAAGTTAAACCTCGACTATGTGTTGGCAATTGTTTTACTGATTGGCACCAACAACAATCGTCAAATCTAGAATAAGTTTTTTAGGTTTTTTTTTTTTCTATTCTTATATATTAGTTTTTAGATTATAAGTATTTGAAGATAAATAACCTGCTTATTTTATAAACATTAATTTTATATATGTACACAAAAACCAAATGAATTGACTGTGAAATCGAATTTTTAAATTTCTTAAAATAAATGAACATTTATACTATGAAACTGAATATTCTTACATATTATTTGTTGTATTTTAGAGTAACTACACAAAAAGAAAAATATACTTTTATTGTCAGATAATGACGACGTGTCCCACGGTAATATCATATTGAATGATATACGACATGTCGGCTCTGTCCGACTTCGAGCATATCCGACGTTTCCCTATAACAAATCAAAATCCCTAAATAGAACACGTCGGTGTATGTCGACATATTATAATTTTTTTGTTTTTAGTAAAAATTTAATATTCAATAAATCACAAACCTAAAACTGAAATCTGAATTCAATTATCTGTTTTATAAGCCAAATAAATGCATGTGTCATTCTGCTAACATTTTCTAAATTTCGTGTGTCCGCGAAAGGGTTAACGTTGTTGCTGTAGAAAATTAATGAGACTTCCTATAACATATTGAAATACTCCTGTGTACATAACTGTATTAATTTTACTTTCTCTTTTCACTTAGAAATATGAGTAATTTGTATTCTATTATATTGTTTGAGTTGAGTAATGAACGTCGCAGCAGACGCTTGCGAACACTGGGTCAACATAAGGCCATTGGTTTTATGCAATTGATATTCTATACTATTACTTATTAACTAGCATTATTGATCCACTACAACAATGTTAAAGTTGCAATGTCCAATACTGCTGCTAATCATTTTTATTTCCTCTTGCTTGATCCAGCAACAAGGATAAAGCATGTTATAAAGTGGATATTAAAATCAGAACCCTTGAATCTTTTATGCTTTTATTAAAAAAGTCATGAAAATAAAAATTTCTAAACACTTTTATGTTACAAAAAATTTTCAAAACTTTTATTGAAAAAATGTTTTAAGGTTGAAAATATGGAAAATTAGGGATTCTTGTTTTCCTGTAGAAATCCAGTCGCTAGAAGAGGCCGTTGAAATAATTGGTGGCAAAACCGATTTTAATGTTTTGATGCTGAAATAAAATAAAATTTCAAATTCGGACAAGTTTGAAATTTTATGCAAATGAAATAAATGAGTAGGAGTTAGGATTATGGAAATTATTTATTAATTCAGAAGGATAGTAGCGATATTAAAAGTTTAATCTTCAGTTGCAAAGTTAACTAGAAGTCACTTTGCAAAAGTTCACAAGGTGACAAAAATTACATTCATTATCACAACTTTTCACGGTAGCGAATTTTCGGAGTGTAATGAATGCTGCCATCTGGCCTTAACATCGCCACCGGCCTTGCAGTATGGCTGAAATTAAAATCTATCTATATGAATTGATTTGAAATTCATAAACTTATGTATACGATTTGGATAATTCATTTTTAATTTTTTCTTAAATAGTTATGAAATATATAAATATGTGTGAATACATAATGTATGCATTTGCATTTTTGTGAAAAAAAAAAAATTAATTCTTGGGAGTATATTGTGCGTCTTCTTCTTTTTTTAATTCATTTTGGGATTGATTATTGTATTATATTTAACTTTGGTAAAAAAAACGTATATATGTAAGTATATATATTTATGTTATTATGCTGCGCAGGATCCGGATAGGATCCATCCGAATACAGTATTTTCGGCTACTGAAAGGCCCCCTGAACTGGGAATGACCCCAGGACGAATTATTTTCTGGTACAAATCTGCACCCAAAACTAAGGATATAGAGGCGGATCTGCCAAAATCTGGATCTGCCAAAATTATGTTGGAAAATTTCTTCTTTATACCTACGTCCAAGGATTTTGACGGTGTCTTAAGGGAAATTCTATTTGCGATCTGAAGTGTAGCTTCCATTTTGACATGTGGATCGGAATGCGCACGGATGAGGATGGAGCACACTTTTTCATGACTAATCTCAGTGATAGGTATATGCAGACTGTATACCAGACTTGTTGATATTCGGCTATTAGCTATACAAGGATCCAGGAGTGATCTTGCATAGTGCAGCCGCCCGTCAACTTGTATGCGTATCAATGCGGTAGGAAACAGAGCGAAGACATGTTGCGAAATTATGGAGGATACCGTAACAGGCTGGGATGGTTTCGAACTGGATGGGTAGTGAGTCACTGTTGCGCATGCGTTCATTCATGTGCAGCAATGTGTGATGGTCCTGTTTGCAATACTAGCATCCAAGTTTGCTACGGCAGGAATTGCCTGAGTGCTGATGTGCCAAGCAATTCGAACAATATTTATGCAACAACACTGTACGCATTCGCTGTTCCATGTTCATCTCCAGAAATTTAGGACATGCTCGGAGTGCATGATATCGCAGACAAATATGAAATTAAAATTTTTTTTGTCGCTTTAGCTGGACGGCGCCATACGGAAAGAAGTTCCTAAACTGAGTTTCGAGGAACAATTTTATTGATTTTGATGATTCTTTGCGTGACTGAGAAAGAATGTAAAAGTAAGGATTTGGACTATTCCGTGTTAGAGGAAAGTTAGTTTCTTGGTAGGAGAACCAGTTTTACTATTGGACGCGTAATTTGACCTCGCTCGGTGTCAATATTGGCGACGCGACCTAAATTGTCCTTACCGTAGTGGACCTTTGAAACACGACCTAACCGCCATTCTTGCGTAAGAAGATTTTCGTCGCGTATCACAACAATTGAATTTATTTCTATATTTTCTTGAGTTATTTTCCATTTATTACGTTTATGGAGTTCCTTAAGGTACTTTTTTTCCAACGCGTACAAAAGTGTTGCTGAAGGGCCGTAAGCCTTTGCCATCTCTTAACGATAGAGATAGGTTTTTCGAGAATTTGTGCCTCAATTGGTGCTAAAAGTGGTCCACCAACAAGGAAGTGTCCTGGAGTAAAAGCCGTAAATTCGGCTTGATTCTCAGACATTGGAGAAATGGGTTGAGAGTTAAGGCATGCTTTAATCTTTCATAGCAACGTAGAAAGTTCCTCAAATGTATACTTAAAGGATCCATCAATCTTTTTAAAAGCGTCTTAAAACTTTTGACGTCAGCTACCCATAAGCCTCCAATATGGTGGCACCTGGAGGAATAAAATGCCAGCTTAAATTAAGATGACTGAAAATGAATGCTATGGCGGACCTAGAAACTTGAAAAAATTCCTTTTCTAAAACTTTGGATGCTCCAACAAAAGATTTCCCGTTGTTTGAATTCAGGTGCATAGGACACCTACGTCGCGAAACAAAGCGGTAAAAAGCAGGAGTAGGTTCTTCTAGGTGAATGGCTTTTGTGGCAAAGCACACAAAAACGCAGACATAACCCTTGGTTATTAAACAAGCTCCGCCTGTATAATTTTTTACATGAAAAGGCCCAGCGAAATAAAGGCGATTCAGAACTGTTTGTTCATGAGGTAAGGCTCCCATTAGTTGCGTTTGAAGAATACAAGCTTTACAATGTTGAATTGTGGTTTTTTTAAGGTTTTTAATCGTATCCGAAATTGCATCCGAATCAATCTTAGCATGAGTTCATTTCCTCCATGCAGCGAGATTTGGTGGGTAAACTGAATGAGCAGTCGTTTAAAGAAAGAATTATACGGCAGAATTATTGAATGACGTTCATCATACGTCAAAGAAGGTGAAGAAACTAATCTTCCACATACGCCAAAAATTCCATCTGCATCCAGGAAAGGATTCAAATTAACCCTCTAACCGGCAAATCTCTAAAAATTAAAAAAAAAATAGACGGACAATTTTTTCCAATAAACTCAAAAAAATTATAAGCAAGTCAATTATTGTTTTGATGTAACAGCCAGGTAAAAAAAGGTAAAGAGTGCCTCAGGGCACTGTTGCGGGTTTAGGTCAAAAAAAAAAAGTCAGGTATACTTTTTTATTTATCATTAGTTTTTATTGAGAAATGTTATGAAAGTTAGGAGAAAACTATAAGAATACGTTTTATTTTTTATGATGGTAGTCATGAAAACCGTTTTTGCATTTAAGCAGCACAAATGCAGGTTACATTCCGAGCAAACACACCGTGTTTGTGATTTTTTGCATAGTTTGCACCATTTTTTGCCGCCTTCTTTACATAACCACATTGGAAAGTGGCCGATGTTGTCGTAACGGACGTCATTATCGGGATGCTTTGCTCTTACACCAACCTTTCAACTGCCTGGTAATGGATCTTGTGAAGGTGCTGGACGCAATGTGCTTAGCCGATTGCTTGGACGACCAGCCCCACGTTTTGTTGTATATGTCACGGGACCAGCTGCGATTTCTTCTCGAAAATCAGTTAACTGGATCAACTCGTGTTCAGCTTTTTCTTCTTCATCGTTATATTTTTCCGTGCATATGCGTCGATACAAAATGTAGGCATTCGTCGTTGCCACATCAACAAAATGATAAAAAAGTCGAGTCATCGCATCGCAACATCTAATTATGTATTTTGAAGCCAGTTGGCAGTTTTCAACTTTTACCTGCTCCAATGAAGCTACCAGCAGAAGGGACATATGTTGGACCAGTACTTTCCATCAATGGTAATGGAGAGCGGGGTCTTTTCGCTAATTTTTTTGCTGTTATAGTCACTGTTTCTTCGGCTTCAATATTTTCAACAACAATTTCGTTTCCCATTATTGGATTCAATGTGAATGGTCCCGAAGGTGCGTCAAGTGCACTGTTCAAAGAACCATTCACTTCATTAGTAGTAAACGAGTCCCTATTTTGCATATCCATGATGCATTTTTCGGGCTAATTGCCTCCGGTACGCGATTTGGATCATTCTCTTCATCTTCACTACTGAAATCTACTTCTAGGCGTATTGATTCCATAAGTTCAAACATCTAATTGATAAATGGCGACAAACAATGAAAAAACCATAGGAAAAGGTGAAAAAAAATTAAATGGAATGAGACGATAAATTTACACTGGAACCCGCAACAGTGCCCCGAAGCACTCTTCAGTCTTTAGGTTCTCAACAAAATTTTATTCTTTTTTTTCACCTTCACCAGTATATAAATAGAAAGTAGACAGCCTTACCTTATCAATAAAAAAGATCGGACAACTAAAAATCGGTGTAATTTGGTTTTAAAAATTTAAAATTTCAAGCACAAGATTTCGCGTGCTAAAGTCTGACCTTTCACACCAAACCGTTAATAGAAGCAAAACGAAACATTAAGTGCGCGCAAATCTACAAAGCAAAGGTCACTAGATATGTTTCTAAAGGTATCAGTTTGAATAAAAATAGTAATTAATTATCGATAAATTTCAAATTTTGCGAAGCATGCCCTGAGGCACTCTTGCCGGTTAGAGGGTTAAGCAAATAGAATAAGTTGCTTGAGTTCAAAGTTTTTATATTTCGTCGGATATAGAACTTTCTGACTTAGAATTATTCAACGTTTCTTAGCGCCATTTTTTTTTAGCGCTACTAAAATTTTTTGAGTCGTATTTAAAGCTACTACGGTGCTCCGGATGAGAGCCATGGAAAAATCGAATAACGTACGCAATTACCCGCATTGCTCTTGAAAATGTTGGAAAACGACCAAAGATGTCATCAAATTTCTGGAAGAAAACAAAATTTGACTTGAACGAGTTCATGTGGCATGACACCCCATGATTAGCATGAGAATTCACTTGGAAGTAATTTGCTGCACCGACACTTTGGACGATTTTGGAGACTCGATTGGCTTCAAAAGTTTTCCATTAACATGGTGGCTTTTGTAGCCAAGCAAGAACAATAGTTGAATCAGTCCAGAAATATATTTTATATTTCTCTATTTCAAGCTGCGGAATAATAGCGTCTACCATTTCAGCTAAAAAAACGGCGCCGCACATCTCGAGTCTCGGAATCGATATTGTTTTGACCTGTAACCTTGGTTTTAGCTGTTAATAGGGTAGTAGAGATGTTGCCTGAAGCGGTACGAATTCGGACATAAATAGTTGCAGCATATGTTTTTTCCGATGCATCACAGAGTGCATGGAATTCTACGTCACTATCATCTGGAGAAAACTATCCCATCTTGGAATTTTTATAGAGTTTATGTGAAGGTAATTGTTAAGAAAATTATGCCACATTTGCAAAGAACTTTTCGGCAAATCGTCGTCCCAATCAATTTTCGACAACCATATTTGCTGCATATGATTTTTAGCCAAAACAATACAAGGTGCGAGCCAGCCGGTGTGATCAAAAAATTTTGAGATTTGGGGTAAAACTTCGCGTTTAGTAAAAGTTGACTTGCATTCAAGAAATTTTGTGGAGAAGAAGAACTCATCGGACTTCGCGTTCCATCTGATACCTAGAGTCTTGGCGTTGCTGCAATCGTCCAATTGTAGAAAATCTTCGCTCAAGAGATGTTCGCGTGGAAGTCCTTCAAGAAAATCTTGTGAGTTAGAGGTTCATTTTCGCAGTGAAAATCCTGCTGATCCAAGGGCAGCGATAAGCTCATCGCGAGTGCGAATGGCAGTGAACTCATCATGGCTTCCTGCTAGAGCATCGTCTACATACATATTATTTAGTAAGATGCAACTCGCCAATGGTGAGTAGTTTTGAACATCTTCTGCAAGGTGTAGGAGGGTTCAGATGGCTAAATATGGAGCGCAATTAACTCCAAAAGTTACTATGATGAGTTCATTATCACGCATGCCATCTTGTGGTGAGCTTTGGAATAAAATCCTTTGAAATGGAGAGTGGCTCGGATCCACGAGAATTTGTCTGTTTTTCAATATCGCTGTTGAACACAAAGCGATAGAAACGCCATTTAAGAATCAAAAGTGTTAAGTCAGACTGTAACACTGGGTAAGTATGTAAGATGTGATTTAAACTTACACCGTTGGATACAGGACTTGAAGCATTAAACACTACATGTATTTTCGTAGTGCTACTATCAGGTTTTACTACTGCGTGATGAGGCAAGTAATAATGGTTTGGAAAATGTGAATACTAAGAGAAAGAAATAGCTTTCATATGATTCAAATCAATATATTCCAGTATAACATTATCGAATTTTATTTTGAAGTCTGGATTTTTGCGAAGTCGGATTTCGTTTTTTAAGAATTGTGCATTTGTAATTGCACGAGAGGCTTGAGGCTTTCAGGATAACCCTCTTTAAATGGAAATGAATCAACATATCTTCCATTTTGGTCTCGTTTTGTAGTTTTTACGAACAATTCTTCGCAAAAACGGTCGGAAGTAGTAATGACACTTTTTTGAGGAATATCCTCCACCTCCCAAAAACGAGAAATCTGTTCATTCTTTGCAACTTCACTAAAATATGAAACGTATGTTGCTGAAGAAGATATCGTGTTCAAAACAGGACCCAAAATCCATCCAAAGATTGTTTGTTGAGCTATCAATGAGCCACAAACATTTCGTTGAATACCATCGAGCAAAATCATTGGAAGCAGATCACAGCAGAACTCCTATAAAATTCCACATTTGCCAATTTAATGTTTGGAAGATATCTAATAATTTCGGAATTTACTGTATGTGTAGGAAGGTTGCCAGTAAGATGAGAGAGCACTAGGGCTGATGTCTCAATTTGAATTTATTGGAGATTTGAATTTATTGCATAGTATTTGTGCTTTAGGATAAATTGCATTATTTAATCCAGACACTTGAGCCTGAATGGAACGAGAAGAAAGCTTCAAAAGCTTGAAAAGTTTTTCTGAAGCAAACGTTGCTTCAGAGCCGGGATCAATCAAGGCTCGAGCTGAATATGTTATGCCTAAATGACATACATGCACTATTGCAGTACCCAAAAGAACGCTTCTGGAGATAGACGCAAAACATTTTTGCACTGTATCGGACACAATAGCGGATTCAGTGAACTGTATAACGTCAAATTATAAAGGGTGTTTTTTTTTTAGAGGTTTGTTTTTCGAATAGAGATAAAACTAGCATTTTATGGTCAAATCTGGCAACTCTAATGTCATTTATGTTCAGTTTGGTTTGCCATTTCATCATGAACAGGTTGACAAAAGAACAACGCTTGCAAATCGTGCAAATTTATTTCGAAAATAATGGTTTAGTTCGTGAAGTTTACCGCAAGCTCCGTCCATTTTATGGTCGACATAATCGTCCATCAGAGCAATTAATTCGGTTAACCATGGATCGTTTTCGCACTACGTTTACTCTATGTGATAATACGCATCCGCAGAGACGTCGAACAGTGCGCACCGAAGAAACAATTGCCGCTGTAGAGCAAAATGTTGAAGAGGACCCGAATGAATCGATTCGCCACCGTGCACAGCAATTGGAGCTTTGTCCATCAACTTTATGGAAGATTTTGCGCAAAGATCTTGGCTTGCGACCTTACAAGATCCAGCTTGTGCAAGAATTAAAGCCGCGAGACCATGCAATGCGTCGTGATTTTGGTGTATGGGCCGAAAATGAGATTGATCTCGATGCTGATTTTCATCGCAAAATTTTGTTCAGTGATGAGGCTCATTTTTGGTTGAATGGCTACGTCAACAAGCAAAATTGCCGCATTTGGAGTGAAGAGAATCCACATGAGACCCTTGACAAGCCATTACATCCACAAAAACTGACTGTTTGGTGTGCTCTATGGGCTGGTGGAGTCATTGGGCCATACTTCTTCCGAAATAATGCTGGAGAGTCAGTTACCGTTATGGAGACCGGTATAGAGCCATGATAACCGACTATTTTGTTCCCGAATTGGATGGCATGAATGTGGATGAGTTGTGGTTCCAACAAGACGGCGCTACATGCCACACAGCGCACGTCACAATCGATTTATTGAAGGAAACATTCGATGAGCGCATAATTTCGCGGAATGGACCTGTCAATTGGCCACCAAGATCGTGTGATTTGACACCATTGGATTATTTTCTTTGGGGATATGTGAAGTCGCTCGTCTACGCCAACAAACCAGAAACGTTAGGGGACTTGGAAGCCAACATTCGTGGCGTTATTGCCGACATACGGCCCCATATGCTCGAAAAAGTGGTTTAAAATTGGACCTGTAGAATTGGCTTTATTCGAGCCAGCCGCGGCGGCCACATGCCCGAAATCATATTTAAACATTAATGGCATAAAATTATCCTTCCAATAAAGCCAAATTGATGGACATTAAAACGATTTTCTTGTGTTTTATTTCAATTCGAAGCTCTATACCTCTAAAAAAAACACCCTTTAGTATACTTGAAGTATATTTGAAAATATATAGGGTTGTATAGTTGAATCCTATCCTAAACATGGGTGGCCACCACTTTTTCGGTAAATTTTTAATTAATAAAGATTGCATCTAGAAATGTGTGCCAAATGATAGAGCTCGAAGAGCCTAAATCGAATATATCAGGTTTCCTTGTCGAATCCTGTCCCAAGGGCATTCTTGAAAGCTGAACCTGCTCCATTGAGTTTTCTCCGATTGAAAAAAAAAAAATGATTCGGAAATCGTTTTCGAGAGTCCCTCTAACTTTTCAGATCCCGTCGGGCATAAATATGTCACATTTTTGTTGCAGTCTACACTAACACAATTTTATTTTTTTTGCTTTTCAGAAGAAAAGGATATATCTTTGGACGACACCTATGATGAAAATGCAGATAAATTAAAAATCCAAAATCAAAGTACGTATTTTTTATATAAATAGCTTTTAAAATGTAACGGTCATATCGTTGCTTTTGTGCTTTTGCGCGATAGATTAACGTAATCAAATTAGCTTTTAGTCAAAGTTAATTAACATATTCTTATAAATGTATTGTCACGGAAATACTACTAATAGGGTTCCAACCGTGATATCAGGAGCGATCCAAAGTGAGAGCATGAACGTAGCACACAATATTTATAGAAAAGGTGAACACAATTATTCGACAGCTTACGAAGTTTAAAGTTTTGTTTTTTCATCTGTTGCATATGTCTACATTTCGACAGTACTAAACATAGGTATACTTTAGATTAATTAGTTAAGCAGCTCCCGACATTTTCTGTAAGAATTTTTATAAATATTTTTTTAATCAAAAATATTAGCTGGAAATTTTACTTTATAACAATTTTTTTTAAAGAATTTGGTTGCACATTGAAAAAAAATTTAAGCAAGCCGCAGCCATTGAGCTATGCTTAACATCAAGCTAAGCTAGCAGTGAAGTCAGGTGGTTCAGTTTGTGGTTCAACCTGCGTTACTATTCGTACAAGCTGTGGCCGCAATTAGAAATACCCTGCCTAGAATAATTTAACTTAGCACAGATTTTTCTAATATGATATGAAAGTATGTATGGAAATTTTAACAAAATCGCCTGTCGGACACGTCTAGCTCCCTTATATCCGAATATTAATTATTCTACATTTTTATCTGAATTCTTCTAAGGTTGGTGTGAAAACGTGTGCAAATAAGTCACAGTGAGAATAGGAATGGCCCATATACATGTATATACGCTAACTTCTTCCGATACGAATAAGTAAGTAAAAGGTCGTTATTTCGATTTTTTTTACTACCCTTGAGGTTCAGAAATAGCTTACGCAAATTTCTTTATTCAAGCTAAAAATGGACATGGTACTCCTAAATATACGCTCACTTCCCATACTATGAATGATATACATTAATTAATCTCCAAGTCTTATTCGAGCAATTCCACGATTCTCAACACTGGACTACGTATTTGCCAAGGATTTTATTGAGCTTATGTTCAACCTTCAAGAACGATTAAGGTTGCACACAAGCCGAGCTCGTATATAGTACAACGTTAAGATTACCTTCAGAGATCTTCATCGACAACAACGTTCGTACAGAATCCGAAAATCCGCCTATAAAACTTCCACAAATAATTGACTGGATGGTACAAGAAGGCATGGCGTCTTCTATTCCAGCCAACAAATTGAAACGCTATGATTAGGAAACTATTTCAACCAATGTGGCATAGAAATTTTTGGTGCTTAATATAACTTTAGACAAAAAGTTGGCGTGAAACCTCCCATACAAGAAAATATCATTTAAGGCTATAAAATGTCAATTTAAATATTACAATCTGCCTTTTGTCCTGCCTCAGTTCGGTAAAACTGATTTTTTTGTATATAACTCGTGCACTCATTCGAAAAAGGATTACTATATCATCAATAATATTGATATACACACTGTGGAAACTATATTCCGGGCCTGAAGCTATGTCTCAGCAACTAAAGGGTGTTTTTTTTAGAGGTATAGAGCTTCGAATTGAAATAAAACACAAGAAAATCGTTTTAATGTCCATCAATTTGGCTTTATTGGAAGGATAATTTTATGCCATTAATGTTTAAATATGATTTCGGGCATGTGGCCGCCGCGGCTGGCTCGAATAAAGCCAATTCTACAGGTCCAATTTTAAACCACTTTTTCGAGCATATGGGGCCGTATGTCGGCAATAACGCCACGAATGTTGGCTTCCAAGTCCCCTAACGTTTCTGGTTTGTTGGCGTAGACGAGCGACTTCACATATCCCCAAAGAAAATAATCCAATGGTGTCAAATCACACGATCTTGGTGGCCAATTGACAGGTCCATTCCGCGAAATTATGCGCTCATCGAATGTTTCCTTCAATAAATCGATTGTGACGTGCGCTGTGTGGCATGTAGCGCCGTCTTGTTGGAACCACAACTCATCCACATTCATGCCATCCAATTCGGGAACAAAATAGTCAGTTATCATGGCTCTATACCGGTCTCCATTAACGGTAACTGACTCTCCAGCATTATTTCGGAAGAAGTATGGCCCAATGACTCCACCAGCCCATAGAGCACACCAAACAGTCAGTTTTTGTGGATGTAATGGCTTGTCAAGGGTCTCATGTGGATTCTCTTCACTCCAAATGCGGCAATTTTGCTTGTTGACGTAGCCATTCAACCAAAAATGAGCCTCATCACTGAACAAAATTTTGCGATGAAAATCAGCATCGAGATCAATCTCATTTTCGGCCCATACACCAAAATCACGACGCATTGCATGGTCTCGCGGCTTTAATTCTTGCACAAGCTGGATCTTGTAAGGTCGCAAGCCAAGATCTTTGCGCAAAATCTTCCATAAAGTTGATGGACAAAGCTCCAATTGCTGTGCACGGTGGCGAATCGATTCATTCGGGTCCTCTTCAACATTTTGCTCTACAGCGGCAATTGTTTCTTCGGTGCGCACTGTTCGACGTCTCTGCGGATGCGTATTATCACATAGAGTAAACGTAGTGCGAAAACGATACATGGTTAACCGAATTAATTGCTCTGATGGACGATTATGTCGACCATAAAATGGACGGAGCTTGCGGTAAACTTCGCGAACTGAACCATTATTTTCGAAATAAATTTGCACGATTTGCAAGCGTTGATCTTTTGTCAACCTGTTCATGATGAAATGGCAAACCAAACTGAACATTAATGACATTAAAGTTGCCAGATTTGACCATAAAATGCCAGTTTTATCTCTATTCGAAAAACAAACCTCTAAAAAAAACACCCTTTAGAAGCGACATCTTATGGAGTTATACGTAATTTTAAAAATATTTTTCGTTCCTCAGTTCTACTCGTTTACGTGTTGAAATATAATCATAGAACAACTCGATTTTCTTAGCAAAACTTGACACAACAGACACAGAAATATTCAAAATTATGTCGCTGGAGGACGAAGGTGCAAAAACTCCAAAAGTTCCACAAAATCAAGACAAAGAATATTGTTTTCTTCGATAGCGAGAGCAAAATTCACCGTGAATCCGTCCCAACTAGTTAGGCAGTTTCTGGTGCTTTCTATTTGAAAGTTCTTTACCTTTATAATGCACCACATCGTTGATTGGACGTCAACTCTTGGTACTTAGTCAAGTCTGTCTGTAGAATCATTCACCTGATTTAGCATCATGCAACATTTCACTTTTCCCAAAAATGAAAACGAAGTTAAAATAATGCATTTTCGATATCATTCAGCCCATTCAATCAGCTTCAACACGCACCTTGGAAGCAATACCACAAAATGAACTCAGGAGGGCAATTGGAGCACTATTGGGTCGCTGTAAAAAGTGCATTGAATCAGAAGGAAAATATTCTGAATAAACAAAACGAAATATTTGAAAAAATATGTTTCGTTTGATTTGTATAGTTTCAGTCAGGGAATATAATTTCCACGCTGTGTGTATTGTATTTTATAACGCTTTGAGGACGCTTAGGCTTGACAACTCGTTGACCGCCAGAGGAGTTGGTCTCGTTTTGTAGGAAAACAAATGATATGTGGTCATAAGTGATGACAGTCGTATCTATTATTATTTTTTTTAATCTCTTTGTGTGATGTCACACAATGGACATTTGACAGCGCTCAAACAATAACTTTTTGCTCACTCTCACTTTTTCAGTGGAGGCCAGTCACAAAAACATCAAATGACTGCCGGTCAACTTCTAACGTTTAAAGTTTTCTTTCATAATTAATTAATTTTTTATTCAGTTTTTAAAATGTTAACACAGCTTAAACTGGTTAGATCTTCAAGAATAATATTATGCAGTACAGGGAAAACATGGAAATCTGAACGGCTTTTTTAATGCTTACACCGGACTCCACCCGAATTTCATTGAAAGCCAGAGCTAACCGGAGCTAACCAGACTTTTCTGTTTCCCGCATTTATTTCCTTTAAGTACATTCGTTTTTTTGTGTATTAGAAATATTGAAGTGTCATTAGCATAAAGGACATAACATAACTTTATTCTGGTACAGTATTTACTTATTAACATGTTTGAAGATTTTATTGAAACATAAATGGTACAACAGACTTACAAAATTTATCCAACTAAAGGTCTTATATCCAATTGTCCTAATATGAGCAAAAATTTTTATAAATACTTGACTTTTATAGGGGTAATTAATTGAATTGAGCATAATTTTCAAATTAAATTTACAGTCATTAGCAAATATTTATTAATATTATTGTAAATTTACTAAAAACATGACCAAACAACAGGTTGTTGATCAATTTAAAATTGTAATGGAAGGAAAAATAATTCTTACAATGAAATATTTTTAACAATTTTAAAGACTTTTTACTCGAGGCGATTGTTACTGAAAATTGATACCTTATGAAAAAAGAGTGATAAAAGCTTAAAACGGTTTGATTCAAACTGTTTATATCACTAAGGCAAAAACTAGAAACTTTCCGAAATTTTTAAAATCCAAAAATATGCGAAATCATCCGAACCGAACTATGCATTCAATCCTTAAAAAAATATTGTTTTATTTGTTTTCACATTTTGTCTTCGATATTTAAAAAAAAAACTAGTAAACGTGTTATCTTCGGCCAGGCCGAAACTCACATACCCTACAATGCATTGAAAGTACTTTTTAAATAAATGGTAATAAAATGTTGAAGAGATCGAATAAGTCGAAAATAATGTAAAAAGGTTCAAAAATGTTGAAAAGTGTTGGAAAAAACTGAAAATGTCAAAAGAATATGGGAAATGTTGAAATAAATAGAATAGAAATGAAAAACACGAAATATGTCACGCCCACTTCTCCAATTCCGCTCACTTTTTTTTCAATAAATGACATTCGTGATTGACATGCACAAACCAAATTTTGGCACGATAGCTTGTATAGTTTGCGATATGTGCCCTAATTATTCTTAAAATTTAGGGCGGTGACACACCCACTGGTACAATCCAGTCAGATTTTGATCCATAAATAGCCTTCCATAAGCAAACCTCTTACACCAAATTTCAGTATGATTGCTCATTTATTTCGATAGGTATGCCACTTAAGGTATTTTAATTGTATGAGGGGTGCCACGCCCACTGTTGCTATTTCGCCAGCTTTTGATTCATATGTACCTAATAGCCAGTAAAAAACTTACATCAAATTTCAGATCAATTGCACCAATAGTTCACTTAAAATAACACTTACAACTCTATGAGTTGCCACGCCCACTAATGCAATCTTGTGAAGTTTCATTGAATTTCAAAGCTTATAATAACCGGCACCTCTACACAAAATTTTATGGAGATTACTCTCAAAGCTCACTATCTATAGCATTAAACGTATTTTGCTTATATGGGAGATGCCACACCCACCGGCACCATTGTACCAAAATTTTGCAATAAGACACCTTTTAGCGAGGATATCTGCCATATTAAATTTCATAGCGATTGCGTTGTTAGTTCTCTTTTTATAACGTTTATAAATATTGTATGCTGTGCCACGCCCTTCAATGAAATTTTCCAGAATATTGAATAAACTTGTATTGATGACTACTTTCAGTGGTATCATCCCTAAAATTTTTATGAAAATCGTATGTGCCAATTTGGAGTTATACGAAATCTAAATTTTCAATTGCCCACTTTTACAATTCCTCCCACTTTATGCGCAATTCAAGATTTATAAGATCTGTATTCGTGTACCGAATTTCATCACAATATCTTGCACGGTTTACGAGCTATGGCGTTATAAAAGTTAAAATTTAGGGCTGTGCCACGCCCCTTCAAGAGTCTTTGCAAACTTCAAATCTAGCCTAATCTTAATTTTGTTCTCATCTTCAACAAATCACCAAATTTCATCAAAATCGCAGCATGTTTTTTTTCAAAATGAACTTGGGTATATTTACATAGAGGGGTGGCCGTGAACCGATTTCGCCAATTTTTATATGCTAACAGCTTGCAAGAAGGTTTGACCTGTGTGCCAAATTTCATTGAGTTAGCTTGCTTAGTTTTCTCGTAAACCTGATTTCAACAGATAGCCAGCCAGCCAGACAGCCAGACAGACAGACGGGCGGACGGACAGACGGACAGACAGACAGACGGACATAGCTATATCGACTCAGGTGGTGACGCTGATCAATAATATATATACTTTTCCATACCTGCCACGCCCCCTTCTATGCGTTACAAACGGAATGACAAAGTGAATATACCCTCTGTGTAGGGTATAATTACGTCACTTTTCCCGTTGTGGACGCCATCTTGATGCGATATTTTGAAATTTGCAAAAACGCCGCACGTCATTGTGAAGTAATTGATTCAGTCAAAATTTTAACGTTTTTTTTATCTAAAACTCTGCGATGCACTGGAAGGGTACTACTCTTGACAAAGAGTGACCCATAAATAAAATAATATAAATTATTGAAATTAATGGTATTTGAGGTAAAAATATTGTGTCTTAAATCATTTATATAGCCAGTAGCAAAGTAAGATCTGAGAGTGTGTAATAATAGTATGATTTTAATACTTCATGGATATGTAGTTGGGAATGAAATCATGCGCCCCCAATAGAAATTTACGATCTAATAAAATTAATCGTTGGCTTAAAAGATATCATAGAACTTTGCTGTAGTTGGTAACTGTGCAGAAAAAAATGATTTCGTGCACGAATATTTCACAAAAAATTATCTTTTTAGTGCATTATATTTTTTTCTGAACAGTAAAATTTTAGATTAAAAATGAAAAAAACAAATAAAGGTTTAGTTTTTGATGGGGTATCGCTATACGGGCTAAATTATATTTAATTATATTTATATTTAATTATATTTTATTATGCTAAAAATCCATAGACATACCGAGCTTCTCGGATAAAAACTTAGGAAATAACGGAATGCAGTCGTCTTCAAACTCATACGGTGCGGACGTGTTTCGAGCTCTGTGATTTATAAAATTTGATTTCAATTTTGCTATCTCTCTCTCGCTCTTACAATATGCCAGTCATTCCAAAAGGCATACATAGGCGCGGGAAAGGACCACCATAAACACAAAGTATTTCTTGTTGTCCTTATCGTTGGGGTACAAAGGCGACGGTCTATATTAAGGCTGCAATAAAGCCTGTTTATGTACTGGTGAATATGAAAGTAGATATATGTGTGGAGCTGTATAAGCGTTACTGAAACGAGAGTTTCTGTTTTTATTTTTAAATAGAAAAAATAAAGTTTAATGCTGATTTGTATGAAGCCTTTTATGTCATTTATTTTAAAATATTATGTTCGATTTTCTTATTTTTTTTATATTTTCAAATGTATCTTTGAAATCGAATCTTTATCCCTCTTTTAAACTTTTTATATGTTTTCATTTTTAAATGGGGGTTTTAAACTTTGGCAATTTTTATTTTTTTTTTATTATTTTAAGGTTTCTTTTTTTTCTTAAATCGTTATAAGAAATATCCTATGTATAAAACGAATATACAAATTTGTATGTAGTGATATGTACATTAAAAGCAAATTGAAATAAAGATATATCTTATCTAGATAGGTTCCTTCGATTTGAGCAACATGAAGTGAGAAATTCTTTTGGTTTGGGTCAACTTGATTGTTTTATTAGTTTTTTTAAAAAGAAATTTTCTTTTTTGGAGGATTATTGACCAGTATTTTGAAATTGCACTTAAGTTAAGTCAATTTTTACCCGACGTTTCGTCGCTTTTTTGGCGACTTTTTCAAGGGTGATTTTATTTCTATAAACACAAAAAAAATTGTTTTGAACATTAGAACATAAAATTGAATTTACAAAGATAAAAAGTACAGAATTTTGAATTAACTTACAATTAACTTTTACAACATTAAATACGATCTACAAATAAATTTTTGTTTTTGTCTGTATCCATATTAGATTAGAAACAATTTTTTAAAATACTATTTTTAAATTATAAAACACTTCTTAATACTTGTTCTCATTTAAGACGACTGTGTAGTTATGGTTAATGTTGTCCGTGTCCTCTTTGTGGTTCATTGCACTTTTCCCTTTTTCCTGTATTCGCAGGCTTTCTATTGTCATACGTTTGTTGTGGTTCTTTTCTACGTCTAATATTTTGACCTTTTCGAAATCAGCTGAGTGGCTGGTCTCGAACATATGTTGTGCTAATGCTGTTGTCGTCTTCTTGTTTTTTATGTCTCTTTTGTGCTCTTCCATTCTAATTTCTAGCGCTCGTTTTGTCGTGCCTACATATATCTTCCCGCATTTTTTGATTCGTGTTGCCGCCACAAGTAATCGCGTATACCACATCGCTTTTTTCTCTGTCGTCAAGTTTTGTCTTAGTATTTGTAAAAATGTTACTGAGAGTCAAGTTTGATCCATAAGCGAAAATTACGTTTTCTGCCTTCACCATTGTCCGTATGTAGCCCTTGTCTGTTAGCTTAGGTATATATGTAATACCGACGTACTTTTTGTTGTCAGTGTTGCCAGCTTGATTTTTTTGTTCAGTGGGTTGGGGATTTCGGTTGTTTCTAGAAATTATGTTTTTAATAAGATTGTTGGTTAAATTTGTTGGGTAATCATTATTTTTTAATATTGTCTTAACTTTTTGTATATTTTTGTCCAACAACCGTGCGTCAGTAAGCGCATACACTTTATTTATTAGGTTCGTTGCTGTGTTGATTTTATATTGTAGGGGTTGTGTCGAGTGGAAGTTTATTAATCTTCCCGATGATGTTGGTTTTGTGAACCATTCAAATGAAATTTTTTCAGTTATTCTGTTGAGTTTAACGTCAAGATATGAAATGCTATTGTTTCGTTCCATTTCTAGGGTGAATTGTATTTTATCATGGTAATTGTTAAGTGTGTGCAGGATAATATCTACGTCTTTTTTCTTTATAATAGCTAATATGTCATCAACATATTTGCATATAAAACCTATTTTTATGTCAATAGTGTCAAGTCTTTTTATTGTATCGTCAAGTATTGTATCAAGGATTATATCAGCTATCGTCGGAGATAAGGGATTGCCCATCGGCATACCATATATCTGATGGTATACTGTTTTAATAGTATTTTAAAAAATTGTTTCTAATCTAATATGGATACAGACAAAAACAAAAATTTATTTGTAGATCGTATTTAATGTTGTAAAAGTTAATTGTAAGTTAATTCAAAATTCTGTACTTTTTATCTTTGTAAATTCAATTTTATGTTCTAATGTTCAAAACAATTTTTTTTGTGTTTATAGAAATAAAATCACCCTTGAAAAAGTCGCCAAAAAAGCAACGAAACGTCGGGTAAAAATTGACTTAACTTAAGTGCAATTTCAAAATACTGGTCAATAATCCTCCAAAAAAGAAAATTTCTTTTTAAAAAAACTAATGAAGTGAGAAAGTTTTAATATTTTGCAAAGCGTGGTGTCGGTCTCTGCTTAGCTTCAAAATCAATTTCCGTGGAAAAAAGGCAAATTGATTTAAATAGTTATAGTGTAATTATTTGATTTGACAAGTCAACTGCTTTAAGTGCAGAGGCACCTGCATCACGCATCACACTCAGCAGCCGTGATCTGACGAATTGATTTATATTAGGGAATTGAAATAAGAGGTGTTGTATTCTTTCAAGATCACCACAGGGACAAATATTGCTATCAGCAATATTGATAGATGATTTTTAAATCTGGTATGGTTAAATTTCAGTCAGTTTATAAGCGTAATAATCTTTCGAGAAAGACCAAGGTTATAAAACCATGGGCGTTTAACAACAAAAGGTGAAATAACGTACAGATGACGTCCAAATATTGATGAGCTCCAGCGAGACTGCCAATTTGCAGCTTCCACAGCTCTATCATTAGATTAGGTAAAAGCGATGAGTCCAGCGCTGGTAGGTGATTTGAGGCAACATGATCTACGTACTTGTTGCCCTCAATGTGACTAGGCACCCATAAAAAATGGATCTGTTTGCCCTTGAGTCTAGACTCATACAGGAGCGTTTTAATACGGAAGATGTATGGATGCGTTTTACTATTACATATCCCAGAAATGGCCATGAGCACGGACTTACTGTTAGAGATAACAAGAAATTTGTGAGAGTCTTGCACAGAAATCATATTTATTGTCTCAATAATTGTAGAGGCTTCAGCTGAAAAAACAGTTGCAACCGGGTTTAATGGGAAGTGTGCTTCAATATCAATGTTCGGTATCCATATACCACTGCCAACAGCACTGGTAGTCTTTGAGCCGTCCGTGAACACTCTTACAAAATTCTTTCGGCGCATCACAAATTTATTGTATAGGTTGTTTATTCTATCAGCTGTAGTTAAATATTTAACCACTGGGAGGAAAGAAACCACCAGTTTGTGTAATAAAACCTCGAAACGCGTAGAAAATTTTGGGTGTTTATTGTGGATTAGAAATGATACTTTTTGCTTTTTCTCTAAAAATTTTTTAAAAAACAAAGGAGCATTAGAAAAATTTAAGATTTCAGAAATGAAAGGTTTTGCAGGGTGATGGTTTATTGAAAGAATTTTATTTATGATGCCCTCAGATAGAAATCTTAGACGCTCTGCAAGTGGCATAACATTTTCCATCTTTTCCAATCCAAGAGTATGTTTAGAGACCATAGCGCCAAGTGAAATACGCAGTGCTTTCTTCTGAACTCGTAATTTTAGAATATGTTTCTTGGTGCAGTCCCAGAGCAGAGGAGCCATATGTTCCAATTTGGGTCTAATCAGCCCTTTGTATAGATAGATAAGACTTTGAGGATTAGATCCCCTAGACAATCCGCAAAGAGAGCGCAATACGTTGATGCAGTGAAAGCAGCTACTTGTTATACGGTCAATACGATGTTTGGACGAAAGCGTCTTATAAAAGGTGAAGTTAAGGGCATCCACAAAATCCAAATCATTGGTTCCCAGTGTCAGTGGTGTAGCAGCCGTCGAGCTATTACTTCTTTTTTTGGACAAAATCAATGCCTTTGTTTTGCTAGTACTCAAATTTAATTGCAACTGTGAGAGACGTTCACTAACATCTAAAAGAGCAGCTTGAACTGCCGACCTTGCCCGGGAGATATCAGAGTGTGAGCTGAAGATGACAATATCATCAGTATAACCCAAGATATGAGCATTATCGTAATTTCTACTAAAAATTTCATCAACGTATATCTTAAAACAAATAGGACTCAGGACACAGCCCTGTGAAACGCCCATAACTAAGTGTCTATTAACGATACCATCGTCACATTGTATATAAATGTTCTTGAATTGGAAGCGACAGTAAATAAAATCGCAGAATTGTTGGGAATACCAAGTAAATTCAATTTAGACCATAGGTGCCGAAAGTTATCATTGTCAAATATCGCTTTAATGTTTAGAAAAACTGCCACAACACTTTCACCCATTAGAAATGCCAGATGTATGGCTGACCAAAGTATGATGATATTGTCAGCAGTGGATTTCCATTTTTAAAACCGACTTGCATAGTACTCAGTTTACCATGCGTTTCAAGAAACCACTCACAGATTTTTGTGAGTGATGCCGCAAGCGCTATAGAACGATACGAAGAAGCAATAGTAGACGAGCAGTTTTTCTTTTTGAGAGGCATTATTTTGTATGGTTCCACTGGTAAGAACGTCGTTGAACATATCAAGTGATTTGCATTTATGTTCACAACTGAAGGATTTTAGATGTTGGTTACGTATGCCATCAATACCAGAAGCAGTATTTTTGGACTTCAAAATCTCTCTGTCTAGTTCTGAATATGTGATAGGAAGAAGAAAAATTAGTCATTATGAACCGAACGTAGTAATATAAATTTAAAAGAACCAATAGGACCAGCCAATACATCACAAAACTCAGAAATGCACTCACTGAAGCTCGACAAAAGACTACAGAGTTATTTCTTGAAGGACAAATTTTGAATTTATTTAGTGCAAGTTTAGGAGTGACACTTATTCTGTTACACTCTGCATTCCACCAGGGGTGCACGCAATTTATTTTTAATTGTTTTTTTAAATGTGACATGGAAGATCTGAGTGAAGATGTAAAGTCTACTGCCAGAGGTAACGCAATTGTTATAGGGGAGTCAAATATTTCGCAGAACTTTTTATTCAGAAAACTTTTCTATGAATCTGGGGATGGCAAACTTGGTGAAACTTTTCAAGGCATGAGTCAGCCCAAGAGTGATCTCAATAATGCAGTGCGTGCTTACCAGGATTTCCTTTGTCGATCTCCAAGTCGAGTGCAAGCCAAGGTTGCCTGTGCAAAAAGTCAGATCCAAGCAAGAAGTGATTTGGCCAAAGTGTGTGGCTTCGCCATTGTTTAGAAGGAAGGGCTGTCCCAGAAAAAACTTGCGTTTTGTTTTTTTGGTAATAAAAAAATACCTAGTATTTTTTTTATGTTTTTGTTCCTTTTTTTATTAAAAATGGCTAGTGTTCAGAATACAAATAACTTAAAATTAATTAACAACTTTTTTTCTATTAAAATTTCTTAGTCTTTTCTTGAAATTTTGCGCGCTTGTTTCATCGCCAGTACGGTACGGTATTTTCCACTAAAGTCACAAGTCTTGTAAGTTTTTTATAGTCTCACGGCTCTTTCGGAGATCTCTTTTCATAAGAGTCCAATATCTTTCAATTGGGTGAAGCTCACGGCACCCTCATGTGCACGTATAAATTGTAGAACACACGTGTTTCGAGACATTCGTCTACATAAACTTTTGAATTGATTGCGCTTTGCGTAACAAAAAAGCTGTTTCTGAGACCACAGGAGCATATGGCCTGACAAACCTTTTATTGCTTTGGAAATTTCGAAATTTTTTTTCCTTTGAATTAACAAGGTACATGCCTCTTCTGTAGTGATGTATTATTCTCGTGTCCAGATAGCAGATTATAATTTACTTTAACGTTAGTTTCATTGTCCACAACACAGCAATCAAATAAGGTCAGGTACCTTTCATACAAATTTCGTGCTTGCATCTGAGCCATCAACTGCTTTTCATCAGAACGGTCTGGTACTTTTTGAACTTTATATGTTTTTAGCTTCCTTTTCTCCTTTATCGTGTGTACAGTAGATTTTTATGTACCTGTTCTAGCCGCCATATCTCGCACTGAGGAGTTGGGATTCTGATGTCAAAAGCGCTTCACCTTTGCCGCTACCTCTGGGTTAGAAGATTCTGGTTTTCTGCCTGAACCCTTTTTCGTGAAACAGGTAGTCAGTTCTTATATTAAGAAATATCCGTAAAGACAGTTCTTTCTGACGCACCAATTATTTTTGCAATAGCTGAATATTTTAATTCTGAATTTTACAGGTATGTGAACAAAATCAGTTCGCGGACTTTTTGTTGCTTGCCAGACATCTTTGTCGTTAGAAGTGCTATCTTCAAGTGTTCATCATATTAAACGTCACTTTATATAGAACAAGTATTGTGTCTTTTTAGACCTATAAGATAATCAGGTAGGGTATAATACAAAAAAAAACCTAAGTTTTTCGGGGACAGTCCTTAATGGATTGAAGTCCTCTATAAAGTCCATAATCTTCCTACCCCTTGAATCAGTAGCAGGACTTTCCCAACATAACTTGGAATCGCCACAGATTATGAGTGAAGAAAATGTTATTTTGCTTAGTATTTTACATAAGTGGGAGGTAGATATATTGCAAATAGGGGGAATATAAAACGATAGAATTGTGAGAGTATCTTTGCTTGTGGTGACTTTGCAACCACAGACTTCTATAAAATTAGATGAAAAAATATGGTTAACAGGTTCAACTTTAAGTGTTTTACTGTAAACTATGGCTACACCACCAACGCGAAGAACAGACGAGGAATGCGCAAGCCTAATTAATTCACAATTCTTGAATGAAAGAGTCAAAGGGTAGAAGAAAGGTCTCGGAAACACATTCAATATATATGCCATTATCACAGAGATATTGTTCCAATAATAGTTTTTTATTTCTTACGTTCATGCAGTTAAACTGAGCGATTTTTATTGGACTAGTTAATGTTTTTGAAAATAGCACTGAAAATAGGTTTCCTTGAGGTACTTAGAAAAATCGAATTTGCACATAAAAAAGTGGACCCACTGCTTTAATGTTTTTAACAATTATTGCATCATATCAAATTGTCGAAAAACATTTTTTTGCGAGATATGATTTTCCAAAAAACGTTCATCATAAATTGCTTACAACAATCATAATAACTGTTATTAATAAAAACGTTTCTGGGGCTTATTTACTTATTAACTCATTGCTTTGAAAACTCCAAGAAATCGGATCAAAGTTGTTCCGTTTCACTTAATTTGAGGCATATGTAAATCGATTTCTATTAAAAATTTAAGGCTTGTTCAGAAAAATGCAAGCTTCAAATCGACGAATAATTCCAGATAATACTTCCGGAATATAACTGGCGCATTGTGTATATATTAGAGTTGACACACAAGAATATATTATTATTACAGAAAAATACGAAAAAATTCAGTGGAAGGTTAGTCAATGAAACGTGTGAGCACGCATTTTTTTAAAGCGCAGAACAAGGTATAGTACTGTCACTCTATCTTCTTGCTCCATTTCCACGGTTGGATTAATTTCAGTTTGGCCAAATAAATTTACTTTCTCTATCCTACTTAATCAACAGCCCGTACGCTCAGCGCAATAAACATTTTAAATCAGCTGATCTGGTCACAGTATTTATAGCACATTTTGGAGACTCCAAGCCATGTGCCCAAATCAGCTGCTTTACAATGTTTACGTTTGCTGAACACACGGGCAGTTGGTTTAGGGGGCGCTAACTTACAATCACACGGAATTCTCATTTCGGAATACAGTTTAGTTTCCGAAGAAGGAAAATAAGAGGGCCTCATGCGTCTTCACGTACAGTTAGGGAACCGCTGTATTACATTATTAAAAATATCTTAAGAAATAAAAAAGGACTGAAATGAATTTTATATGAGAGCTTTTACTTTAGCTAAAAAATATAAAGGAACAAGAAAATATAGTGCATGTAAGCAAATATTATATCAGCAATTTAACAAAAGAAAATTACATTAGTGTCAGCCCAGCGAATCTGTCCTAACTCATTGAGTTACATGAATAGGTTTTCATATGTTTCCATTTTGAAAATTTCCTTTCAGGAGTGCACGTCGTAACGGGTAAAGTTGGCAAAATTTTGAGAAGCTTATGAATATTTCGAAAACCTTCTTCATTACAGTTTTCGAGGGCTTTAATTGAGCAATCTGAAGGATTTCTCACAGGCAGTTCCTGCTATTTTTTTTGCCATAACTGAAGCTCTGCATTTAGTGAGTCCTGCTCCAACAGCTTGTTATAACAATGCCGACGGCACTAAAACATGAAGATAAGCAAATACAGATCCATGATTATTAAATAATTCTTGCAGCTGATCAAAAATCATTTTCAAAATCTGATGACCCTTTTTTCAGAATTTTTTTCACAAAATCGATTTCATATAGTGTCTGTTCTTTTCAAATTTTTTTTTTGTTTAGTGTATTCCTCACAAAATCAATTTTACGTAGTGTCAATTATTGCAAAATCGTTTCTATATAATGTCCCTCAAAATATTTTGGGAGGAGGGGTTCTATCTCCTACCATCCCTCCCTAGACAGCCCTGGTTGTTGGTGATTTTAACTTGAGTAAAATCATTTGGAATCAATTTGTCAATGAACTGCTGCCATCTAATATAAATCAATTGTATGAGATAAATTTTATTGATAGATTCTTTCTTATGTACTTAATACCATTAACTCTATATTCAATAGCTTAAAAAGAATTCTAGGTCTGGTTTTTGTATCTAAAAACTTTAAAACCAATTCAAGTGAATGACATCGTCCTATTGGTCCATCTTCAACCTCCAATAAATCGTTTTAATTTTAGATTGTGTAATTATGAGAATTTAAATATTATTTTCAAGCTGATTGACTGGTATATTCTATTCAGGAGTAAGAATGTCGCAACCTCTTTTGCAGTTTTTAAAGCTGAATTATATAAAATGTGTAACGACCATATCCCTCGTGTGACACCAAGAGTATATAAGTTACCTTGGTACACCAAAAGCTTAAAAAAATTCAAAAATTTGCGTAATAAATTTATGAAATTGTTCAAATCTACGAATGACATGGAATTAAAATTTAAGTATGAGGAAATTTAATTTTCACAATAAATATCTTTATTAGCTATTTTAATGCTGAAAGTAATATTAAAATGAATCCTAAATCATTTTGGAATTTTATTCTGTCAAAAAAAGATAGTTCCTGTATCTCGCTCGACCGAGGCGAGATCACACCGATATCTCACCTCGGTTTCGAGAGCGTAACTCCAGCGTTTATAAAACCCATGGTACAATTGTACATGGTAGCCCTATCTTGTCAAAGTCAAATTATGTATCAGTGAAAGTGCCCATCATATGTCAAAAACAAAACAACAAAAACAAAAAAAAATTTTAACAAGCTCGTGTTTTTTTATGAAAAAATCCAACAATAAACAAAAACTAAACGAGCTGTTTTGACAGGAAAAATAGGCATAAAAATAAAGAAGATCTGTCACATGCCTACCATGATAATTGTACCATGGGCTATCAAGTCACTTGCCACATTGCAAGTCTACTTAGCTTTTGTGTAAAATCAGAAATCCAATCAAAACAAAGCAAAGCAAGCGAGGTGAGCGCTGCAACCACAAATAAGAAATCAAATCAAAAGAATAGAAAAAACAAAGGAAGCGAGTTGTGCGCTGCTACCGCAAATGAAATTTTCGACAAATTCAAGCGATCGCATGACGTCGTGTGTTTCATGCTTTCTTTCACTCTCAATTCGCATTTTGTTTGTTGAGAAGCAAACATGTGCACACTTTTGGCATATGTATATGTTTCTCATGATTTGGGGAAGGTTCATATCATACTTTGGTTTGAATAAAATAGGCGATCCCACGCCCCTCTACATAAAATAAAAACAGAATTCATCATATATTATCAACTACATGACGCAGATGAATAAAACTTTTTTTTATATCTCAGTAACTATATGACGTAGATGGATAAGATTTGGTACATATAAATCTTATAGTTTGGAAAAGGTTCGTAGTTTAGTTTGATTTGGAAAAAATGGGCAATGCCATGCCGTCCCACATAAGAAAAGAATTAAATTCATCTTATCTCATCAATCATCATATATGATTCAATCCACCAAAAATAAAAACATATATTTTATTTTCCTTCGTGAGGCGTAGCAACGCGTGCCGGCTTTGCTGGTTGAATATAACGTTGGCCTACGTACAAGCAAAATTGACCATCTACAAAAAATAAAATTTTTTGTTTTTGATGCTTAGTACACAAATTGAGTTACTTTTGTAAGAATATACTCTTATAAAAAACACCTTATCAGGTACTGTTTACATTTTTTTTAATAACCGAAAATAATATATCACAAAGTTAAGGAGATGTAAACATATTTAAAAGATTAATTGGCGTCACCCACTAATTATTTGTTTGCAGATAGTCAATTTTGCTTGTATGGCGACAATATGCAAGTCTGATAATTTTTTTTTTTATTTTAATAAAATCTTCGCTTTTTACTGAGGTTTTTGCGAGGCGAGATATGTGATGCCAAGTTCTCGTCCGAGAACGAGGCGAGGTGAGACTCAAATTTATAAAACGAGAGAGCGAGAACAACTAAAATCTCGCCTCGGTCTCGGTGAAGCACTATTCCTGCATTCCAACATCTGTGAATTACAATGGAAATCGCTCTTTGTTTATTGAAGATACTGTGAACCTCTTTGCTGACTATTTTTAATCGAATTTTGATGCTGCATTTGATTGGGCTACTGACAGTAGTTTGAATAATATTAGCAACTTTTTTGGATCTTGGTGCTATGGTAGTTACTAAATATGAAGTTTATAGTGTTGTGTCTAATATGAAGAGTTCAGTAAAAACTGTTATTGATGGTGTTGCGTCTATATTACTCAAAAAGTACGCACATGCCTTATCTAAACCGCTGTCCTTGATTTTTAATAAATCTCTGGCTGAAGGTGTCTTTGTTCAATGCTGGCAAATAGCATCTATAGCGCAAAGCCCGAAAATGGATTTTGGAAGTAACAGCGGCGGTCCCCGACCCTCCTAAAAAACTGTTTTCGATCCATTTTTCGCAAAAAAAATGCACATCGATTCGTGGAATAAAATTTTTTTCGAAATATGGGTCAGAAACACCTTTTTTGAAAATCGGAAACCTCCTCTGTCACTTCCAAAATCCATTTTCGGCTTTTTCTCGTCGATTCGTGCAATAATTTTTTTTTGAAAAATGGGTCAAAATCATCTCTTAGAAGGTCGGGTCCTTTTTTTGTGGCTTCCAAAATCCATTTTTAGCCTTTTCCCATCGATTCGTCGCATACTTTTTTTTTTCAAAAAATCGGTCCCAAACAGCCTTTTAGGAGGGTCGGTGACCCTCGATGTCACTTCCAAAATCCATTTTCGGGTTTTCCCAATATGAGTGCGTATTTATAAATTTTTTCTTTTTAGAAACTTGTTAAGTATTTGTATTTGGACTTTATTATGAAAATCCTAAGTTTTCTCCTTTGCAATTTTTTGCTTAGTGATCCAAGATATGTACTTTAGGACTTTTCTCGTTTTTTCTTTTGTTAAGAAAAGTTTTTTTTTTTGACTTTTTGAAATATAAGTTAAAAAACTTTTATTTTCTAATGAAAAAGTTTTATGGAAACTTTTACTTTTATTTCAAGAATACAAAAGTTAAAAGTTAACTTTTACCTAAAAAAACTTTTTTAAAAGTTTATTTCAAGCTCTATTTTTCGGTGATGATCATGACATATCCAAGCGTGTGAACAAGTATGTAGTATCTTTGTTGATAAAGAATTTTTTGTTGCTATTCGAAACTTGATTTGCCTGGAAATGCGTATTAACTTTTTGAAGAGATGCAAGAAAAGTCACTCCATAACTGGATTGAAAAATTCGCCAGGTAGTTTTATCACTTCACCATATAAAAGTTCTGCTGATGACGTGCCAATGTCTTCTTTTAATGCTGACCGGATTCCAATAAGAACTGTGTTTAAGGAAATAGTCCAACGCATGTTACCAGCACAAATCAGCCCAGCTTTCAATGTTCTATAGAAACGTTTCACTAGACCATTTGCCCGAGGATGAAAAGCTGTTGTAAAACTGTGAGAAATCTCTAAATACTTGGTACTAGCACTGCACATATTGAATGTGAATTGAGTTCCTCGGTCATTAACATTTGGAACACCATAGCGACAAACCCAATCGTCATAAAACGCACGAAAGGCTTTTGTTGATATTTTTTTTTACTTTTAACAAAGCAAGAGACAATTTCTGTGCATACTGCTTCTCCATAACAGTTGTTCATAACATGGTTACCTACCTGCTCTCTGACATTGTTATTGTTAAGTACTTACTCTTAGCAGAGTTGCATATATTTGTCGATATATTAGCAGTATCATATACAATAGACTTTCTTCGCTTTCAAAATACTCAATTTCTCTTTTATCAATTTTGGCGCAATTTGGGTGACAAAACTCTTTGCAAAGGCCTCACTGAATTTTTAGTTTGTTGCTTTCTACTTTTAGACAGCACAGTCCAAATCCAAATCAAAAACTTTTTATCCAAAACTAATGTACCAGACTACTTTCATTTGCAATCTGATCCACATAATCTTCAAAGATGGTGTCAGATCGCCTAATGTTATGTAAATCTGAACAACCATTTTAATTTTTCTTATCCAAAATTGGAAATTTTTCAACAGTTTTCTTTCAATATTGATTGCTCCGTGCTCAGGATTGTTAACCAAATTAATGAGCTTTGTTGCAAAATTTAGCTTTGTTCAACACTGGAATTATAAAATATTGAAGCAGTACTCTCAGTTGACCTTTATCGCCAAAGAACTTTCAGATTCATATTCATATGCTTGTTTTATTTGGAGTTTGTTATATGCTTCTTATTCGAAAAGATTGTTTTTAAGATTTGATTTACGTTCTTCGAACTGATCCAGTTCCCTCTTGTCATTTGCGTTGGCTACTCTCAATTTGTAATGGGTAACACACTGATTAAAGTCCTATTAATGTAATTTTAAAGTAGTTGCTTTTTTATTACTCTTATTTATTTATTTTATATTTTCTATCTTACTTTAATTATCTTAGTATTATCGCTTGTAAGTATCTATGGACTTAATAGACAAATGAAAAAAAAAATACTTAATAAATTTTTATATTTTAGTAAACATTCGACTAATTTTCTTAAACAATTGGGTGAAATATCGTGAAACGGAACATCTATGATCCGGCTACTTGAAATTTTTAAAACAATGCGTTATTTTAATACTAAAATTATATATAGTATATTAACTTTTTTTTTGTTGCCCTAGATGTCTCTGCGGATTTGTATAATTTCAGGTACCCAGTTTACGAATATATTCATGAAAGTACTGAATTGGCTCTAGTTTTTATGATATTGATGTATTTATCTATATGCTCTTTATAACTCAAGAACAGCTGCACCGATTTTAATGATCTCTGATTTTTTGGACTTGTCTTCGCCCCGAAAATAGTATAGACTATTAAAATTTTATTTTGTGTGCATATTTACGGTGGCCCTTATTCTATTCAACTTTTTCGTGGGGTGCATATTTAGGGTGGTCCTCACAAAGATATTATTGGTTTAACGATAGATTGAACCCTAAGGAAGCAATTACAAAAAATAGCTATATTTTGTGTCATTTTTTTTATACCAAAAAGTAGTTTCTTTTTGTTATTTTTATGTGCGCTTCCTAAAAAAGTACAAAAAATTGTAATTGATATGAGCTTCGCCGATCTTTCTCGCGGAAGAATGCACTGAGAGAACTCCACGTTTTTTCTCTTTGCATTTACTAGGCACATGCCCCTTCTTCAGTGCTTAAAATCTGATTTAACGCAAGTTTCGGAATCCATAACGCAACAATCAAATTTAGTCAGGTACCTTTCATACAATTTTCGGGCTTGCATCTGAGCCATCAACTGCTTTTCATCAGAACGGTCTGGTACTTTTTGAATTCTACATGTCTTCAGATTGCTTTTATCCTTTGAACTGAGATATTGGGACTCTGCTTAAATAGACGCTTTACCTTTGCCGCTATCTTTGGTTTGGAAAATTCTGGTTTTCTGTCTGAACCTTTTTTTCGGGAAACAGGTATATCCTTCTCATATCTAGAAATAACCGTAGACAGTTCTATCTGATACACCATTCATTAGTTTCGTTGTGTGAATCGTATTTGCTTGACGTGTCTCTGCATTCTCTCTCTTTTTTAGTTTGATCAGTGAATTTCATTATATTTGAATAAACTTCGATTTCTATACGTGTACGAAATGACTACAATATGATTTTGAAAACATTAAACCCAAATTATCGAGCCAGGAGTAATTACTGGAATCTTCTACAGGCCTTATCTGATGATTCTGACATCGAATCAATTAGTGAAGAAGTGGAAAAACCTATAAAAGTATTTATTTTTAAAATAAATGTGGTATCAACACACATTGAGTACTTTCATAAGCTATTTTTTTATCAAAAAGTGTTAAAATATTTTATTAAAAAAATTTTCATTGGCATTAAAATTATTTTTGAAACAAAAGAAACAATATAAATGATACAAGATCACTGAAGAATTGTAGAAAGAATTAATTTCTCTTAAACTTAAGTGCATAGATGTAAAAAAAATAACAAAACAATATTCTAACTACAATGATACGTTGTACATCGTTTACTTTGAAAACGGTTCGGTTAAGTGGAATGACCTCAAACAAAATTTTAAGTCACTCTTTCGTACTATAGTTATCTAACTATAGTACGAATATCAACGAAAACTAAAAAACAAAGTGCAATGTCATAATTGAGGCTACAATGTTGAGCCTAAGTGTTCAATATGCGCAGGCAGACGCAAAACTGTCTTTTGCTCGCAGACAGTAAAAACTAAATATGGAAATTGCAATAAAAACCACAAAGCAACTAATATTTCTTGTCCACATCGCGAAATATGTCTCTGCATTAGAAATAACACAACACAAAGGCATCAACTTCAATCGGGTTCAATAACATGAACAATGATTTGGTCAATTTTCTGTCGTTACCTGCTCAGCGCAATAACAACAATGGTGTAATAAGATCCAGAAATAACAACAACAACAACAGTGCTCACATAAGAGCAAATGCTTGTCTTTGGTCATCCCCATTTGATAATGAGGAAAGAGTCACAGAACAATAATTTGTTTACTGAAGGCGAAATAACAAAGTTGACATATGATGTTGTAATCAAACTACATTTTTGTAATAATAAGCAAGAGCAATTCAATATTATCACACGATTAGTAATTAAGTACTTTATAATATCTGTAAATAAAGAATGTGTCAATGTTAAAAATTATTATTTGGAACTATAGAAGTCTCCGTAACAACACTACTGAATTATTTGATTTTTTTGATAATGAATAATATCGATATATGTTCCCTTTCTGAAACATGGTTTAATGGTTTGATTAAAATATGCAACGCAAATTTTAATTGTATTCGAAAAGATCAAGAAGATAAAAATGGTGGTGGAGTTGCTATCATGATAAAAAACTCTATTCACTCTGAACCTCAAATATTAGAAACTAATGTTATTGAAAATATTGGTGTCAAAAATAAGTTGATTCATCAGAATTAAATTTATTTCCCAGGTTGAGCACTTAATACCAACAATAAGTCAAAATATTGCAGAGATTTAAGAAAACTTGTCAAATGTAGTGGAAAATACCTTTTGTGCGGCGACTTTAATAGTAGACATAGGAATTGGGGCAAGATACTATATGATACAATTTCACGGCTTCCTTATGACGTAGCCTATCCAGGTGATCCCATTTATATCCCTGCCGCTGCAAATACATATTCATCTACTCTCGAGTTAGTTATTACGAATATTCCAGACTATATCAAAACCAGCTGCGCTTAATCCATAAAATTCAGACCATTTGCCCATTTATTTATTTATTTATTTCAGTCTATGAAGAAAAATTCTTACAGACTAGAAAAACAAAATGCCTACATATATAAACCATTTAATATAACTTAAAAGTAATTATTCAATGAAGCCTTCAGGCATTTTTAGAAATTGCAAAATCCAAGTTACAACTAAAATTTATTCTATTAAATATTTTTAATGCACAAAAGATAGGGGCATTAGAAGCGTAATTAGTGCGCACGGTATTCAAATGAAATAGTGCACAAAATCTAAGGGATCTAGGGGGGACATTAAAATGAATTAGCCTCAGTAAGGAAGGGCAGTCAACCATTCCTGAAATAATATCAAAAACAAAAAGAAGTAATAAAATTATTCTTCTGTTCTCCAGTATTTTTAAGCCAATAAGTTGGCAACGAGCACTATATACAGGAAGAATTCCTTGAAAATTAATAGACCGTAAGGCAAATCTTGTAAATGATTTTTGTACCCTTTCAATCCTATTTACATGGGTTTGATAAAAAGGGTTCCAGATCTGAGATGCATATTCTAGCCTAGATCGGACAAGGCTAGTGTATAGGGGTCCTTAAAGGAGGAACCATTACGTTTCACAAAAGCCAGCATAGCATTAGCTTTAGGAATAATATGGTCAAGGTGAGAACGAAAAGAAAAATTTACATCAAATACAACTCCAAGGTCTTTGAATTCACGAACAGACAAAAGCGGTACATTAGAGATACAATAAGATGAAAGAATAAGAGTGACGGATTTAGAGAAGGACATGTAAACACATTTATTAAGATTGAGAAAAAGATGATTATTTCGACACCAATGAAATAATTTATCTAATTCGCTTTGAAGAATCAAAACGTGACTTAAGTTTTTAATTTTTATGTAAATTTTAAGATCATCAGCATATAGGACACAATTACAGTGAACAAACAAAGAAGTTTAATAAAAATTACAAACAACAATGGGCCCAAAATACTGCCTTGCGGTACACCCGACGTAGCGTAAAAAGGGTAGGACGTAACATTATCAAAGGCAACGGCACACTCACGGCATTGTAAATATGATTTTAGCCAATTTAAAAAGGTGGAATGAAAGCCAAGTAAGTGCAGTTTATGAATTAAGAGCAAATGAGGAATTTTATCAAAGGCTTTGGAGAAGTCTGTATAAATGACATCAACCTGACATCCTTGTTGGAAAGCAGACAGACAATACTCAGAAAACACAGTCAAATTTGTGACAGTTGAGCGTCCCGAAACAAATCCATGCTGATTAAGCGAAATAAAATTTTTGATTGCAAAATAGACTTTGTTTTTAACAACTGACTCAAAAAGTTTGGAGATGGTTGATAATTTGGCTATGGGTCTATAATTCTCAATATTACTTTTAGATCCAGATTTATGAATAGGGGTAATTAGCGTCTTTTTCCAGGAATCAAGAAAAATACCCGAATTTAAAGAATTGTTGAAAATTAACATTAAAGGGTAGGATAGACTCTGGGCACAGTTTTTGTAAAAAATGAACAAAGACCATCAGAATCAACCGAAGTTGATTGTTTCGGGTCACGAATACCATTTAAAACATCTTTCTCTGTCAAAGAAACTGCTCCAAAGTTTACAGCAGTATCCACATTTTCAAAGACAGGTGGGATACAACTATAAGGTGGATCATAGTTAGACTTGAAAAAGTCGGCAAAAAGATTCGCCGTAGAGGTAGCGTTATTAGAAAATTTTTCACCCAAAAACATTGATGAAGGTATATTGGAACATCCTTTTTTGGACTTGACAAAACTCCAAAAAGCCTTGGGATTAGACTTAATAGAAACTTCGAATTTCAAAATATGTTGCTTATACAGATATTTGTCAAGAAAATTAAATTCTCTAACATATTTGGTATTTAGAAACTTTTTATAAAACTTCGAGCGAAGATTTTTCAATTTTAATAAGCCTCTTGTATACCACAGACACCTAAAGTTATATGTTCTAACCTTTGGGACATATCTATCAGAAATATTTGCCAAAAACCGTTTAAAAACTTTAAAGCAAGCCTCGACTCCTGAATCGATAAACGCAGCATCCCAATCTATGGACCTAATGGCAGAATTCACGAAAATAAAGTTGCATGCTTTAAAATGTAGGTGAAGAACATTTGATGAAATAGGAACTTTAAGATATTTGTAGAAAGATATGTGCAACTCAACAGGAACATGGTGCGCACCAATTACTGACAGTGGAATAATAGATTTATTAATAGCACAATTTATATTAGAAGAGATAAAAACTAAATTTAAAAGTCTTCTTAGAGCATTAAAACAGTTATTAACCTGAATAAGGCCACGATCTAATAAATTATCTATAACATACATCTCGATATCACTTGAAACATTAAATGGAGACAACTTGTTATCACCAGATAATGTACCCCATTGAATCCCACTAAGGTTAAAGTCTCCAAAAACCATTAGTTGATTCGAACTCATGGAAAAATCAACATTTAACAAAGTTATATTATCAGTGTGCATTTTATATAAAGCAAAGGAGCTACTTGGAGGAATATAAGAGACTACTAAATATAATGACTCAGATGTTCCTTTAATTAAAACGCACAACTGATCAATTACAACATCCTCATTTGACAATAGTACAAATGAAGAACAGAGGGCACGGTTTACGGCAATTAATACATCGCCACCACGTGAACAGCCAGTCGCATTTACATCTCTATCTTTACGATAGATATTATAAAGATTAGCATCAAAAAATTCTTCATTAAAAAAATTTATATTAAGCCATGTTTCAGTGAATATAAAAACATCGAATTCACATTGCGAAGTGGCAGCAAAGATATCTTTAGATTTGGTTCTCATACCAGAGACATTTTGGTAATAAATTTTTAGATCAGCAATTCCTTCCTGAATATTATGCGTTATTGCTTTTCCGCTTGTTTTTCCACATTCTGAAAAAACTTAAAGTCTTTCACCCTCACATTTACAGGCCAAAGGGCTGAATCAACAATTAAATTATAAAGTGAAGACGATACACCTAATTTAAAAGTAATTTTTTTCAAATCATTAAGCTGAGTATCTTTTTTCACTAACTTATAGCAAGCAAGATTATTTTTTGATATTTTTGTATGTTTAGTTATATACTCAATAATATTGTCTTCAGTAACCGAAGGTTTGAAGTATGACAAATGAACCCATCTTTTGCTATCAATAACAGCAAGTTCAGTGTTCATATTTATTACAACATCAATCCAATGAGTATTATTATTGTCAACTGCTGAAGAAGCAGCATTCACAACATATGAAGAGCGAGGAGCTGGAGAGGTTACATCACTAAGAGCACAATCAGCAGAAACATCACCCACAATCAAAGAAGAGACAGGTGATACATTACAAGTAGCAGCATCAACAGCAGAAAGAGAGTTTGTGTTTAAGAGAGCATCCAAACATACATTAGCAGCAGCATTGATGGGAGATTTATGTTTATCAGCATGTACAGCAGGTCTTTTAGCAGGCGCATCCAAGGTCACGGTCAATGAACTATTATTTGAAGAGTTATTTACCAAAATATCGTTGGTTAATTTTACAGCTCTTCTCTCGTTCGCACTTAGTTTTTTTGTGGAGAGAGATGAGTTACTAATCATAAGTTTTAGCTCTTTCACTTCACACACCAATTGTTGCACGATTGAAAACAAATTTGATGCATCGTTCAGGCATTTATTGCAATTATAAACAAAATATCGATTTTTTGAAAGAAACTCGAACTGAAAGTCATTTAAGTTGGCACAAGATTTATGAACCCGTACGTTACAAACATTGCACTACAAGAAAATGTCATTAGCAAAAACTTTATTGCAAATAGAGCTTCGAGAACGGAGCGTCATAATAATAAACTCACAGCAAAGACAGTCAAACTGAGACTAATTTGACCTTAACTTAAAAAAAGTGCGCCTGTTTTCAAAAACAGTACTTCAATAAAAAAAGCAAAAAATTTACGTTGTGATATTAAAGATATAAGCAGCACTAATCAAATTGATCAAAAAGTCGAAATTCTCTCAGATAGCATTCTGAACTCTATTAATGTTGCGGTACCGCCTAAAAATATAAAGTCAGTTTGAAGTACTTTGCCATCTCTCATATTAAGTTTAATAAAACAGAGAAATCTTTTTCGTCAACAATGGGTAAGGTATAGCAAGAATCAGATCGGTTTGTAATGAATAGATGTAATTTATATATTCGTCAATAAATATCCAAGTTTAGGAACACGGAATGGAATAATAAATTGGCTTCATTATATAAATGTTCAAAACCTTTTGAATATATATCTCAAAGTGATTAAAAAAGAACTTATTTGAAATACAGCCCATCAAAAAAGACGGAAAAATGAAAGTTTCAAATTTGGCGAAAGCAAATGCCTTTTGTGAAACGTTTCTTGAAAATCACAAGGTATCTGAAAATGTAGGCACTTTTATAGACGATAATTTAGTACGGTCTGTGCATAAAAACACATTTCAACTAAAATTTTGTTAAGTGAATATGTTTCTTATTGTAGTGAAAAAAGAAAGAGTAAAAACGCGTGTACACACGCCAACGATTCAGATCAAAAAGGGAAGATTTTTATTAGATGTAATGTAATAACAGCTGGTATTCTGACATAAGGCATATATAGTATACAGAGATGTTATACTTATTCATGAAATTTAAAAATGACACTCTAACTAATTACAACATTTCTAGTAGTAGTATCACTCTATTTATCAAAGAACTGCGTCTGAATTAGACGAAATCAAGAATTTTATGCTTAAACATCTACCCAAAATAGCTGTGATATATTAAACTTTTATAATTAATTAACAATATTTCCCCAATACCTGGAAAGTTGCAAGAGTTGTACCAATTCCAAAACCGAGTCAGACTGTGCACAAAACTACAGGCCGATTAGCCTCCTCACTAGTCTTGGTAAGATGCTTGAAAAGGTAAACTATGGAAATTTATTACTGAAAATAAAGCTATACCGGATCAGCAGTTTGGATTTCGACCATTTCATAGCACTTTGCATCAAGCACAAAGGTTATGCAAACATGTAAAAGATAATTTCAGGGAAAGTAGATCTACTGCCGTGTTTGTACTTGATGTTAAGAGTGCATTTGATACCGTCTGGCGCAAGAGTTTAATTTTTAAAATTATAAACTTTAACATCCCCCTCCAACTAGTTAAGTTAATTAATAGCTTCCTCCCAAATCGGTATTTTTGCATATGCTTAAACGATGAGTTTTCAGATCTTTTTCAGATTACCGCTGGGGTTGCTCAAGGATCTGTATTCGGACCTTTATTGTACCTGATTTACTGCTGTGATATGCTCAAATATCCCTATTGCTTATATGCAACATACGCTCACGATACTGCAGTGTATTTTTCACATAAATTTGGTCAAAATATAGTACCTAAATTACAATGTACTTGGACGAATTATTAGATTATTTTAATAAATGGAAAATTAAGGTTAATGGTGGCAAACCTTTTTCACAAGAAAAAGAAAGCACTAATTTTATCCACTATACCCTTTAATAATTAATAATGTCCAAGCTGAATGGCAGAACTGCATTAAGTGTCTCGGTGTGCATTTAGAGCAAAAATTGACCTTTAATGAACATTTTTAAAACATTAGATTAAAATATAATAAAGCAAAAAATATGCTGTATCCTTTAATTAAAAGAAATTCACTATTTATCAACGAAAACAAGGTCATCTCAGGAAAAGTAGTGTTTCAAGGTATAACTTTATACGCATGTCCAATTTGGGGGTCTGGTGCAAAAACGTAGATTAAGAAGTTGCAAATTTTGCAGAACAAGCTGTTAAAGATGATGCTTAACCTGCCTTGGAATTATTTAACTAAACAGCTACATAGAGAACATTATATAAAAACTATTTCTGAAAAAATAGTAAAAATGTCTGAAAAATATAAATTTGATAAATTTTTTTTCACACCAATATTTTCTCTCTTTTTATTCCTTTGTCTTTATTTATTTTTAACTATTTTTTTTTATTTTATATTGGAGGTTTTATGTAGCCACTCTCCGTTTAAATTGCATAATTATTATTTGTTATTTCCTTTTTTTTTCAAAAAAAAAATCAAATATGTTTCAGAAGAAAAGTATTTTTACTAAATCTCTGTAAATTGTGTGATAACAATATGTATTATAACGAATATTGCTACAATAAATAAATTAAACTATTTTTGCCATAGCTGAATATCATAGCTATGGATTTTGCAGGTATGTGGACAAAATCAGTTCAAATATTGTGTCTTTTTAGACCTATAAAATTTTCAGGTAGGATATAACGCAAAAAAACTGAATACGTAAGTTTTTTATGGGACAGTCCTTTGTTTTATTTTTTTTTTAACTTTGATTTTAATACAATTTTTTTGTCCGTAGAAACATGAAAAAATGCAAATATAGCTGTGACGTATTTTGTGACATTTGTGGTGTTAATTAAATAAGAAAACTGAAACGAAATATCACAGGCTTTGTGAAAGAAGTTTATGCTGTTTATTTCGGGTTACATATAGAAAACCAAGAAAAACCAAGTGTAGGGCAATCATTGATTCCACATTAATAACAATATGTTACATTAGAACACAATGCACTCGAGACGGTCAATGTCGTTTTTCATTGGGGTATTTACGCTAAAGCAAATTACAGAAAAACGAATGACGCGTTTTAGTCACACTTGATCCACTAACATAATTTGAGACTACACGAGGAAACGCCAAATCAAATGCAGTTTGCATTTGTGTCAAGCGAAAGAAGATGCGTCAACTAAAAATAGCCAAAATAGAATACCGGGAAATTTAGTAAATTCCCTAAAAATAAGATGTAAGAATTTTATATAAATAGTTAGAATTAAGATCATCAATAATCATTAAATAATCACAAGTTAAAATGAAGACAATAAATATACTACAGTTAAAAATAAAAGGCTAAAGTTTATTTTTTTTTTTTTTAAATAATCAAAGCGGGATTTTAGTAGAACACGCTTCATATGTGCAAAGAAGCTAGGACTTTTCCATAGGACATTCCGTATTAGAATAGGGACCTAATAGCACAAATAATAGACCATTCATTACATGGCGATCCAGCCTTTTAAGAACCATGTAATCAAGACAGTCATATTCTTAATAAACAAGCAAAATCCTGCGGTTCGACTAGTCCTGGACTAATCTTGCGAAATCATTGAAGATTTTGCCTATTTATTCTTTTTTTGTAAAATAAAATATTGTGAACAAAAATAAATGAAATTTTCAGAGATGTATCATCCTGAATGATCTGAAAATTTTGAGCCTCAAAAGGCTGAAATCAATTCAAATTTTATTCTCTCGCTCTCATTCTCAATGTTTCAATTTACATTGCAAATCATAAATCTTAACTTTAAATGCTTGTAAAATCAAATAGGGTGAAAAAACATGGATAAAATTTTCAGGGATGGTACTCCTGTGTGTTCTAAAAATTTTAAGCCTTAAAGGCTGAAATCGGTGATGGAATATTTGGGAAATTGATGTCTTTTGAAAAAGTCAAACATTCTTTTTGTCATCTACTAGTACACAACTACCCAAAAATAATATAAAAGCTAATTTCAATTGTGTTGGTTTTTTTATATTCATCAACGAATTTTTTTGTTTTACTTATGAGCTTTTTTGAACAAAATTTAAGTCTTATTTTTTTAAGCAATAATGTTGGTCAAAAAAATTTTATCGATTTTTTTTATATCTTCTACATGATAGACCAATCATTGAAAAAAGTTTCAGCTTATTTAAAAAACATGAGGGTAATGATAGGCTCATTATAGATGAAATGACCCATATGATAAATCAAAAGAAATCCTTAAAGCTTTTTTTTAATTTCATACTTACTGTCTTCTAATGATATTACATATGTATAACATACGTATAAAATTTAAAAAACATCCGAATTAGTGGAAATTCCATTACCATCGTCATCTAAAAATTCTACAAATCTAAATTTAAATATTTGGATAACACTTTTTTTTTGACATCTTAAGGCCTCTTTTGTGACCAGATTAAGTGAAAAATAGTTTAGTAAAATATAACAACTTAGAAAATGGTGGCCCAAATCGAGGTTTTATTCATAATAAATTCACTCCGTGTCTTCAGTTCAAACTGTGCGGTCGTGCTAATTTCAGCTTTGTGAGCTTTGAATTCTTAAATAAAAATAAAACAAAAACTTTTCCGTTTCGTATGTGCGAGAGTGTTGCGATATCGTTTTCGGTCGTTTCTGCTTGGACACTATCTTTTTAGCCTCTGAATTTTATATATAATGCCTTGCTCTTGTGGTCAAAAGGTTGAACGTAGTCGGCCTGGAATACAGTGCTGTAAGTGTAGTGAAATATTTCATCTAGACTGCATAAATATTTTTCCAGAAGATTTTGAATTTATGCAGAAATCTATTTCTATTGTAAAGTTTGTGCGAGTGTGCGTCGCAGTTGCATTCGTTCCCCCCGCGATCTAATACTCCACCGGAAAGAGTTGTAGTTGATAACTGCTCAGCTTCTTTAAACTTTGCTAAAGAGCAACAATTACAACAACGCAAACCGGTTTCGTCTCTGTCTCAGCAACCAAAGGCAATAAGAAAGAAGTAACATTACAAGCTACATACAACAAAATTATTGCTCTTAGATCTGATAATGTGCATGCTCTCTCTTTGTCAACCTCTTCGCAAAATGACAAAAAACTATTATTTCAATGTGCAATGTAAACAGTGATTTTGATGTAAATTCTAATACATCTCTCTTAAATAAAGAGGTCAACAAATTGATGGTGTTGTTACTTTGTTGTTGGGAAATGCAGATCATGTTGACGTTGTTTCTACCGCTATTGATGTTGCTGCTGCTGATTTACTTAGCCCTGCTGTTTCTTTTCCATTACCTAACTATATTGATCATACACTGTCAACTGCTGCTTGCTCAAATCCGACTACGTCATATGCTGCTACAGCTGCTGCTGCCGTCACTGCTACTTCCTTGAATCCAACTACATCATATGCTGCTGCTGCCGTCTCTGCTAATACTACTCCAATTCCTGCTACTAACAGTTTGCGTAGACAAACGTCTACCTCAAATTCATGTCAAAAATTTAATTCTCCCATGCTGGCTTCATAACGTCATGTACAAAGATGAAGAAAAATATTAGAAATAATGAAATGCTAGTTGTTGGATCAAATCATAATGCTGAGCTTGATGTAGCTGTGAGGATGAAGTGGCTGCATTTATCGTCATTTGCGCCTTCTGTTACCGCAGAGAAAATTATTGATTATGTTGCTAATCATGGTAATATAGATAAACAGCATCTCCAATGTTTCAAACTAGTTAAAAAAGATGTTTCTTTGGATACTCTGAGGAGTGTAACTTTTAAATTAGGCATAATGGATTCGTTTTATGATAATTTAATGATCTCTGATTTGTGGCCGGCAAAGTTTAATGTCCGTCCATTTAAATTTTTTCCAAAACCAGGGGAACAACTACAGATTCTTCAATGCGAAATAATTTAACTAAGCACATAAGCATACAAAATTCTCCATCTATAAATTTAAATGCTTCAAAATTTTATTTTCAAAATCTCTCTGGCATGAGAACGAAATTAGTGCTCGTGCGAAATTTTATATTGGAAGGAGATAATGATGTATTAATATTTGTTGAAACTTGGCTAAATGAAGATTTTAAGGATGAAGAGATTGCTGATCCCTCAACGTTTCAAATATATCGAAAAAATCGGGATGTTCTAAAAACAGGTTGCAGGCGTGGTGCTGGTGTGCTGGTAGCTGTCCGCAGTAATCTATTTACATCGCTCTGTAATATCGATACATTAGATGGGCTGATTGATCAATTATGCATTGTGATTCATCAACCTCATGGTAAAATATATTTATGTACTTCATATGTTCATTCCATTATCTGCTGCTTGCTAAACTTTACAAAATAGGTTTTCGCTTCTCATTTCTTACATGGCTTAAGGCCTATATTACTAATAGGGTTTCTTTTGTATCAATAGAAACAAAAGCATCGATTGTGAAATCACAATCTTTTGATGTTACGTCTGGGGTTCCGCAGGGTAGTATTCTTGGACCACTGTTATTTATCCTTTTCATTAATGATATCTCTACGTGTTTCTTTTGTTCTCAATTCTTGTTATCTGCTGATGATTTGAAGATTTTTTACAAAGTGAAAAATTACTCTTGTTGTGCCAAATTGCAAACTGATTTGGATACTATCAATGAAATTCGTGACCTTGGTGTATTTTTTCCCAAACTTTGATCTGACACAACTCAAGCGTCCGACTGCCTAGGGAGCTGAAATTTGTGCAGTCCTTCGATGTGTCAAAGCTTGAGTAAAATCGGAGGTTTTTTTAAATTTCATACGCATGTTTTACGTATTTCATACGTATGTAATATCATTAAAAAACCATAAGTATGGTATCAAAAAACTCTAGAGATTTTTTCTTTTATATGTATATTGAATATAAATAACATCCCAAATAATTCTCCACTCAAGTTTCTGTAGTTGGCAAACTTGTCATTTAAACTTTGTCAACGCCCACCGTGCTGATTTTTAACCAAGAATTGACAAAAGGTGTATTTTTAGCAAATCCAATTGCGCCATTAAAGGGAAATTGGCACATTAAATTAATAAATACAAACGAAAACGAAATCATTTTGAAAGATATTAAACCACAAATAGAAAAATTAAGCAACTATACTGTCATGAAAATATTACAAAAAACGGACAGAACGGATGAACAACGTTTCGACCGATTGATGAAAGAATTTAAATTGAGCGAACGAGCTAGACCCGATTTAGAAGTTACATTTGAAAAGTATCCATCAGTTTTTCACCTAGCAGGAGAAAATCTTTCAGTGAAAATTTTTTTTGCACAAAAACTTAATTTGACAGATACAACACCTGTATTTATTAAAAATTATAGACTCCCACATACACAGTATGACGAAATCAACAAGCAAGTTGAAGACCTAGTGAACAGTGACATTGAGCGCTCCGTTAGTTCATACAACTCCCCATTACTCGTAGTACCGATAAAGAGCGATGAAAATAACAAAAAATGGCGTTTAGTTGTAGACTGTAGGAAGTTAAATGACAAATTGGTCAACGACAAGTTTTCTTTATTTAAACTAAAAGGCGCACTGGACATGCTACGCAGAGCCAAATACTTTTCAACTTTGGACATGACAACTCATTCCACGAGACACCTCCAGACGAAGAATCGAGACCATTGACAGCATTTTCTACGCAAAACCGACATTTTCAATTCAAACTTTTACCTTTCGGCAAAAGATTTCATCAAACAGCTTTCAACGCATGTTAACGATTGCGCTGAATGGTTTAAGTTCAGAGCCATTTTTGTATGTCGATGACATAATTGCTTTCAGATGTTCATTAAAACATCACAACCAAAATCTAATTAAAGTTTTCGATCGCTTACAACATTATAATTTGTAGCTAAGTGCAAGCAAATGTCATTTTTTAAAATCAGAAGTAGTATATCTTGGATATTTAATTACCGATAAAGGTATCAAAACAGTGCCAAAGAATGCAGATGACGTAAGAAAATTTTTTGCGTTTTGTAAATATTACATTCATTTCATACCGGATTTTGCAAAAACTGCAAAATGTTTGAATTCTTTGCTCAAGAAAGGAATGCCTTTCATCTGGTCGGATGAATGCGACAAACCATTCAACGTTTTAAAACGAAAGTTAATTAATCAACCAGTATTGCAATATCCAAGTTTCGAGAAACAGTTTATCCTTACAATTGATGCATCCGATTTTGCACTTGGAGCCGTAGTTTCACAAGGAGAAATCGGTCATGATTTACCAATCTCTTACGCGAGTAAATCACTAGAGAAACATGACATTAGCAAACCTATAATTGAAAAGGAACTCTTAGCAATCCACTGGGAAATAAACTTTTTCAAACCTTATCTATTTGGGAGAAAGTTTATAGCAGTAACCGCCATCGGCCACTAGTCTCGTTATTTTCGCACAAAATCTTTCATCAAAGATGACACGTATAAGAATCGACCTGTCTGACTACGATTTACATATTATTTACAAGCAAGGAAATATCAATACAAACGTAGACGGGTTATCGCGAATAAAAAAATAGCGACTTTTAAAGTCCATGATTCCCACAAGTGAACAAAATGAAGAGCAAAATAAACGTAAAATACAAGCAGTTACAAGGAGCAAAACTAAGACAGGCAAGGAAGCGAGTGCCAAACAAAATGAAAAAAGAATAGAGGCAAATAATAAGGGTCCGAACGCATCAAAAAGAATAACATCACCCCACGTCAGTCTGATCAACTGCACATCTGGGAATGTACATCCTTTAATGACGTCAAACAGCTGAAAAAATTGAAATTTATTGTTGAGAATAATTGTAATGAAACCATGGTTATATTGAAAAATAATAAAGTGCAAGTATCATGTAGTTATAACCTTTGGAAGCTAGATACGATGTTGGAGAAGCTACATTGTTTACTATAAAAGACACGTGTTGAGCAGCTAGTCCTTTGTGACAGTGATTATATATTTAAAAATATTGATATGAATGCATTCAAACAGAATTACAATAAATTAATAGTAGAAAGAAGTAATGTCAATTCGACAATAAATTTCAATGGGAAATTTAACCAAATTAAGGTAACCTAACCTAATCTACAATAAATTAAAAGGAAATAAAGCCTCACCAATTAATATTCTAATATACAAAGCTCCAAAACGAATTAATAGCGTACTACAGCAATACAAGCTGATCGACGAATTCCATACGTCTCACATATCAGGTCATTTCGGCGTACGAAGAACTGTACTGAAGCTGAAAGAACGTTAGATTTGGAAAGATATGACTCGCATGGCCAAGAAATTTGTAAATAATTGTGTCAGATGTGCGCAAAGTAAAACAACGCGGCACTCAAAAGAGAGACTCGTGTTGACAGACACCACAACCACTAGTTTTGAAACGATCCCTATTGATACCGTGGGACCACTTCCAATTTCCAACGGTTATCGGTACATCTTAAATATGCAATGCGATTTAACTAAGTTTGTTGCTGCGTATCATATTGCAACAAAAGAAGCAAAGGCAATTGTGACATCACTTGTAGAGCAATTGATACTTAAGTACCGTTGTTTCAAAACACTTAAGTCAGACAACGGCACAGAATTTAAAAACTCTTAATCATAAGAATTATGCCAACTACTTGAAACAAATCAAGTATTTGCCACGCCATACCATCACGAAACAATGGGTTCGGTTGAGAGATCACATCATGTGTTAAATGAATATCTTCTTCCATTTGCTGCCAGCAGCAATTGGAACGAACTAGTACATTACTATACGTTCGCATATAACACGACCCCCTCATCTAGACAAAGATAGATATAGTCCTTTCGAATTAGTTTATAGAAATATTGTCTTATTACCAAATGACATATTAAGGAAAAAAACCAAATTTACGACCTGAACAATTACACGGATACACTAAAATTACACTTGGGAACATCATTAACAAGAGCATAACAATTGATAAACAAAGCAAAGATTAACAGAAAAATTATTTATGACAAAAAATCCACACAGGCAAACTCACATGAAATAAGAGATTTTGTTTCCATTCGGGTTGAAAAGAAAAAAGTTACAAAAACCATTTCATGGCCCATACTTAATAGTAGAAAGAAGTAATGTCAATTCGACAATAAATGTCAATGGGAAATTTAAAAATTGCACAATAATCTTTTAAAGAAATTCAACAAAACCTATTATAAAAATGGTTACACAACAAACGAAAACAAAATCATGTCATTATGTTGCTAATAAAAAACATCAAATTTTTGTAAATGAAACCACATTGAAAAATAAAACGAACAACTGAAAATGACATAACAATTATTTTGTGTCATAAGCACAACAAATATTAATAGTATGTATATTTTTTACTTTTAAAAATATTCAGAATCGTATTCATTACATTTTTACTCAATGTTATTTTCATTGCAATTTAAGAACTTTTTTTAGTCTTTAATTCACCCCTGCAGCAAGTATGCATACTTATCAAGCAAACAAAATTTAAGATTATACTTAAATTAGAATTAATTTCATTTCATTTCACCAAATATTTAAATAAGTAAGATTTAATAATGTTTATCAATACAATTTTTTTAAATATGTATTATATAAATCCCTAGAAAATTTTGAAACACAAAAACAATATTGTAATAGATAGCATAAATATTTTTCAACTAAAATTCAAAAAAAAATTGACTCAGTATATGTTTTAGTTATCGGTCTTTAAAAATTAATTTCTTTCAAAAGTAATTTTTCGCTCACTTTGCGGTAGAGGTGTAAGGTAATCATTGATTCCACATCACTTACAATATGTTACATTAGAACATATGGCACGCGAGTCGGTCAATATCATTTTTCATTGGTTTCTTGTTGCATTTATTTAAGTCACACTTGATCCACTAACATAATTTGAATAATTTTTTGGTGATGTAAAAGAGACTACACGAGGAAACGCGAAAACAAATGTAGCATGCAAATAATAGACCATACATTACACATGGGTGCCGCATAAAACTTGTAAATTGTGTGTTGAATCTTTACGTTTGTGGAAGAAAGGACAACGCCACGGGTTAGAGGTTGCTGTCCCTATAATCTGCATGAAGCCGAAGGATCAGTTCAATGATTGCTATTTTTATGTAGTAGACATCCCAGATTTCAATTGAAGTAGGAAGTGGAAATATCCAGCTTTCTTGGCCCATCTTTACCTCGGAAATAGTTCGTATGAACTCAGAATCTATGTTACAAGGCCATCAAACTCACAGCATGCAATCCATTCTATTAGTAGAAGTGAATATCTAGAAGAAATATTAGTACCACAGTTGTTGTCTCAAAATGACCTCAGAGAGATATAACTTTATCAAAACAAGCATCAGAATATCTTGCTTCAAGACTGAAAGAAAATAATTTATTAGCATCAAATGTAATAATTACAGCTTACAGGACGAAGACAAAGTGCAATTTTACCCTTTTTCAGTGAAAATGAAGAACTCGTCTACTGCAATAATATTGCTCGGAGACTTCTAGATATGGGTTTAAATTAATACAAATCTACTTCATTGATAGCTGCCAAAGGAGATTAAAATGCGTTCTATTACACAATGGAAATCAGTTTGCATTAGTTCCAATTGAACATCCAACAAAACTCAAAGAAGAATATCAGAATATTAGATTAGTTCTACAAAAAATTAATTACTACGAATATCAATAGCCGGTTTGTGTCGACTTGAAAATTGTAAACTTTTTACTTAGTCAGGAAAGTGGATACACGAGATACCCCTGTTTTATTTGTATGTGGGGCAGTAGAGCAATTTAAATTCACTGGGAACAAGATGTGTGGTCTTTGCGAGAATCCTTAGGTATTGGCAAAGCTAATGTTATAAATGAGCCTTTGTTAAGTAGAGAAAAAAATCATACTTCCCCCACTCTATAACAAGTTAGGTATGATGAAACAGTTTGCCAAAGCGCTGGACAAGAACGGAGAATACTTTAAATACTTTTGTCAAACATTTCCTAAGTTAAGTATGGTGAAGTTGAAAGCAGGAATATTCGATGGCCTTGATATTTGCACATTAATAAAATACACAAACTTCATAACAGTTATGACTAGTTCTGAAAATGAAGCTTGGAGGGGTTTCGTGTTGGTTGTAGAACATTTTTTAGGTAACTATAAAGCACTACATTACAAGGAAATTGTGCAAACTATGTGGGAGAGCTTCAAGCTTTTAGGAGAAAATATGAGCATAAAGCTATCCGTAGTCACCTGGGTAGGTGGGATCGTTACATGATGGCTGTCTACTGCTGGTCATTACAACGAGATTGTCCAAAAAAAATCACAATAGAAAATCTTATAAAAGGTATTTCTCTGAAGTGTAACATTAGTTTTGCTCTCTCTCTTTTAACTTCTGTTTAAATTAATAATGTACCATTAGGTAATATTTTTTAATAAAATTTTTATTTTATAGAATGTAATTGTTTTATTTTCTCATTTATTGTGCTATTTATAGTGTAACTAGCTGACCCGGCTGACATGACCTCAATCGGTCGAGTCGTTCAGAAGATTTGCAATCACAAACAGACACATCAACGATTATATGTGTATGTATATACATATGTGTATAGGCCACCTTAAATATGCACTCTAAATAAAAGTTTTATAGCCTAAGCTATGCTTTTTGATATAAAAGACACGTGGTGTAAGTTCCATGTGAATCGATTGAGTGGTATTTGTGGAAATGATATTTTAAAAATATTTCTGTAAGAGAACCACCCTCAATATGCACCCCAAATAACTAAATTGTAAAGCCTAAGCTATGCCACTTGATATAAAAGCTATGTGGTGTAAATTCAGGTCTTTGTGAAAATGCTATTTTAAAATTATTTTTGCTTAAGGGCTATCATAAATCTGCACCTTAAATAAAATTTTTGTAGCCCATATTATTTTCGGGGTGAAGACAAATCAAAGATCGTTAATATAAAACCAATTTTGTATGAGGGCCACCCTAAATAAAAGTTGTGTAGCCCATATCCTTTTTGGGTTAGAGACAAATCCAAAAAATCAGGGATCATTAAAATCGGTCCATTCGTTCTTGAGTTATAAAGAGTGTAACTAACCCGACTTTGTTTTATGCATATATATAGATAAGTATCATAAAAACTAGAGCCAGTTCAGTATTTTCATGAATATATTCATAAACTGGGCACCTGGAGCTATAGAAATCCGCCGAGACATTCAGTGCATCTGTTGACCAGAGTTATGATGTTGTTAACAGTTTAAGTTTCAAATCAACTTTTTAAAAACATGAAATCGGAGAAGAAAAATATTACACCATGAAACAATTTTTTTGAAGCAATCCACTTTTTTATGAACAAATTCCATTGTCTATTCTAACAAAAGCTTCCTTCGGCACTCAAAAAAAAATATTGCATCATGAAAAAAATTTTTTTGAAAGCATTCTATCCACTTTGTCTTAAACAAATTCGACTTTTCTATAGTCCTCAACGTTTTTTTGACGTGAGATTGATGTCTCAACAATGCACGCATTGTTTTTAAAATTCCAAGTAGTCGGGTCATAGCTGTTCCGTTTCACGAATTTTCACCCATTTGTGGAAAACACATTATTATACGTCATTTACAAATAAAAACAAATTTTTGAGATGTTATACGTATATACAAAGCACTTATGTAGAATTTAGATGTATCACTTTAGACAGAATAAATAAATATAATTTTAAATTATTTATTTTGTTTTCTTTTCCAAATCAATAACAAGGATTCCACATTTTTCCTCCACCAACAACTCCACCAGAGCCAGCTCCTCCAGATCATCAGATTATCTTATGTTCTTACAAGAATCAGTTCGTATCAGCTTCCGAGTCAAGTTTGGAAGAATTAACATGTAAATTTTGTTCTCCTTAAACCAAGGTTGTTATTAAACATAATATTTTTTTCATGCTTTCTATGAACAGCGGACGTGAGTGGGTCAAAGGAATCATTGACCAAACATGACACAGGTTTAAACCGTAATATATTTCTTTATTTCACTTTTATATTGATAATAACAAAATAAATGTATATTTTAAAAGTTAAACAGCGTCAAGGGAACTTAAATGCGGTTGCAAAATTAAAAAAAAAAGCAAGATTGCTTTGTTTATGATCTTTGATAGGCTATCATCTGTTAACGATCCACATATTCGATAGAGATACAATCCCTCAAAATTTAAGGGTGCCCCACGATACATAATCTTTAATTAACTTAACTTACAAAGCGAATTGTAGAAAAAATGTTGCACACGGTTACAGCTAATTTAACCTTATATCAACCAGACATACATATCTAATATCTTACTGATTGTTGTTTCTTTGGGCTGAGAAGGTAATTAATAGCCTAAGATCCGCATGTAACAGATTAGAGCAGGGTTGCCTAAAAAAAATAAGCCGCAATTACCTTTTCTTAAAGAAATTGTAATTAATTTATGTTGATGAATTGTAACTCTATATGATTTTTACGTGAATTAAACCTTACTTGGAAGAAAATTGAATGAAGGATGTAAAAAATATTCTTTGTCAGTTGAAGTTTAATATTTATTGCACACGATAGTACGTAGTTGACTATAAAATAATTATTAATTGATAGTTATTGAAAAAATGTAAATAATTTTTTTTATTACACATGTATCTTACTTATCTTTTATTCATTTTCTTCTTCTGAACTTGTATTCAGTAGATCTGAGTCTTAAAGGTTTTCGTATAGATCAGAAGCTTCATCTGTGTCGTCTTTGTCTTCCTCCTTTGACACGGATAAATGCCTTCGACTGTCATTAGCATCAGATCACTAATGAACCATGTTTGTTTCAGAGTATCATCGATTAATGAGAACCGCAATCCTCTGCGTTTAATTTCGCACAATTCGGACCTGTTGCAACAAGGTGCAAGAGGAAGGCAAAGACGACACAGAAACCTCTGATCTATACGAAAGCTCTGATGACTTAGACCTACAAGCTCAGAAGAAGAAAATGTAAGAAAGATAATTTAGATTTATTTGTAAAAAAGTGTGACTTACATTTTTTAATAAAAATTAATTAATTCTTCCGCCCATTATTTTACGGTCAACTTTTTGTTATCTTGTACAGTAAAAATTAAACTTCAACTGAGAACCATTACTTTTTACACCCTTCACCTCGTTTTGCAAATACCGTTTAATTTAAAAAACATGTAGTTTCAATTTATCAACATAAATTAATTAAAATTTCTTCAAAAGGAAGTTGCGGGTATTTTTTTAGGCAACTCAGCACTTATCTATTATATACTCATTAAGCTTTTATTTCAATTAAGTTTCATTAAATAAACAGACACCTTCAGAATCAGCTACCGGATCTTGTACTATAAGTAGTAAGGCCCCATTACAAACAACTAAGGGGGGCTATGGCTCTGTAGCACGGACACTGTCAAGAGAGTATGAAGATATTCTTGGTATTTTTGAAACAAAAGTTTTTTTTTTGCGTTCGGTCCCTGCGGTCCCACTTTCCTGCCTGACCGCACGAGAGGCGCATCTGTCTGTCGTACGGATCGATGACCGACTACGAACACCCCGGACTGCTCTGTGTTCAGTGTGCGAAACCGTACGTGTGAGGCACAACCGACTATCGTACGGATCGGTGACCTGGACTGCACTATTTCTTTTAACGAAATGATGGGTTGAGCCATATCCGATCACAAATTAAATAAAATTTCTATTAAGCCCAGAGGCTGTGCAGCAGAAACAAAGGAAAATATGCAATTTCAAGAATTAAAATATAAATCTATTTTTTGCTTTATAACATTGTAAGAGTCCAAGGGTGTAATAAAATGACAAAGGGTATTATAATCATTACATATACACCGGAGTGGACAAAAAAGAGCGTAGTTAGAATTACATATATCAGGCCTTAAGAAACGAAAGTGCCTCAAACTCCTTCCTGGATTATTGAAGTTAATCATACCTTGCAATAACTCAGAGTTCATTGTATCGGAAAACAGTTTATTTAAGAAAGTAACATTAAGCCCCCGAAGTGAAAACAATATAAATTGTTTCTGCACCGACTCGAGCATATCAATGTAAATATTATATTGTGGGTTCCACACCACTGACTCGTATTCCAATATTGGACGAACAAGTGATGTGAAAAGCAGCTTTAGTCGTGTAGGGGTCATCAAATTGTTTAGACCATCGTTTTATAAATCCAAGGACACCTTTTGCTTTGTTCGCCATTAAACTTATATGAAAGTTGAAGCGAAATTACAGTATTTATCCATAGTGACGCCTAAATCTACAAAATTTTCAAACTTTTCCAATTTTGCACCGTTTATAGAATATGAAGATCAATTTGTTTCCTTCTTGTAAAAGAAATTTGTTTGCACTTTTTGAGATTTAAGGTCATCAAGTTTGTATCACACCATTTAACAAGTTCAATTAGGTGTGATTGTAAAGTTTTATGTTTAAATTAATCATTAACCCCTTGATGCCCAAATTATTTCTAGAAGGAGGAAAATATGAACTATGACGGTCCCACAAAAAACTCACGTTTTGCTTTTTAGTTATAAAAAAAATACCCAGTAATTTTTTTTGTCTTTTTTCGTTTTTTATCAATAATGGCTAGTGTTCAGAATATATATAACTAAAAACTAAGTAACCATTTTTTTTTATAAATATTTCTTACTTTTTTTGTGAGGTCCTTCATTAAACTTTGTCCAGTGGACTCATCGCCTGTATGGTACGATTTTTTCCACTTAAGCCTGAAGTCTTGTGAATTTTTTGCAGTCTTACCACTCCTTCAAAAATGTCTTTTCATTAGAGCCCAATATCTTTCAATTGGACGAAGCTCTGGGCAGTTGGGCGGATTTGCTATTTTTGGTACGAAATTGATCTTTTTACTTGCATACCATTCCATCGTAGCTTAAGAGTAATAAGAGGTTGCTAAATCTGGCCAGAACATCACGGTACCCTCATGTGCACCAATAAATGGTAGAAGACGTTTTTCGAGGCACTCGTCTATGTAAAACTTTGGAATTGATTGTGCCTTGCGTAGCAAAAAATCTGCTTCTGAGATCACAGGTGCATATGACCTGCCAAACCATACATTGCTTCGGAAATTTCGAAATTTTTTTTCTTTGATTTTACAAGACACATGCCTGTTTTTCGGTGATGTATAATATTCGGGCTCAGGTAGCTGCTTGAAATCTGCTTTGACTTAAGTTCCGTCGTCCATAACACAGCAAACAAATTTAGTCAGGTACCTTTAATACCATTTTCGGGCTCGCATCTGAGCCATCAACTGCTTTTCATCAGAACGGTCTGGTACCTTTTGAACTCTATGTTTTTGGCTTACTTTTCTCCTTTATCCTTTGTACAGTAGATTTTGATGTACCTGCTCTAGCCGGCATATCTCGCACTGAGGTGTTAAGACTCTGCTTAAAAAGGCGCTTTACCTTCGTCGCTACGTTTTGGCTAGAAAATTCTGGTTTTCTGCCTGAACCTTTTTTCGGGAAACAGGTTGACCCTTCTTATAATTAGGAATAAGCGTAAAGACAGTTTTTTCTGTTGCTCTAAGTAACAAATATTGTGTCTTAGACCTATAAATTTATCAGGTAAGTTTTTTCTGGGACAGTCCTTAGGTTTACTTGAGTTATTTTGACTTAAAATAAGATAGCTTTTAAATTTTATAAAAATTGGTCCTCTGAAACTGTTTTTATAGGTTGTTGCGTATACGCAACATTGGGTACCAAGGGTAGTATTTTTGTTGTTGACTGTTTTATGAAGTTTCATTATTTATAACGACTTCTATGCAATATTAATTTATAAGTGACAAGATTAAACTTTATTTATACATGATACGTCAAAATCAATTATTTTTTGGGTTACAACACAAGTATACGCCACACTTGGAATTTGTTCAAATTATTTTGTACTTCTGTTCCAACGACGATACGTATCTAATAGTTTGCACAAACGTAATTTGAGATAAGTTGAACAGCGCCAGTATCGTAACAAGTCACAGTTGTGTGGTCTTAACTCTATCATCGTATGTGCTCCTTTGAGTTTACGAGGTATGGCGTTAAAATAGTTTATATTTAGAGCTGTGTCACGCCCCTTTAAGAGCCTTTGAAAACTTAAAACTTAGCCCAATCTTAATTTTGCTCACATAAAAGCACCAATTCCATCAAAATCGCTGCAACATTTTCCGAAATAGATTTGGGAAAATATAGATAGAGCACGGAAAGCGTGTCCGCGAACTGATTTTGCCTATTTTAAACCAGCAGAAGCTTTCAAGAAGTTGTGACCTGTGTGCCAAACTTGATTCAATTAGCTTGCTTGATTATCTCGTAAACGTGATTTCGCAGACAGGCATACATACAGACAGACAGACAAACAGACAGACACAACTGAATTGACTCAAATGGTGACGCTGATCAAGAATATATATACTTTTTTATACCAGCCACGCCCCTTTTATTCGTTGAGTTACAAAGTGAATATACACTCTGTGTGGGGTATAAAAATAGACTCTATGATACCCAATGTTGCGTATACGCAACATCAACATATAAAAAATTCCACAGTATTCAAAAGACTTTGTATTTTATCAAAGTTAACTTAATTCCACCTTATTTATCAATACTGTTATAAGATTAAGTGAATTTATTGCATTAAAACAAAGCTAGAGCCACTAGAAAACAAGTTGTCAAACAATAATTGTTGCTTCCTATCTGTTAGATACAATTCAATCCACTTTAATATCGATGAAGGAAAGCCTATTAAATACTGCTTTTTTAAAATTAGGCAATGACTTAAGCAGTCAAAAGTTTTGCTGAAATCCGTGTTTATAACATCTGTTTGCTGATTTCGCTTAAATCCGTTTATAACAAGTGTAGTGAACTATAAAAGATTTCTGGATGTAGATCTACCTTTTAGAAAACCGTGCAGAGATACTGTCATCAAGGGCGAGACAAAGTTTGAGAGTTGATCATTAATTATTTTTTCAAAAAGTTTTGGGATTGCACTGAGCTTAGATATGCCTCTATAATTTTCAATATAAGCCTTCCAGATTTGTGAAGTGGGATAATGTAAGATTCCTTCCATGATTTAGGAAAATAGCCTAAAATCAAGGAAATATTAAAAATTTTTGAAAGAGGATATCAAAGACTACTTGCACAATACTTCAGGATGTTTGTAGGAATGTTATCTGGTCCAGTAGAATAAGAACATTTTAAAATTTTTAGTTCATTATTGACTAAATCCGGACCAATTTGTGGGAGTTGCATTTCATTTATACGCGGAAGACTATATCGATAGTTCATGCTGGAATTATAAGTTGACTCAAAAAAGTTTGCAAACAAATTAGATATTTAATTTTTTTCGGATGATGCAACACCATTATGAGACATCTGAAGAGGATACGCAGATGATTTACGTTTGATGTTTATAAATTTGTAAAAAAGTTTAGGATTCTACGTAATGTTGAGTTTTATATATGAGATGTAGTTTAAATAAGACCGTTTATTAAGATTTTGATAATTATACCGAGCACGGGAATAACTTATATAATCGATGGTTTTACCAGACATTTTGAATTTTTTCAACCGGCGATTTTTTACATTTTTAAGATACTTTGATTCATTTGTTACACATGGAGGACCGCTTGAAAATACTGACTTATTAAACTTTGGCACAGATGTGGAAATACAATTATGCAAGCGCACATTAAATGATTTAACATAGCACTCCATATCAGCCACAGAGTAATATTGTTTATCCGGAAGTATAACTGACCAATCAGTAAGCTACATGCGAAAACATATTTTATTAGAAGAGTTGGGTGATGTTTGTCCTCCGGTAAAACTAAAGGATCAAACATGTTAACAAATGCATCAACAAACGCAAGATCAAGGTTTCAGTTGCTCGTATTAAGAATGTTATTAATTTGATGAAGACAACAATCAGAAAGTATATCCAGAAATTCAGTTACTTCATTATTGGATGAAGTTGGTGTGAGAAAGCAGAAATTGTCCGTTATATTCCATGCAACATATGGTAAATTAAAATCTCCAAGTACAATCATGGAATCATTTACAGTGAAACGATTATTTATTCCTCTAAATTCATCAGCATGTCGTAAATAGGTAGTGTGATCAGCATTCGGTGGAATGTAGGAACAAGTTAAGTAGATGGACTTGTTCACAAGTTTGATAAGAACGCCAACAAGTTCTTAATCAGTATTGTTTTTAAACTTTAATTTCTCACAGGATAATGAAATGTGCACCGGCAGAAGAACTCCACCTCCTATTTTAGACTTACGGTCTTTTCTGAATATTTGATAGTTGCTACAAAGAATTTCAGTGTCCAACTGAGTTGGATTCCGCATCGAAAGGCAGTTAGTTTGGTAGAGGCCCAGGTTCCCCCCGGACTGTAGCACCACCTTAGTAAGTAAGTAGTAAGCTTCAGAGAAAATAACCCAACAGATACGCAACCCTCACGCGAAATTGGAATTAATTTTGATGAATTGAAAAGAGAAAATAATTTTAACAGCCTTATAGTAAAATATCAAGTTTAAATGTTGATTCAGTTCACTCATACTAAGAGATTGTTCCTCTTGTTTTTGCTCTGTAGTTTGGATGCCAATATTGTATTTTCATGAATTTTTTTCCGCTGAAACCGAATCCGGGATCAGAATTGCTCTAGCACGGCAGGTTTTTGAGATATTCTTATTTGAAAAAGACTATGTATTGAAGTACAAGTCTTCCTCTTTCAAATGCTTGAGTTTGCTAAAATATTTTTTTTTTCACCGAGATATCGCATTTTTAAATTAATATAAATAACAATCTTTTGATATACGAGTGTCCCTAATGAGTTTTCCTGTATTGGGAAAATAACAAACATTAAAATTTCAAAATGCGATATCTCGACAAAAAAAAGTAAATATTTGAATCAACTCAACGGTATTTGAAAATTGTTTTTAAAATCCCACACATAGTAGTCTTTTGAAAAAAAAACGGTGTTAATGCACTTTAAGTTATATTATCTCAAAAACCTAACGTGCTAGAACAATTCTGACCCCGGACTCGGTTTCAGCGGGAAAAAATACATGGTGATACTATAATGTCATTAAAACTACAGAAGACAAATTTTTTTGTGGGCCTGCGCAATTACTTCTCCAGGTTTTTGGAAACGTTTAATGAAAATAACAAAGCCAATGAAATAAATGAAACTAATGCAAGGAATTATTTTTATATAAATGATACAATTTTTTACATTTTTCAAACTTTGCTGAAGACAGATATAGATATCATTTCAAACATAATTTTAAGAAACTGCCAATGGTAATTATTCTTGCTTACTGTGCCTTTTTCAATAACATACATAACAATTTTTATTTTCCCCTGTGCATGGAAAGTTGCAAAAGTTGTAGTTTGTCTAAAAAAACAAGGATACTACCAATCCTAAAAACCTCCTATAAGCTTACTACCAAATATTAGTAAAGTTGTTGAACATAATAAAATTGTGTGAAAGGAAAAATTTAGCCAACAATAGACAATTTCGATTTAAATACAAACATTCACCAATCCATGCAATTCATTTGTTAGTTTCAAATATTAACTGGCATATAATTAAATCTTTGTATACAGGTGCCTTTCCTAACAGACTTTAAAAGAGTATAAACTACAGAAGTAAATATGTACTTATACATAATACATATATGTATAAGTACTGTCCCAGAAAAAACCTACGTTTTGCTTTTTAGTTATAAAAAAATACCCAGTATTTTTTATAAAAAAATACCCAGTATTTTTTTTGATCTTTTTTCGTTTTTTATTAATAATGGCTAGTGTTCAGAATATAAATAACTAAAAACTAATTAACATTTTTCTTTTTTCCATAAAAATTTCTTACTGTATTAGTAAGGCCCTTCATTAAATTTTGCACAAATGTTTCATCGACAGTACGGTACGATCTTTTCCACTTAAGTCTGAAGTCTTGTAAATTTTTTGCAGTCTTACCACTCTTTCAAAGAGCCCAATATCTTTCAATTGGGCGAAGCTCTGGGCAGTTGGGCGGATTTGCTATTTTTGGTACGAAATTGATCTTTTTACTTGCATACCATTCCATCGTAGCTTAAGAGTAAGCGGATTGGGCGGATTTGCAATTTTTGGAACAAAATTGATCTTTTTACTTGCATACCATACCAGTAATGAGAGGTTGCTAAATCAGGTCAGAACATCACGGTACCCTCATGTGCACGAATAAATTTCAGCTTTCTAGGAAGTCGGAGTCCTGAGCAAGAACCATATTTTGGCCTGAAAAGAGCCAGTTTTAGTTCGTTTTAAAAACTTTATTTCTAAAAATCCACAAATCTAAATTTAAAGATTTGGATAACTTTTTTTTTGTTGTGTCATCTAGTATACATAAAAAATTGTTTTAAACATCTAGACGGTAAGACCTTTTTTGCGACCAGATTAAGTGAAAAAGGTTTTAGTAAAATATGACAACTTTGAAAATGGTGAGCCGAATCGAGGTTTTATTCTTAATATCTGAATTATGCTTTACGTTGCTAAGTTTTTATATCCTTTAAAATGAGATATCACACAGTAAGATTTGCTGACCAAGTTCAGAGATATTGGACGGCTGTTTTCGCAAGTATAGCGTTTTTTTTCTCGCTAATCAATAATTTGAGTTCATTAAAACATCTTCTTAATGAATCCAGGTCGAATTTCACGTCTGAAAATGAGTTAAAAAAAGTTGTTACTAAAATGAGTAAGAGCTGTATCGTCCGCAAAAAGTTGTTAAATAAAGGATCAAAAATAGTAAGGGACCCAATATAGAGCCGTGACGAACTCCTAATTTAATAATGTTTTGTACGCTATAATAATTTTTAATTTTAATCATTTGTTTTCTTTTGGTCAAATAAGACATTAAGTTATCAAACATAAAGCCTCTAAAACCAGCATTATTTAATTTATGAAGTTACGGTGAACCATATCAAATGCTTGTGTGATGTCGATAAAGAGAGAAACTGGAACTTCAGATGAATTCAAGCCATTATATTGTATTATAACGATTAATTTAAAAGAAGAAAATGATTTTCCACTTCCAAAGCCAAATTGAGCAGTATTAAAGGATTTTTTTTTAATTTAGCCATGATAAATCAGATTGGATCGATATAGGACGATAATTATCAAAAAAAGTGGTTTCACCTTTTTTATGAAGAGGAAGAACGACTAATGTTTTCAGCGCTTCTGGAAATATAGCTGACCAAACACTCCAATTGATAGTGAAACATGAAATGTCAGAAACGTAGAAAGAATATTTTTGAGAGCATAGCTGGAGATCTGGTAGAAATATTTTAATTTAGATGTCTTTATAGTTTTTATTATATTTATAAAATCTATAACAGAAAATGGCTCAAAGAAAAAACTCTTTGATTGTGAAAAGTTACTTAACATAAGATTTCGGAAATATGCTGAATTTATGTAATAGTCTTTACCAGAACTTATGTTTGCAAAAAAGTATTAAATAGATTTGCGTCATCTTGGGGTTCAGAAACAGTTGAGTTATTTAGGCTCAAATGAAATGAGCACAAACAGTAGTACAACCTAGAATATCGTTGACAATTCGCCATTCTTTTTTGGAATTCCCTACATAACTTTCCCTGCTGAGTGGAATTCCAATCTACATTTGTACCTCGATGGTAAAGGATGTATTTAAAATGGTACATATCAGCATTCCTATATTTTACCACATACAAAAGCTGTAACCACACGTTTTAGTTTTATGAAAGAGACGCAAAAAACGTTGTATACTGGAAAAATATATTGTCATGTATTTCTTATGTAAAAGATTGAAAAGAGTCAAATCTTACTTAGTTATGTAAAGAATTGAAATATTGTGTTTCATTTTTTTTTTTCATACTAGTGTGCTACGTCTATTTGCCATATTAAACTCAAAAACTTGTTGTTACGGCCTATTGAATTTCGTTAGTAAACTCTTTATTATTGGACATTTGATTTAAAAATTTTGTAGGGACATGTAGTTTAGTCAAATGCATTAATCAACCAAAAAATCGATTTTAATTTTTTGTGGTTACGGCTTTTTGGATGTTAAGTGACGATATAAAGACGAGCCGATAATAAAACAATACATTATAATCAAATAACAATAGATAGTCGCAGATTCGACACCAGTTTTTATTCAGAAGATAAAAGTATGAGTCTAAACTTAAATAACAAAAAGTATTGGTGGCTCACTGAATAGCTGATATGTCATTGCTTCTCTTTTTTACCTATTGACTGTATTTTATCATTATAAAAGTAAACAATTTTTTGTTAACTGTTTTCTTTAGTTACAAAAAGTTCCAAAAAGTTATGTTCAGCTAACAAAGTTGAGAGCCCAACTATGGGACTGCGTGTTATAGGTCATATTTTTCTACTGTTTGTTTATTTATAGTTAACTTATATAAAGTTTGTTTAAATAAACGTTTAAAAAAAGACTCTAGATCTAACATAATGAACCTTGCAATTACAAAATGAATCAATTTGAGGTAAATTTCAGCAGAACCATGTTTTGACTTAAACTCTGTCGTTATGCAACTGCATATTTATGTAGAGCTGTTGCAGGCTCCAAGTAGACTAGATCAAATAAAACAAATTGGCGGGAATACAAAGATTCGGAGGAGCTGGAATCGACCATACACTTATTTACCAGCATGCTTGTATCAGCTGCTATTCATGCAGCATGAGGCAACGCTTCAACTCTTCTCAAATAGAACGTTTAGTAAAGGAAAAACACCCACACTTTAACATTAGCTGTCGTTGCACGTTGAATGAAAAAATATGCCATTTCGTGGTTGTAACAACTGATCGATTACATCGCTGGTATGTTGATACCTCTGGTGCATTGACAGTAGTGTCTCGTGTTGCCACCTAGGCATTCGATGCAACTCCACTCCGATTCTCACGCGATCCAACGCGATTATAAACTAATTATTCTAATTAAATACTTATTAATTAACAAATTCTAACTTAATGTGCCTTCATGGTACTTAACTTTAAATAGTGTATAAAATAAAAATATGAAATAAGCGATAGCTCCTGCTGCTGCACATGTTATCGAAAAAGGGCGCATCGTGCTATATCATTGCATCCAAAAAAACTCAGGCGTTTCGCTTGCAACACTTTATTTATCGGCTTTGACACCACACATAGTGTAAAATAAACAAACAATTTATCTAGTCACATATCAAGGTCGTTTACTGAAAAAACCTATAATTATCGTCGAGACTACTAAAATTGAAGAGGGCAAAGATGAAATGAACGTCAGCACTGCTTTTCTTGTATCCGCATAAGAGTCATTCCATCTATAATGGGATTATCATTACCCTCAGGTTTTTTTAATAGGCTGAAACTTTTTGAGTCATTGGTCTATCATGAAGAAGATATAAAAAATGCGATAAATTTTTTTGACCAATATTATTGTTTAAAAAAAATGTTTTTTTAAGTAAGACAAAAACATTTGTGAATATAAACACACCAACAAATTTTGAGCCTAAAAAAAGCTGAAATCGGTGAGGGAGTATTAGGTAAATTGATGTTTTCTTGAAACGGTAAATTTTTTTTATCTTCTAGCACATAGGAAACGTTTAGGCATTTATTTATTCAGATTTGCAGTTTTTTGTCATCTATTACTAGTACACAACTATCTAAAAATAATATAAAAGCTAGTTTTAATTGTGTTGGCTTTTTTATATTCATCAATGAATGTCTTTGTTTTACTTTTTTGAGCACAATTAAAAACTTTTTTTAAAATATTGGTCAAAAAAAATTTATTGCATTTTTTTATATCTTGTACATGATAGACCAGTGGCGTTTACTCTAAGGTGCGCAGGTGTTCTCCGCACACCCAACCAAAATCCGTTGCTTTTTTTTAACCTTTTATTAGACGTTTTCATATATGTTAAACATATCAAATCAATAATTTGACACTGTTCCTACTGGCACGTTGTATCATACCATATCTATCATATCATAGTTCTCTCCCATAAGCGTACAATATATGTACGTCATACGACTACAACTGTTCTAGCTCATCGTATCAAATCAAATATATGAACCGCAACATTATTTGACGATGTTGAATTTCATCCAACCGACTTGAGTGTGCGCTGCTGATATCGCTCCAAGTCAAAGCAAAAACCTCTCATAAAAAAAACTACTACATACACATTCTAATGAAATGCTCATGATAAACAATAAACTGCGTTCGTAGGATATTAGCGCACACGCAACGATCAACGGAAGCTTCTCTGGCAGAGAATCTCTGCCCTACAACAAAAAAAAAAAAACAAATTTACGTTTGCAGAAAAATTCGCAATGCAGCACAGTGCTGTTTAAAAATGTTTGACAGAGAAAACTACGATGTGTGCTCCGAATTTATTGAACTTGCAATGTTTTGAGTTGCGATACAAACGTGTATTTTTTTAAATAACCCAATGTGCACAAAAACGGATGCGGATCCGTAACAGATCCGAAACGGACCTCATATACGGATCCATTCCGGATCCATTTAGTATTCGTTTCCGTATGAAATTCCTCTCGGAAAAACGGAATCCGCTTTTTATGCGTTTTTTTTAATAAAACGGATTCGATCTGGACTCTGTATTTATTTTTAATATGAAAGGCAGTTTTCAAGATATTTTCAATAAATAAATACAGTTCTCTCTTCCGTTTTTATTTTTTATATATCTTTAAATTAAAAAAAATAAAAAAAATAATGTGTCGTTGCCGGGGTTTAAATCTGTATTCTCCCTCTGCTTATCCAATAGTTGTTGCATGCGTTGTTTAAAAGCATCAGCCACCGCTTAACTTTTTTTCTGCTGGCTAAAAGTATAATATTTGAATTAGCAATCGACAACTGCTCAAAATGAATCTTCAATTTTTCATTTTGATAGAGAAGTAATTAAGTTTAAGTATGCCAGAAAAATAATGAAAGTAGCTGAGATCGTTAAGATGAGCATCTTCGAACAGTGGCATGGCGCAGGACGCGTAGGTTCAATTATGATCGGTGGCAGGTAAAAAAAAATTAAGTTCCTTAATGTGTTCTAATCATATTCACCTAATAAAATTAAAAATAAGTTAAATAGCATTAAGGAAATAGATGGAAAATAAGTAAAAATTAAAAAAAAAAATTGATTTGGGAAAGAATAAAAAAAAAAATTTTTTTAATTGCGTTAATTTTTTTGTACAGTAAAATCAGCATTATTAAAGAAAATGGTCGTCTGGAATCGGTTTTATTTAGAAAAACGAATCCAAACATTATCCGTATATGACGTCCGTTTCGGATCCGACAAAGCGGACGATCCTTCCGTTTTTTCGAGAGGAATTTCATCCGATAACGGATCCGAAACGGATTCCGTTTTGGATAAATAACTCGAGGGAACGGATCCGACCCGGATCCGTTTGGCACATTAGGAATAGATACTTTGTCAACACAAATGCATACAAGATTTAAGTCGTTAAAAAGATTAAAATTTTTGGAATTGTTGAATTCGAAAAAGTTTCTCAATTTCGAAAGAAGTTTTCCAGTTTGTCGGAACTGGCTTTAATTTCCATAAAAAAAGTATTTCTTATAGAAATAAAAAGCAAAATCAGCTTTTATGATGAGGTTCTGCAAATTTTCTTAAAAAAACCACGTCGTATTGAACTGACATACCAATAAAATTTTTTGGAAAAAAAAATTAAAAAAAATATTAAAAAAAGAAAAAAAAGACAAGAAATTAAGGACAGGCATTCATATTTAAACAACATATACACGTTGAACACCCTACTGAAAACGTCACGGCACGCCACTGACGAATAACTCAAAACAGTTTCAGCCTATTTAAAAAACTTGAGGGTAATGATGAACCAATATAGATGGAATGACCTATACGACAAAAAAGAATTATAAATTTAGCGTTGATTGGTGATATAAATAAGTTTATTGATAGATTCTGACTTTTCTGAGAAGTATCTAATGCTTCTGTCTTCATTTGGACTTGTATCATGTATGGATGAAGCTACTTGAATAAGTGAAACCACTGCAATATGTACTGGCCACATTTTTGTGCATCTAGGTAGATTTTAATAATGTGTCTTTATGTAGTTCTGTTGTTCACCTCGAGACTCTGACCGTTGCATGGCTTGCCTTTCCTTTAAAAACTGCCAAAACGTACCCATTCCTTGTGATGCTTACCATATTAAAACAGATATCGCTACTCTTAAACTCTTAACCTCGCTTAACCGGATCCTTCTAAATCATTTCAATTGTTTAATGAAATTTAATTAAATCATGTTGATGTTGCACTAAGAAACTAAAACGTAAACTTGGACTTAATTAATAAAATTCGTAAGAAACAGAAACTTTAAAAAAAAAATTGTAATAAATAGTATGAATTTGTAAGCTAAATATAAAAAAATTGCAAAGATATATCTAGTGAATCTACCATTTGGAAAAATGTTTGCCAATGAATTTCATAAGATTCTTACTTACTGAATAAGACTTGTTCCAATGAGCAAATAGGAAGCCTCAACATAGATGGAGAAACTTTTTCGGATTTAAGTACTGAAGCGAACGGGTTTAAAAAATTTTTCGTAAAGTAGGAAAGAATTTTACAAGTGATTTTGGACTTAATAAATTAAGGTGGAATTGTTTATCAAAACAGCAATACTCTTCAAAAAGTTTATTTTTTGAGTCTATATTATATTTTGGGCTGTATAGAATAATTATGACCCTTAAAAATTCAATCTCATCTCCAGAAAATAATTTTTCAAACTATTTCATTAGGAAATTTGCATTTAATATTGTTGATGTCCTCAGCGACTTCTTCAATAAGAGCGCTTTTGGTGGCATTTTTCCAGACGGTCTTAAAACAGCTGAGGGCTACCTATTTTCACTCCTTCCAGTCTTCGAAAATAATCGAGAAATCAAGAAATGTTAAATTTTTCAAATAAGTCCAAATCTTTTTAGTGAAATTCAATTCGGCTTTAGAGAAGGAAAGTCAACTAAGGATGCTCTCTTAAGCTTCTGCAACAATGTTTACTCTGGTTTAAATTAAAAAAAAAGTTTCAACAGCGCTTTTCATTGATTTTACGAAAGCTTTCAATACAGTTAATCATAACATACTCTTAAATAAGCTGTATAAATATGGATTTAGAGGACATATTTATAATTGGTTTGAGTCGTATCTTTCTAATAGAAAACAACGAGTCAAAATTGCCTGTCACTATAGCAATTCCTTAGATGTAATTACAGGTATTCCACATGGTTCCGTCCTTGGAGCTTTTCAGATTTTTCGCTTAACTTTTGTATCAAATTTATTGCTTTTGCTGATGCCACGGCTTGTACTTATGCAAGTGATTCAGTTCAAAACTTAACCTCAGATATTAATCATGATTTGAGCGATAAGACAAAGTTAATATATTTTAATATATCAGATTAGGAACGCCACACAGTGGGTTCGAATTTTATATTTACGGTCAAAAATCAATAACTCCCAAACAGTTTATGCAATTTAAATAAGACTGCGGAAATTTCATTTGATGTCTAAGGATACTTGAGTGGAAAAATGAGGTGGTTTCGTCCAACGACTCACATCCTTTTTTAAGTAGAAAAATTTCTTATAGTAATATTTAGCTATATATTGACATGCGAGTATATCATTTTCAAATCAAATTTTAAAAATAAGTTTCTTGTACTGTTATCAGTCTTTATAGAAAAATGTTATTCGGTTCCGTCGGGTAATATTTTGATATTCAGTTTCGGAAAGTGTAAAGGGAAAATATTTTTTTACTCACATCTCCAAGAAATTTTAATGTCATACAATTACAATATAATAGTTCAAACTCCGAGCTTAAGGGAATGTCCATGAAAAGAAATAAATGTTATGACCAGTTTTTTTGATTCAAATTCAATTATGAACAAATTAAGTAATTAACGAATTGAAAAAAAAGTCTGAATTCAAATGCTTAACATATACTTAACTATGTATAGTGACTTAAAGAATGAAATCGATAATGCGAAATTAACCTCTTTTGATATTAACATATAATTATCATCTGGTTTTTTCTGTAAGAATAATTGAAAATATAAAATAATTAAATGATAATTGAACTTTTAGCCATTTAGCAGCGATTAATGTTCAAGTAAAATTTTACAAGTTGATACGATGCTTTATTTATTAAACAAGCTTTGACAACAAAGCAAAATAAAAACAACACTAGAATATAGACATATGTTTCGAATCTGAAAATCTCATCAGTATATTTTTGGTTGATGCCTACGTCAGCACTCAAATTACACCCGTCACATCAATGCAAACATAACAAAAAAATAATTTTTAATTTCAAGCAAATGTTGCAAATTTTTAAGTGAAATCAAAGAACACACCATTGCGTTGAAATTTCAACCAGATGTTCAGTTTTTTGTTTACACCACCACAGCATGACGTCATCTGAGTACATTTAACCGTAATTTTCCTTTGTTATCGTAGTTTCTTAATTATTTGAAAAAGTAAAATGTACGTTCAAGATTGCTTTGCGATATAAAAAAAACATTTTTTTTCAAGATTCACAATTTATATTTCTCATACTAATTTTTAACACAGTCAAATATTTCTTTTTTAAGATTCCAAAATATCTCGATTATATTTTTGCGAGTTAAAAAATAAAATTGCTTTAAAAAATTATTTCCATGTTTTATATTATTCTCGGCTTACCGGAAGGATAATAAGCCAAATAAAAAATTGTAACGCATTAAATTATCCTTCAACATATTTTGAACACTTTCTGTAATCATTAGTTTGAAGATGAAGTCCTTCATTTAAAAATTTACAGAAGTATTATGCATTTACCGAAATAAAAAAATGTGAAAATTCAAAAAGAGTCAAATTTGGAGCCCCATAACTCTGCATCGGCTTGTGCCAGAAACATAATATTTGCGATGCATGTTTTTGGACTCTTAGTCCAAATATAGTTTTTATAAAATTTTTCATTTCGACTTCTGGCATGATTTTTGTATGGAGCCACCCACATTGTGTCAATTTAATACCTTTTTATTTCACAGTCCCAGTTGTGAAAAATATTTTATTAATAGTTATGTATGTGACTTCCAGTGTAGTGAAAACTTACTACGATAATCGTGTTTGTCAGAATGGATGGATTTCCAAAATTTAGATGTCATATGTATTGAGGAACGATTTGTTCTTTTATTATACGAAATATTTTATTGAATGAAAAACTAAAAAATATTTTCACATTGACGTATAAAAAATTTTATACAAAGTTAATTTGTATTCAAAAGTACAAGTAGAAAAACTGTGAGTAGAGAAAGGTATCATTTGTGTATTGACTAATAAGTTTTAACACTTCCCCTCAAATAGTACTTTTCTCTAGTGTACCCCTAACTTATTTTGAAGATACTTATGTTTTGATTTTTGTAGAGCTTTCGTTAATATATCCGCTGTATTAGCTGTTGATGCCACATATTTTAATTCAAGTTTTCCTGCTTGATGTACTTCTCGAACATGATGTATTCGTATATCAATGTGTTTACTTCTTGAATGAAATACTGGATTTTTTACCAATTGTTGTGAACTGATATTATCTCCATACAAAACCGTTGACTTCTCTACTACATTTTCAAATCCAAGTTCTTGAAATAAATTTCTTAGGTAAATTATTTCTTTTGCTGCTGTTGAAATCGCCATGTATTCTGCCTCAGTGCTACTTAATGCTACTGTTGGTTGTTTTTTAGATTCGTAAGATATTGCTGCTCCAGCTAACAGAAAAACATATCCGGTGTACGACTTTCTATCGTCACAACTTCCAGCCCAATCAGCGTCTGCAAATCCATGTAACTTTTTGTTCGTTAACTTATACGATAATGCTAAATCGATTGTATTACATAAATATTTTAAAATGTGTTTTGTTCCAGCCATGTGTTCCTTATGAGGATTTTTGTTAAATTGTGATAACTTGTTTACTGAGTGTAAAATATCAGGTCTTGAACAAAGTCCTATATACATCAAAGACCCAATTAAGGACTGATATTTAGTTGTATCTATCTTTTCACAATTTTTGCAATCATTGCAATTTTTAAACTTTATACCTGGATCCAATGGTGTGCTGCATTTTTTACATTCTTCCATTGAATTTTCTTTAAGAATTTCTCTAATTAATTTCTTTTGTGTAATTTTCAAAGAACCAGTGGATTGTTTTCTTTCTATTTCCATCCCCAGAAAATAATCAACAGGACCCTTATCAACTATGTCTAACTTTGACTTAAGTTCTGTTTTGATCCGATGTAGCGTTTGTAATTTTGAACATGCTAACAAAATATCGTCGACGTATACTATTACAATTATAAATTCTTCTTCATTATTCATGGTATGGGCGCAGTGATCTACTTTGCCTCTAATGAATCCAATTTCCTTTAAGATTTTATCAAGTTTCTCGTTCCATTTTCGACCGGACTGCTTCAATCCATACAAAGATTTTTGCAACTTGCAAACTTTTTCTGGTTGCATTGGATCTTCAAATCCTTCAGGTTGTTCCATAAATATATCGGTATCAATATCACCATTGAGGTAAGCCGATTTTACATCAAGCTGGTGCACATACAACTTGAATTCTACAGCCAATGCAAGAAGTATTCTTACTGTAGAAAATCTTGTTACTGGGGAAAAAGTTTCTGTATAATTTATACCGTATTTTTGACTGCAACCTTTCGCAACTAGTCTTGATTTGTACCGTTCGATTTCGCCATATTTATCTTTTTTAAGCGTAAAAACCCATTTACACTTTATAATAGAATTATTTACTGGTTTGTCCACCAGTATCCAGGTTTTGTTTGCCATTAATGAGTCATATTCTGCTTTCATTGACTCAATCCACTTCAATTTATCACTTCTTTGTAAAATTTCTGTTAGAGTCGTCGGATTCTCAGTATTGTGTGTCAAAACTTTATTGCATTGTTGGTTTTCCCTGCTGTCATTGTATATAATTTGGTCTTGACATTAATGTGCGATCTCTTAGTCTTTTAGACATTTGAAGATCCTCTGTATCTTCCTCTCTTCTTCTTTTTCTAATTTGTGGTTCTTCCTCTTCTACAAATCCTGGCACCTGTGACTCTGAATTTCTCTCTTCTGTTCTAATCTCTTCTTGATTTTTTTCTATGTCATCTTGGTTTTCTTCTTCTTGACCTTTTTCTTGGTTTTCTTTTTCTTGACCTTTTTCTTGGTTTCCCTCTTCTTCTTGAGTTCTCTCTTTTAATTTTTCAGTACTTCCACTTTCTTTTTCTATATCTTTACATAATTTGAAACTAGGTACGTAATCTTTGAAATTTACTTTAACTATTTCCTCCCATTCCTGAAGTTCGTCTCTAAACTTTACATCTCTTTGTTGTTTGACTTGTTTCATGTCCTTAAAATTTTCTTCAATCTTGACATCTCTTGATAAAATTACTTTTCTGGTTTCTTTTATATATATTCTATATCTTTCATCTTCATCATAACCAATTAAATAACCTTTAGATGCTTTTGAATTCATCTTATTTCTCTTTTCCTTAGGAATATGAAAAAAACATTCGCTTGTAATGGCTTTCAAATGCTTGATTCTTGGTTTGTTTCCTTTCTATATTTCATATGGACTTATACCATCTACTGATGATTTCCCAGTTCGATTCAATATATACACTGCCGTGTTAATTAACTCGGCCCAGATTGCTTCCGGAAACTGAATATTTGGATTTGAGTACTTGAATGTTCTCGCCATTTCTACAATAGTCCTATTGTCCCTTTCACTTGCACCATTTTGTTCTGGTGTGTATGGAGCAGTTAACCTTTGTGTAATCCCGTTGGCCTTTAGAATCGTCTTAACTTCCTTGTTGTCGAATTCACCTCCATTATCACTTAAAAACTCTTTTATAATGTGACCTTGTGTCTTTGCAAATGCTAATACTTGTTTTAGCGTATCTTTTGTCTCTGATTTCTCACGTAAGAAAAAGCAATATCGATACTTACTAAATGTATCTTTGTAGATTATGACATATTTCTTTTTGTTGAAAGATTCAGGAAATAATCCACATATATCAGCAGATATTAATTGCCCAGGAACAGTAGTTTTCGGTTTTACTCCGAATGGCTGCCGATGAGCTTTTCCATATATGCACGCCTCGCATGTGGTGTTGTCCATTTTGACCTTGACTCCTAGTTCCTTTTCAATCATTTTCTTGACATGGCGTTTGTCTTGATGTCCCCACCGTTCATGGTAAAGCTGAAGTATGGAATCTTGAGGTATCAGAAAGTTTACCTGGTCTTCAGATTCGGGAATAATTGCTTGGAAATTTGCTTTGTATAAACTTCCATTTAAATCTCGTGAACCAGTAATAAATCTTCTTCCTCCTACTGCAAGCCAACACTTTGTTGCAGTTGACTTGAATTCACTATTTTGGTTTCGATCTTGAGCTGCTAGGACCGAAAATAAATTTTTTGATATTTCAGGAACGGACCATACATCCTTTAGAGTTAAGTATGTTTTGTAATTGTTGACTGTTGTTACTATTTTCACTTCTCCTTTTCCAATAGCATTCAGGAATTCCTTTCCTGCAGCCTTAATGCAAGATAGTGTCTTGAATTCTTCAAATGACTTAAATATACTGAAGTCATTTGTTATGTGCCTTGTCGCACCATTATCTATCCACCAATCCTTTGATGGCAGATCTGCTGAATTCCCTTCGCCGCATGTAATATTAAGGGCAAAACTTGCTTCATGAGTCATGGACTTGACATCACCACTTTTGGTTGGTCTTCCGTCACTTATCCACTTCCTACACTCTCGAACCCAATGTCCTTTTCGTTTACAATAGTTGCATTTATCGCGTTCCTTTTGATCTCCTTTGAATGTCTTTTTATAGACAATTTGGTTCTTCTTTTGTGCTTTTACAAAAAATGTTTCTTCATCTTTAGATTCAACCTTTCTGAAATTTCTTTCAAACATGCATAATTGGTTAGTCATATCTTCATAATTTCTTTCGTTGTCCTTCGTGAGTAACATCCAACTTGATTTGAAGGTTTCGAACTGTGCTGGTAAGATTTGTAAGATTTTACATACCAACAATAAATCCGGCAATAAATTCTCATTTCTTGCCCTTAGACCATTATTTAACTCATTCCACAAACTTCGCAATTTTGCGATATGTGTTGAAACATCTTGACTTGAACTCCAGTTGAAAGAAAAAAATTCGATGCAAATCTTGAAAAGTTGATCTTTAGATGTTGCTTCAAAGTGAAGTTTTAGCGCCTCCCAAGCATCAGCCGCCGTTTCCTTGTCCATAATTTTTTCATAGACATCGTCAGTAACCGCGCTTGTGATCATAGATTTTGCGTAACTATTCGCTTTCCTGTAAAGATCACTTTTTTCCTTGTATATTTTTTTTTCTGTGTCTCCAGCTGCGTCGTCAGGAATTTCTGGCTTAAGGAATTTTCTATCAATTACTTCCAATGCACCTTCGTGGTAATCGAGTAAGTCCCGAATTTTCCTCTTCCACATTGGCCAATCGATTTCATTAACCAAGGGTTTAATATGCTTAGAAAAATCCATTTTAATGTGTATTAAATTTTTCTTGCTTAAATGTTGTTTAATCTCCTGTGGCTTGTCCTTTTAGATTCAATACAAAATTTTTAGGCTTCTGGGCCCATAACCTATTGAGGAACGATTTGTTCTTTTATTATACGAAATATTTTATTGAATGAAAAACTAAAAAATATTTTCACATTGACGCATAAAAAATTTTATACAAAGTTAATTTGTATTCAAAAGTACAAGTAGAAAAACTGTGAGTAGAGAAAGGTATCATTTGTGTATTGACTAATAAGTTTTAACAATATGAAAGATAATTTAATAATATTTATTCAGAAAATTTTGAAATATTCAACATATTTTTCGAGATATAACAACTTTTCTGAAACTTAACTGATTTTTTTTTAAAGATCCGATATTTTCTCCAAAAAAATGTGTTATCGACCTTTAGCTTTATTAGCATACTGAGAAAGCAGAATTTGTCCTCCCTAATATTACGTAAAATTTGTACGAAATTTTTTTATACCTTTTTACCGCCGCAAAGCACGAAAATATAGTTTTACATTGGTCTTAACATATTTTTCAGCTTTTGGCTTACTTTCCGATCTATTTCTCAAAGTATTTAATGTCGGCTTCTCACAACCAGGCCCACCACTACTCTGGAGGCTGACACTTATTTCGATTATCAGCTTTACTTAAACTATCATTTGTAAATTGAGTGGGAGGAAATGACTTCGAAATAGCATCAGCATAAATAGTCATTTTAATTTTTTGTCAGCTGCTGACTTTCGTACAATAAAGTTGAAATTGTAAAGAAGTTCCGAATAGTTTTAATTTTACTTGGCGCTTAAAATAAAACTAAACTTGAAGTCGACTGTACACGGTGAACTGGCTCAAAAGGAAGCGATATTCTTGATGTATATGGATGATGCATTGAATGCATATAAATAAAATGTTAACCTTTTTCGATGTTCGCGCATCATGCAAAAACTACTGAATCAATTTTGATAAAATTTGTTTCGTTATATTCTTTAGACTCTTGGTCTCAATCGCCAAGAAAAATAATCACGATATTCTTATTAAATATCGAAATATTGAAGTGCTAAAATTTCTCAAAATAAATATTTCACACAAAGAAACAAGCATGCATGCATAACATTTTTCAATCGGAAGCTAATGTGTGTGTGTATGCAGTGGAATAAGAAGAAAAACAAACATTCTCCATGTTTCAATTCACATTGCAAACAAGAACTCGGGAATAGTGATTTAAATTGTTTGCCTTTGCAAAATAAAAAACTAAATGTCAGGCTACGTGTACAAAGTCGCTGGCATCAGCTAGTAATAAAAATAAAAATATTAAAATGCATAAAAAAAAGTTTCATGTTTTCAGGGTGCCAATGCATGAAACTGCAATTTTTAAAAATTATTTAAATGTAAAACTTATCCACTTTAGCATTTATCGACTCAATTATGCCTATGAAAATTAACAAATAATGTTCTGGTTCGTTTTAGAATGGCTTGATGAAACACCATTAGGCAGCAATGTGGACAACTCGGAAATGTGCCGACACCTGAACAAGAATGTTTTATGGAATAACTTCAGTGGATCTACTCATGCATACACAACTGGGCGTCGTCACATAGATTCAAACCTTACCAAAGTCAGACCAAAAGGTCCAAGCCAAACTCTCAAGGTAATTACAATATTAACTGTTGATTTAAAATGTTAATCTGTTTCTTATATGAGTTTTTGACAACAGATTATTATATGATACAATTGAATATTATTTTATCAAAATTCCAAACATTAGTAAATACGAATATTCTTATAAATTTACAAATCGATCAAAGGCAAAGACAAATAGATCAGTTTAACCTGTTTATAGATGACAAAAGTTTCGACTATTACTACATTTATATTAATCGTTCTTTGTATAGCTAAACACTATATTGAATTTGGCTTTTTTGAAACGAAATATCTCAAAAACTATGGGGAACAGAATAAAACAACTTGAAATCATTTTTGCTTAAAATGGCTTTAGTTTAATGAAACAATTTTAAAAACTGAAAGTATATTTTTTAAAACATAAGCTTTCTTATTTATATAAAGGGATTTCGAAACATGTTCTAGCATATTTTTTTTTTTTGCTTTTTATGTTATTCTTCAATTACTTCTTAGGAAGTATCTGCTTTTAAATCGGAATTCCCGACATTACTTTGGAAATATGATTCTTTTTTTTAAAAAAAAAAAAGAAATAAGATATGTCGAAGTTATTTTGAGGGACATGGTACGCACCATAAAAATGGTGGTCCAATAAGAGCTTTGTTTTCTAAATAAAATATATCAAAATCGACGTATTGATGAAAATCTTTATTTGGAATGATAGTTTGGTTTCTACAACTTAATGTTTAAAAATTATTTCGTTTGCCCACGACTAGTCCTTAAATGGTCCATTCTGTGGGTCCAATATTCGACAACTCTTTCGAGCTTATTGACCGGTATTCCTTGAATAACACGAGTTATGTTGGTTTTCTAAGCGTCAATAGTTTCGGGTTTGTCGACATAAACAAATGATTTAACATATCTCCAAAGAAAGTAATCCAATGGCGTAAAATCAAATGATCTTGGTGGCCAGTTAACAGAACCATTTCTTGAGATGATGTTTTGATGTTTTCGTCGAACGTTTCCCTCAATAAAGCGATTGTTTATCCAGCTGTATGGCATATTGCGGCATCCTGTTGAAACCAGAGGTCGGCTACACCAATATCCTGAATTTTTGGCAACAAAATGCAGTGATTTATTTATTTATTTATTCCACCTACCGGGTGTACACCCTTACAGATTACATAACAGTATTAAAACTAAGTAAAAATGACTATAATATTATAAATTACATATTTGAAATATTTTCCTCAAGCTGTTTCATGAAAATATTTCTATGATTGCTGAAATCAAGCTGATTAGCAATTGAGTTGCACAAAGATAAGGATCTTGAGATCAGCTCGTTTAGCCGGTAATTAGTCCTATGGTAAGGAGTATAAAAAAGATTAAATTCCCTAAGATTTCGTGCTGGAATTTTAAAAGGAATAAGAGCCAGCAGGTCCGGAGAATCAATTCTGCCATCCATTACGTCCTTAATGAACATAATATTATAGAAAACTCTCCTATTACTCAAACTCATTAGGTTCAACAAACGATAGCGCACCCAGTAAGAGGGCATATCCTTCCAAGAATACATTCGTCGCAAAGCAAATCTCGAAAATCGCTTTTGAATATTCTCAATACGCTTTATAGACACCTCGTAGCACAGGTCCTATATTATGCTTGCGTACTCTAGCAGCAATCTCACTAAGCTAGTGAAATGGGTCTAAAAATTCTCTGGAGTTCCGCTTTAAAAACCCAAATTGGGAATTCGCCTTAAAGATGGTATATTCTAAATGACTGTCGAATAAAAACTTCTGATCGAAGTAAACACCAAGATGTTTAAAATGGCTAACTCTAGAAAAATTAACGCTATTCATAAGATTATAGTCGCAGGTGATAGGAATGTTTTTCCGTGAGAACGTGAGAACTTTACACTTGTCAAATCTTATTTATCTCATGAAAGATTTTTAAATCATCTGCGTACAGAAGGCAATTGCAGAATTTGAATATTTGTGGAATGTAATTAACAAATAAGTTAAAGAGTAGAGGACCCAGGTGACTTCCCTGAATAACACCTGATTTTACCAATATAGGATTTGAGTAATATTCACCAGTCTTGGCAAGAAGCCTTTTGCCTGTCAAATATGACTCTATCCATTTTAAAAATTGTGAGTGAATACCCTTTTTTTCCCAGCTTCATTAATAAAATGTTATGGTCCACGCTATCGAAAGCCTTAGAAAAATCTGTGAACAAAACATCAATCTGTGAACCTTTTTCAATTGCGTTAATGCATAAATTAGAAAAGATAGTTAAATTAGTTGTAGTAGATCTTCCATTAAAAAATCCATGTTGCTGCATAGTTATTTGATTTCGCACCTGAGCAAATAAGAGTTTATTGACAATTTTATCCAGTACTTTGGGGATATTAGACAACTAAACAATAGGCCTATAATATTCCACTTTTTTTTGCTTCTGTCCTAATTTAAAAATTGGTGAGATGCAGGCAGCCTTCCACTCACTAAGGAAAATTCCACAAGAAAGGGACTTATTAAACATCAAACTTAATGTACTGTGCAAAGTAAAAGCACAATTTTTTAAAAATTTAGGAGGAAGCAGATCATAACCAGCACTTTCAGCACAATCAAGATTAAGAAGCGTTTCCATGACTATTTCATCAGAAATTTCCAAATTACCTATGTTAAGGTACTGGGGCAGGTCCGAGAAATAGTTTTCATTGATCTGAGAGTTGTTACTTTTGAACACAGATCCAAAGAAATCACCAAATATTTCACAAATCTCTTCTGGACTGTTCGCAGTCTTTCCTTTAAACTCCATTGATTTAGGGAATCTTGAGGATTTTCTATTAGCGTTTAAAAATAACCAAAACGATTTGGGGTTCAACTTAATACCACTTTCAATGGTTGCAATATATTTTTTATACAGGAAATTGGATAAAAATTCGAACTCACGCCTACGTAAATCAAAAATTGTTTTGTCAGTTGAAAGACCAGATTTTTTGAACTTTCGATGAGCTTTGTTGCTCAAATTTTTGAGGTTAACTAATCTATGGTTATACCAAGGATGTTTATAAACACATTTTTTGTTTTTTACCGTTACGTATAAATGTAGTCCTACATTTAGCACTTGTTTGAATGTCTGGTACATGTCATTGAGATTTTTAGACCCAAATACTGCAGCCCAGTTAACTGAATCGAAAAAGCTCTTGAGGGCAGTGTAATTAGCCTTATTAAAATCAAAAGTTGGAGATTGATCGACTTGTAAGCGGCTATCAAAACTGTAAAATTTAAAATTCACAACAAGAGCTTTGTGATGAATCGCATTTATCTATATCATATCTGAGATCGTTGCTGATAAAAATTAGATCTAGTATCCGACGTAGATCATTTTTTACACTATTGATTTGGAAAAGATTGAGTGCGTATAGGGAATCGCAAAAGGTGTACTCAACGATACTGTTCAAGCAGAAAGGCATTAATATTTTTTCCTGAAAGCAAAAAGTCCAATCAATATATTCCAGATTGAAATCACCGAGAACACATGGGGTTTGAGTCGATTTCAAGGTACTAATTACGTGATTTATATTAAAAATATGGTCATGAAATATGTTCAAACTACTAGCCGGAGAAATATAACTTAAAATCAATACAGTCTCATTTTTATTAAAAGCAAGATCGGAGCCAAAAGAGATCAATACACATATTTGCTCAATATCATCGGAACAACGTGGAAGCTGTATTTTTCGTTGTGAATATTTTGTGTAAACTTTATTTATTAAAAACCTTTACTTTTATCTAAATGTAATTCATATTTTTTATCGTCAAATAAATACCCCTGAAGAAGTCGAAAATCCATTGGCGAAACGTTGGGTAAAAGTATGAAGTGAAATTGGTTTTATTTGCATCAAAAATATATTAATCTAAATTCCCAAAATCTACAAATTCAAAAAAATTAATGTTTAAAAGAATTTATTTATGATATTTTCCATTAAACTAAAGCATTTTTAAGAAAACAAGTCCTTAGTTTTGTTATTCTATTCCCCATAGTTTTTGAGAAATTTTGTTTCAAAACCGTCAAAAAAAATAAAGTGTGCTGTTATTAAATGAATGACCGATATATATATGGACCAAAACGCAGAAAAGTAAACTGCGGAGAATTTTTTTTTAAATTTCGTGGATTCTTCACTATTTACTGGTTATACATATCCCAACCCGATACCTGTAGTTTGCTGCGAAAATTTAGGCCTGTTTCTCGTAGCCTCTTAATGAATAAAAATGAACAAAATTACAGCACGAAACAAAAAGGTACGTTGTATTCAATATATGTTATTTTTTAATTGCTATCCGCTCTTCTGAGATGGTAGTGCTCGTATATTGAAAGTAAATAAATGAAATATTTGAAGGAAAAAGTGCTATCAGCCTTTTGTGTAAAAAAAGAATTCGACCAAATTTTTTATGTAACTTAACAGTCTAAAATCCCAATACTTTTCTTAGCGCAAAGTTTAGCATGTCAACAAAAGGGAAAGACCTCATTTTCTTCGAGCAGTCTTAGTATTTATATTTTCTTAAGAAAATAAAAACTAGTGGTTCATTTACTTATGTGGTTATCCAGAGCAGAAAATAATTTGTAGCGTAACAGCCTTTTTCATCGATAATCGAATATTATAGCTATGTTGGCTTACTATCCTCAAATGTATGTATTTTTGAATATATATAGAAATATGAGCAAGGCTATACATTTTTAATACCCCGCCAGCATCTCCCCTAATCGCCTTATGGAACATTTTAGTCCATTTTTCTGAAAAAATTAACGTACGGGACAAACGACTGAGAATTTCTTCATACAGTCGTGGGCAAAAATATTCCTCATAAAAAATTAAGCGAGTCCTCATACAACAAAACTTCCCAAGGCTCATTCGTGTGGCAGTAAAATTCAAAAATAAGTCGTTCCTTACGTTTTTTCAATTCCTCGTTTGCTGAAAGACCGTCATAACTCAAAAAAAAAAAATCGAAATAATATGCAGAAATACTCATCATTTCATGTTTTGTTTTGTGTCAAAAAATCGTAAAGGTATCTAGCGAACTTGCCTCGTGCAAAAAGAATTTAACATTCTGATTTATTTTCATATAAAAAGAAGTTTATTAAAATCTTTAAATGCGTTTGTCTCCAACTTTTGAGTTAGGGCGGTCTTCCAGCAAACGTGCGATATGTTTTTCATAATTTTAAATGTCGTTTGTCTCGTATGTAAATTTTTTTCAATGAATTTCAATAAAACTCTCCATAGGGGGGTTAAGTGCAAATGAAAAAAGTTCATGACAACAACTTTTCCTCAGACACCAAAAAAGCCGTAGGAGTGTTTTAGCGGTATTCCTCAATTGATAATTTTTGAGGCTGCGCTATAATTGCTTTTGAGGCTTCGTTTGTCGGTTGCGTTGTGTTAACTGACGATTCCGGCACGTACTCGTCATCTAATGGCGTACATTTTTTGCCAAGTACTGGCAGGATCGCCATGTAATAATGAATGATGGAATCAGAAGGACCTGCCTATTTTATACTTGCCGGCGTTTAAGAACGCTATGGGCAATCAAACAAAAAAAACTTTGATACCAAAAAGCACTGCAAGAGCGCTTAGAAGTTTCAAATTAGAAGACAGCCAGCTTATAAGCTATTGGATCAACTGACTGAACTGTATTATTAACCGTTCCTGCTTTTATAAAAGAATAACTGTATCCTTTCTTTTGCAAATAAAAACATATGTTTAACATAAAACATATGTTACCTTATTACATATTCACAGTAGATCACGATAGCTTAATTTATAGCAGTGAAATACTACTTAACTTATAGTAGTCAAATAACACTTAATATAATTTAGTGATAAAATACACTACCGTAGAATGTGAATGGCAAACAAGCGTTGGCTGTTTTATAATTTTGTTTTGATAGATATGCTTTTTTTTTAGTTAATATATTTTACATTAAAGAAAATTAATATTGGTAAATGGTAACCATTTTGTAACAAGAATTGTTTTAAAGCAAAAAATTGTAATAAAAGTCTAGGCTATGCCTCTTCATATAAAAGTCACGTGGTGTAAATTCCATGTGAATTGATTAAGTGGTCTTTGTGAAAATGGTATTTGAAAATATTTTTGTGCGAGGGCCACCCTTAATATGCACCCTAAATAAAAGAATAGTAGCCTATGACGCCCACTTGGTTGATACTAACATGCTGTAAACATTTCATCAAAATCGGTCAGATAGTTTCCGCGTCCATAAAAGACAGACTAACAAAAACTGAATTTAATATAGTAGATGACCTCCTTTTACACTTGTGTGAATACGAGCGTTATTTGCTGGAAAATCATTTTCAAGGGCTTAGACTACATTGGAGAATAGTTATGTAGTCGTCGCTTTGCATTTTAGATGAAAAGAATTGAGTTTCCAGCTTATCAACCTCATATTATCCCAAACCATTGATCTACTTCCACCAACGGTCGCCTGTAAATAGCAAAATGCATTGGTGTTAACGTTGTTCTTCAATAGTTTTTTCATTAAGATGTCTTTATCCGATGAGAAAAAGTAAAATTCAGATGGACCTGACGAAAACAATTTTTATTGGTAAGGTTTATTTTTAAAAATAAACTGGTGGAGGTAGCGTAATCGCTTGGGGGTGCATTAACGGTTGATAAAAAGCTGGAAATTCAATTCACTTCATGCAAAATAAAAAGCAGCAGGAAGCAGTAATTAATTTTTCAAGGTTATTTCCCTCCGCTTAATTTTTTTTTTTGCACTTGATAGTTTAAGTAAGGCTGATAATGGAAATAAACGCAAGTCGTCAGAATCGTGATGGGTCTGGTTGCGAGAGACCGACGAAAAAAGTTTCGCTCAACAACGCGAAAAGTAAGCCACATGCAGTGTTGTAGAGCAGATGAAAACACATCGATTAGATCTGACCCACCTTCACCGTTTTAAAGTTTCAAATAAATAGTAAACATTGGAGCAAAAATATGGTTTTCAGAACGAGTAATGTCAATTCAAAACTTTCAATGAAACCTTATTTATTCGAAAATTGAGATGGTAACTAAAAATTTTTAAACTATAAAAAGTGGCCGAAATTTTTCGGGCATGAAATCGATGTGTTTTCATCTGGTCTTGTCATAATTTTCTACTTATTTTCCGAATTATTGAGCAAACTTGTTTCTTGGGCCTCTCACAACCAGACCCACCCCGACTTTGTCGACTGACGCTCATTTTAATTATTAGCCTTACTTAAACTATATATTGCGAAAAACATTCAGCGGGAGGAGATGACCTTGCAAAATGCAACGCTGCCTCCCAGACTGTAATGTTTCGCTTTGATCCTAATCACTTGAATCAGAAATGTTTCAGCTACGTTGACATTAATGCCTATACAAAGTAGCCTGTTTTCGGTCTGCTATTTGTTTGTATTCATAACATAACGCGTAGCCGGGGATTCCTAAACAAAATTTCCGGGGTTCAACGGTACTAAAATCCCAGATAATCCTAGTATCCCTAGATAAAACTCTAACATATGTATATGTAACGTAATTTCTGATATCAAGGCCTTATTCATTAATTATTTTCATTAAATTTTTTTTAGCAACCAGGAAAATTAAATCTCAAAAATTTTCAACTTGTAAGTGAAGCTGTTGCGCGAATGAATTTTGGAGGAGATCCGTATATGCAAGAAGTTGATTCAGAAAAAGATCCGAAGCGCTATGCATTATTTGAGCACTCTAATGTTCCACAAGAAGGTGACTCGGAAGACATAGTTGAATACGAACAAATCTCTAACGTTTACGAAAATGAAGGTAAGAACTTGTTAGTATTAAAATATATGCTTCATAACGTTGTAACGATCCTTTGGCCTTTGAAATTTGCGAGGATTCGCTCTTTAATGAATAAGGGGGACGCACAGGTTTATATGATTTCAGATTTTAATATTGATATAAGTATGTATATTAGGGTGTGCCATTTTTGAGCAACTTAATTTTTTCAACTAAAAAGCAGGCTTAAAACTTTCAGAAAGGTGAAAAAAGAAGCCTCTAAAAATTTGAGCTCTTAATATTAACATTTAGAGGTGCCTGTTTCTAACTTTCCATTTTCCATTTAAATTACATGGAAAAAAATAATGCTTTTTTCTTATTTTTGTAGCTTGACATGAGAGCATTGTAAAAATGAAATGAAAAATTATTTTAGTAGGAAATTGAATGCTCTACAAAAAAATAAAAAAAATTTTTTTTAGTCTATAATTTTACTGATTCTAATGCATTATTACTTTAGTTTAACAGTTAATCAAATAATAAAATAATATCATTTTTTTTTTGTATACCGTTCAATTTCCTACTAAAATAATCTTTCAGTTCATTTTTACAATGCTCTCATGTCAAGCTACAAAAATTTAAAATTTAAATTTATATGGAAAATGGAAAGTTAGAAACAGGCACCTCTAAATGTTAATATTAAGAACTCAAATTTTTAGAGGCTTCTTTTTCACCTTTCTGAAAGTTTTAAGCCTGTTTTTTAGTTAAAAAAATAAAGTTGCTCAAAAATGGCACACCCTAATGTATATGTAAATAATATCAGCAATAAAATAGTTTTTAATTATTAATAATTAAATGATAATTGAACTTCAACTATTTAGCAGCGATCAATATTCAAGTAAAATTTTAAAAGTTGATACGATGCTATATTTATTCAACAAACTTTGACAACAAAGGAAAAAAACAACGACTCTAGAATATAGACATGTTTCGATTCCTAAAATCTTATCAGTATATTTTTGGTTGATGCCTACGTCAGCACTCAAATTACACCCGTCATATCAATGCAAACATAACGAAAAAATAATTTTTAATTTCAAGCAAATGTTGCAAATTTTTAAGTGAAATCAAAGAACACACCATTGCGTTGAAATTTCAATCAGCTGTTCAGCTTTTTGTTTATACCACCAAAGCATGACGTCACCTGAGTACATTTAACCGTAATTTTCCTTTTTTTTTCGTAGATTCTTAATTATTTGTTTATGTTGTAATGCACATCCGTTGGCTGTGAGACACTACTTGATCAAAGTTATGTGATCCTGGTGCATCGCAGATTTTGAGGGTTCGGCGTGTTCCCCATTCTTTAGAAATTTGGTTGTTTGTTATTGGCTTTTTTATAATAATAATTAAAAGATAATTGAACTGCCTACTCCGTCACAACCTCACTATTGCCAAACTAACAACCTAGTTCCACGCTGTTACCACTGCTGCCGCTGTTAGTGCTGCTTGCTAGGACTTAAGTCCGCTCTCGCCGGCGGCTCGGCACAACTCTCCCGATTTTTGGCTGTACAACAGCTTTTATTTTATTTAGCTCTGTTTGTTTCCACCATTGCGTGACTATAACAGCTTATCGATGACATCGCTAGTACGTTGATATCGCTGGTGCATTGACACTGCTGGCTCGTGTTGTCACCTGGGCGATAAGTTAAAGTCGATGAAACTTAGATACGATTCTCATGCGTTTCCATGGGATCATAAACTAATTATTTTAATTAAATACTTATTAATTATTAAACTCTAACTTAATGTGTGACCATAAACTTTTATTTTTAAATTGTGTATAAAAATAAAATAAGAAATTAAAGATATCTCTGCTACTGCTGTTGAAGTTGTGGGAGAAACGAGGCACTCCCGACTTTCGTCTTCACAATGTCGACTGAGTTTAAAATTATATGGATAATTAAGTAGTATATATTTCTATTTCAAAAAGCTAATTAATAGCTTTTATTTTCATTTTGAGTAAATTAAACCCGTCTTTATTATTTAAAAAACTTGATTGCTTAAAAACATAGTACATATACCCAACTCTTAATTCCACTCAATATCGGTATGTTCTTTTCTGTCTCGACAATTTTATAATTTTTTTTTTAGAGAAATTTATGTTATCTTATCCAAGCAGCTCCAACAATCATTTGAAAACATTCTGAATCAAATTTCCTAAAAGTCAATTCGAAAAATTCCTGAAATGTCATGAGCAATTTTAGAAATATTAATTTTTTTTAATAACGCATAGAAAGTTTATGAGAAAAAACGATTTATACTAAAAGCAATCATTTCTATCGAATCAAAGCAACGCGAACGAACTTACATTAAATATTATTTGTCCCTAAGAGAACTTCGGAAACGTCCTGCAGAACAAATTGTTTCTCAGTTTCATCTTTTGTGAGAATGTTATTGTATTTCTGAATGAGTTTTACACCTTTTTCTGCTACGTCATACACAACAACTGTCTCCTCAAGTTTTTCAATTCCATTTTTAAAATCAAGACCATCCTTCCATGTTGAAGGGTCTTTGTCGAGGAAAATGGCGTTGATAGAAAATATCGTGAAGAAAGATTTTATTCCAGACGTTACAAAAGAAGAAACTCGTTTGTAAATGAAGAAAATCATTTTGATGCAAAATGTACCTTTTCGGTAGATTTTTTGTCTTCTTCACTTTCGTCTGATTTCAGGATATCTTGAGCCATATTTGCTTTCAACTCTGTTTCAACATAGTTATCAAATAAGGATAGAGCCAGAATTTCAGGTACTAAGTACCAGAGATCGTAACGATCCTACGGTCGGGAGTCTAAACTGGAGACCGGTGCAGAGGTTCGGTTACAAACATTAATAATTTGCAGGAGGTGGCTCTTTGATTAAAAAAATTATTAATTTTTTTTATCAATTTCAATAAAAAAAATTGACACATACTTTAGTAGTAATGCAACTAACTCTTCGCTGCGCTCTCAATTCCACTGTAGCTGACGAATATCGATAGCGGCAGTATTGTGTGACCTCAAGTTTTGCGCGTCTGTAGAGTGTGTTTGCCTTTGGTTTGCGATTTACACGAATATTCTATAGCGTGCAGTTGGAAGTCCAATTTCGACGCGCACTACAGTAATAATGCAACTAGCTCAAGAACTACCCTACTCTACACACTACTGTTCAAAATGTAAAAGCACATTTACCTCGTATTCCTGCCGGCTGGATACTACGGCTGCTGCTGTCGCTTGCTTGTTGGCTTACTGCTTCCTGTTGGCTGGTTACTCGCATTGGCGGCTCATGGCGACTGCCTTGAGGTTTGGTTAACTTACCGCTTTTATGTTGGTTAGCCATCGCTGAACACAGCTGGTACATTAACATCGCTGGCATGGTTACATTTCTGTCTTCTTTGGTTGTCTGGTGTTGCCTGTGTGTTATCTCTGTTCTGAAGCAAATTTTATGAAACTTCCTAACGATTATCAACTAATACTAATTATTTTAGGTGCTTATCACAAATGAATTAAATTTATTTTCTATACTTCAGTGGATACCTTTGAAACTTATAAGTTATATTGTCAAAAAAAAAATATCACAGACTGCGGTATGTTGCACTTGTTGGTGTTGTTTGTACTGAGACTCATTGATGTGGGTGAAAACGAGTCCCACTGACTTTCGTCTTTTCAATATCCTGAAAATTTATCAGTTCTCGTAAGAGTGGGAAGTCCTGGTAAAGTGCTTGCTCGCTTCTGATGACAGAAACCATGCTTGAACGTGCACTCGAGCAAGAAATATGCATATTCTTTCAAAGAGTTATTCTTCTTATTAGTTACCTGAAAGTAGTCTTGAAACAGGTATATCTAAGCTTACCTAGTATGACTTACGGCTCCTGGTACACGAAACGATATCCCGATATCATCTCGTTATTGCTTCTACATAGAAAGGTGTTGTTCAAGAAATTTAAGAATTGGTGGGGCGGACATCCTAAGGCATTTCATTCGTACCAGTAATATAAAGATTCTTGTCGAATTTCGTCTAAGTTTCTTTGTATCTCTTGAAAAGCGCCATGTCCGGACCAGAAGAGTTGCACCCATCAGTGAGTCGAAACAGCTCCTCAAAACTAAATCAAAAATATGATGACGGCAAAGAAGGTATAATAGAAGAGGAAGGTATAACTAGAACAATTTTTCTCGATTCGTACAGACACCATTTACTTGGCGTGTGTTGCTTGCTATCGTATCAGAGCAAAGTGCCTGAATTTTGTCAGTTAAACCCCACTGCCATGCAAACAGCTATGGCTTGCTATTTTCCTGAAGATGTTGTGATTTCAGATACCTTCAACCATTGCTCCTTGCCTTCAGAAGTTAGTTTTATTTCCATGGTATCAACCTTATCAACACCTGTAAGTGCTGGGAGCATCTTTTCATCCCAGTGCAACACTTATTCTTAGAAGTTGCCTGAATTTTGTCAGTTAAACCCTACTGCTTGGTAAACAGCCATGGCTTGCTCTTCTCCTGAAGATATTGGGATTTGAGGGACTTTCAACAATTGTTCCTTGCCTTTAAAATTTTCTATTATTTCCAGTCTATCAACCTTATCAACACCTGTATGTGCTGGGAGCATCTTTTCATTCCAGTGCAACACTAATTCTTGGAAGTCGTTAAGGGTAAATTTGTGTTGAATTTCTGTATTCTCATTTCTCTAAATTTGGTTCTAAGTCGCTGTAAAGAACTACAATTTATTACCTGATCTTCAGTTCCACGCCTTAAAGCTTCCTCAGCAGCTATTAATATGTATATCCAATTTCTTTCAGTGGTTTTGCAACTTTCGAATTGCTACAAGTGTTGTTGCTGATATTTGCTGAACGATCACAGAAGAATTTTCACCACCATCAATGCTTTGGGTGCATGATATTGAATCACCAATTTTAGATGTAGCAAGTTGATGAGTAGCAAAATGTTCCATTCCTTAATAATTCCTTTTTTTCCTGGCAGTCTCCATTGCAGTGCGCTTCAGTGCTCTTTCTTCCTTGTGTATTAGTTTTTTATCTAGACCAACCATGGTGCCCGGTCGTCTTTTTTGACGCTGAAGCGTTAAGAAATTCTTATTCTCTTAAATTTTTTTTTCACCTGACTCGAAGAATCTGAATGAGCTATGTCAAAGAGATCATCCATAAATTTCACAAAAATATCTCTAAATCGTTTTCCTTGCCTGCAACACCATTCAAATTTTTGTGTAAGCCTTTTCGTCCATCATACAGTTTGAGTAATTTATCAACGCAGTTTGTTACGGATCTCTTTTTGTTTTGTAAAATATTTTCCAAAACTATCAAACTAAGAATGTCAATTATGAAGATCTAAGCATAAAATATTAAAAGCATCATGCCATTTATTTGTTTTTGTATGTTTGGAGAGAGTGGCGAACAAGCGGTAGGCAAGCGTGGATGGAGACAAAGAGAAGTTTAACGCGTGGAGACGCGAAAAAAGCGTTCAGAATGTAATCTTCGTAAATCTGATACTAACGCTGCAGAAATTGTGCAGGACGTCATACAGCTAACTATCGTGTGTGTCCTGTTTATAAAAAAGTCAAACCAAGTGTCCTACCGACGCTTAATCGACAACAAATACATACTGAACATAACACTGCCCCAACTCACATTTTACCCATATATGTAATACTTCTATATTGCTACTATAGCCAATTTCTGTTCACCCATTATTTGAGATGTTCAATGCTATCAACTCTACTGCGCATGACTCAAAATTGACAATTGATTTTGATGGAAAACAGTTTTTCTTTTATTTAAAATTTTTTTTCAGCTTAACATTTGATTCATAGTCAAAAATTAAAATTTCGATAAAAGAAAAATTAAATTAAAAAATGTCGCGGTATTGTTATTTGTGCTTAAAAATAAAGATGCAAACGAAAATACAAATTTGCAAACGTAAGTAAAGTTTTAATATGTACTACGCATAAATAATAAGACATTTGCCTCAGTTCGCAGACAAAAATATAAAAGCATTTTTAGTGAACAACGTCCTCCAAAATATTGGATCTACATTTTGTAATGAATTTATGGAACTTCATATAAAATTAGAAACATTTTTCAATTTCTTCATTAGATCTAATTTTTTTCTGCGCCGCCCCTGAACTCATGTGGCATTTAATACATTTTGTTCACAAATATTTCAGATTTATTGAATTTTTGTTTGCAAATATTTCTAAAAACCAACACATTCAAAACTTGCGCATGCGCAAAACATACTGTAGCTTTGAGATATGTCAGCAATCATGTCGAATATCTAACACACTGCACAGGTAGGTTAGTAGCAATATAGAAGTATTGCATATATTATTTTCCCGAACACAGAGATAACAAATCCCAACATTGCCTATGCAAACGCCATTCAGCACCAAAATCTTGAAAGAATGTTGACATCACTTACACAGACGTTTGTTCAATTCATCACTTCAATGCAAAATATAATGCAAGAAATGCTTCGTTACCAAAAGTAAATGCTTCAAGTACAGTTAGCCAACAAATGAACGAATTTAAACTTTGCCACTGGAGCGCAAACGCTGTTAAGCAATATTATCCGAACTCACCTAACGGTCGAAAATAATTTCAATATGAATGGTAATATTTTTTACGTCACCAAACACCCAAATGACAAAGCTCGCGGAGGGTCAGGAATTTTGATAAAATCCCGATTAAGGGAATATCCGTTAGAAGACTTTAGCACTAAGTACCTTCAAGCTACATCTATTTGCTTGACTGAGTGGACTGAGCACATAACATTATTGGCTATATATTGCCCGCCAATTAACAAAATCGACCATATACAATTCACAGGCTTTTTTAATGGCTCAGGCAATAAATTTATAGCTGCAGTTGACTACAACGCTAAACATACCTATTGGGTATCAAGGCCTATCTCATCAAAATGTATACAGCTCTGGAAGGCCCTATTCAATAATTCCAACCAACTTACTGGCCAACAGATTTCCGAAAAATACCTCATCTAATCGATTTTGGCATTGCAAAAATGTTCCTCGTGGCCAACTAAAAACAGAAACCAGCCTGGAGCTATCATCATATCATTCCCCGGTAATATCAATAGTAAAAAGTTTTTCAAATCCTAAGGAACAATCCTATACGCGCACAAACTGGCTACCTTTAAATACGTCAGTTCTCATCATATCCAAAATCCTCCACTGTATAGTGTACAAGATGTTGAATCATCTGTTACTGAGCTTAATGCCACACTAACGCAGGCCATACATCACTCAACCAAAAATTGTAGCAAAGAAGTTATATCCGCACCTATAGAATCCGCTCCCGTACAGAAATTCGCTCCTGTACATATAATTTAAACAATTACGATTGCTCCACTTTGAAGTGTTGCATTTCATAATTTCCTAAAGTATGCAACAAAGTAATGTCAAAACAATTTCGTAATTTATTGTATTTTTCGGTCTGCAATAAAATATGAAAGTAGTTCAATAATATTTCATAATTTATTGCTTTTATCATTAAAACCTACAAGAGACTCCGAAACTGGTTACAATGTAATTTCTTCGCACTTCTTACGAAAGCTTGCAACAATGTATGAACCCAATGCTATGTGTCGCAATGTAAAACTAATTTCAGCATTTAAGTCTAGAACCTAAAAGGAAAAAACGTAGATCAAAACAAAATCAATCAAAACGGAATGCTTTCATCGATTTGCTTGTTTTTGTTAACGCAGCTCTTTCGTTCTTTCTTTAAGCTACACAATTAAGTATGTATCTAAACATGTAAGTTAAGATTTACTGTATAAGATTCACTTTTTAAAACTAAATATCAATAAAGTGCCAAGTTCCAAAAAAGAAAGTTGTGTAGTTTTATTCCAATTCAAAATTCAATGAGACTAAAAAAGCTACAACTGCCAATGAAATTTTTAACTTAATCAAATTAAAAAGACACAAAAAGAGAGAGTCGTGTAGGTCACCGGAATTAAAGCACCAACTAACATCCCTAAGGCCAGCTTTAAGGTTAGCTCTACAAAATGAAAAAGATAAAAGTCTTCAGTACTACCTAGAGAACGTTTCTCCAACGTTTCATCAAACTATTCGATATGGAAAGCAGCGAAAAAAATCAAAACTCCTATGCAATCTGAGTCACCCATTCGTCTTTCCGTGGGCAATCGGGCTAGATCGGTGATAATATGATTCCGCCTTTTTTTATCAACACCAGTGGAAATCCATGACATGATAAAGGAATTTAGTTCTCAGAAATCTGCAGAATATGATCTTATCACAAATAAGATGATAATCCAATTGCCAAGCACAGCAGTCAGCCTCATAACAAAAATTTTCAACGCAATAAACTGACTAGGATTTTTTTTGAAGTTAATGGAAGATTGCTCAGATTATAATGATACCTAACACGAGCAAAGATCTTACACAAGTATCCTCTTATAGACCCATTAGCCACATTGCAGTCCTTTCCAAACTTTTTGAAAATATTATGCTAAAAAAATTGCTTCAGCACAATGAAAATTGTAATCCCTTCACATCAATTTGGCTTCCGAGAAAAACACAGTACGATTGAACAGGTACAAAGAATAGCAACTGTTATAAAATCAGCACTCGAAAATAATCAGTATTGTACGCCAATCTTCGACAAGGTTTGGCACAAAGGCTGTGTATTTAAAATTAAACTACTTTCTGCTAACGTACATAAGATCCTAGAATCCTATTTAACAAACAGGTAATTTAGAGTCAAGTTTGAAAATTTCACATCATTCGAGCAGGAGTACCTCAAGGCAGCACATTAGGACCAGTTCTGTACCTTACATATACAGCAGACCTGCCAATCGATGCACACCTCACAACATCAACGTTCGCTGACGACACTGCAATCCTTAACACAGACGCTTCTCAAAAAAAAGCTGTTCAAACCTTGTGCAATCACCTCTGAAAAATAGAAGACTGGCTGTCCAATTGGCGTTTACAAGTAAACGAGAGCATATAACTTTTGCACATAGTAAAGAACATGCCTATCGATCCTTTTTAACAATATAAAAAATCCAGAAGTTAACTCAGCTAAGTACCTAGGGTTAAACTTGGACAAATGTCTATCATGGAGAACACACATAGAATCCAATAAAAACTCAAATTAAACTAAAAGCATTTAGCCAATGTAAACTTATTGGCTATTACATAAAAATTCTAAGCTCAGCTTAGAAAATAAAATCCTCATCTATAAGGCAATTATTAAACCTATCTGGACTTATGGAATCGAACTTTGGGGCTCTACTAGTTCATCTCGCATTCTCCGCATAATAACAAGAGCTTCGTGGTACTTTAAAAATTCTAGACTGCACAAAATCTCAAAATTCCTACTATCGTATTATAGATGAAATATCTAGACTTTTAATAAACTACAAGAAACGCTTATCAAATCATCCTAATACTCTAGCAAAGAACATGCTAAACAACTCCAGCTTTTCGCGTATTAGAAGATTTAATAATACAGTAATTACAGTTCAAATAATCTTTTCACTCCAGTCATTATTTTTGTCACCTTGACCCTAGCATCTGTTAGATATAAGTAAAACAAGTATTATAAGTATGATAAATTCCAATCCAATAAAACACATTAAAAAAAAGTGGCATGTTAGTCAATATGACTTGTGAGCTTGGTGATCACCACACATTTTTTTAAAGCGTGACAGAAGGCACTAACTTTCTTTAACTTTAAGTGCAAAAAATCACTGGAATAATCATATTGGCATCCAAGCTTCAGAGCAAACAAATTTTTTTTGTGGGCCTGCGTTAACAACTAATTCTTGTAGCTGTTAAAAAATCATTTTCAAAATCTGTTGACTTTTTTTTTAGACCTATTTTTCCCAAAATCGTTTTCGTATAGTGTCTGTTCTTTTCACAAAATCGTTTTTGTATGGTGTATTCCTCAAAAATTTAATCTTACTTTTGCAAATTCGTTTCTATGTGGTGTCCGTCAAAATATTTCGGTGTATTCGATAAATAAGTGTGTTTAGGGCTACAAAAACTATTTTGTACTATCTATAGATTTATTCCAAAAGGTAAGGCTTAGTTGACGCGATATACAATAGCCACAGCAATGAATGATATATTAATTTAAAGTGCTTTTTGAGCAGAGTTCTGCAATTTGAAATTCGAGATCGGTTAACAAATATATGAGATATAAGCGTGGAAAGATTTCCTTTTTTTAAATATTTTCAATCTTTGCACTCTCATTGTTATTGTTTCCTAATTAAGAGTAGTTATTATAGTAAATATATTCAAAAGAACAGGAAATAATAAGTGTGTGTGTGTATGTATGCGTAATCTAAATAAGTAATTCTCTTCAGTTGCCCTTGATGTTTGATCAGAAAGGGCAAAAGAAAGTCAACTTCGTGTTTTGTGGTTTTAGTCTGGAATCTTTTACTTTGTGATGTATATTTTTGGCAAGATGTGATGAATATTTTTGGAAAGATTCGCCAGTTTTGTCATTGAAAGTAAATCATTGAAATGTAGCGAACATTGGCGATTGTATGCAAACCTTCGCTTTTTGTGGGTTGAATCAGTATTATTAACTAAAATTAAATTTATATTTATAAGCAATGTTTTCATATCTACTCTTGAGAACTCTCACTGCCACATTTAATAAAAATTCTAACTGCATATTTTAAGAATCCTCGGATGAATTTTTATGCACACATGGTTAAAATGCCTTCACTGTGGCGTGTCCCAAATGGCAAAATTAAAGTAAAATTTCAAATAAAACTTTTCAGGGGGAATATCTCATAAATATTTGTTTGAGACTTTTAAACATTTAGTATAAAACTATAAATTTATAAGGTAAACCAACAAGCTGTAAATACAACAACATTGGATTGTAGGGTACACAAAACTGTTCCATGGATTAATTTAAAAACTGATTTTTCTTGAATAATGGCTCACAAAAATTGTAAGACTGTGCTTGAAGAGGAAAGCTATGTTTTACATGTGTATTCCCATGTTTAATTTAATTCAGTAATAAAGCAACCTGAAAGAAAAAACAATTTATTTTTGTCAGACACAATCATTGAAAATCGAGAAAAATTAATGAAAAATTAGTAAACCTCTACCGTGATGTATGTACATATATGCAGCTTAGAATGATAGAGGAGTAAGTCATCTTTTATTTCGAAATTGAGTGAAACTTATAGATGTGTACCTCATTAATACATCAATGAAGAATATAAATGGAGCAAGCCACTGTTTGTTGATGCTTCTCATAAGAAGGAAGAAACTAAAATTAAAAATTATGCACTAATTCGAGTTTTTAGGTCAAATCTAAAAAGACCTTTTGATTTAAAAATTTTTTCCACTTGGCTTACTCCAGCGTCATTCTAAACCCTTCATACTTTTGCTGTGTAACGTTTAAGATATATGTGGCATATTTTCCCTTTAGATTTATGTTTTATCAATATAAATTTAAGCTTAGACCGAAAAAAATAGTATTTTTTATTTTGGTATTATTGGATTAAATTTTATGTAAAATGGCTTTACCGTTTCAAAAATATGAATAACTTCGATTTTTTCCTAATTTATATAACGTAGGTATATAATAACAAACTATTGGCAAAATATGACTTATATGAGACAGAAAACAGCATATAAGCATGAAAATCGAGTATGTTTAAGATGATTTTATGTGCTAATGATCATTTTTGAGTTATTCATTATGATTTACAACTATTTTCAACCCAAAAAAAAATTTTTTTCGATCATCTAATAAAACATATAGAATGTGAAATCATGAAGGCAAAATTGTGACTCATTGAGTTATTAGTAAACGAGGAATGTATTAAATTTTTTTGTGTTTGTAGCCAATTTGAATTTAGAAAAATGCCACCATGAAGGCCAGTAAGGGTTCTCAGAGCAGATATGTTTAGTGTGTACAGTATCGAAGTTCTACTTCGTTGCCCAAAAGTCAACAGCGAGTTGACGTTTATAACATAAATTCCGCGATAGGATGTGTATAAATGTGTATACAAATTGAAACTAAACATGTGTATAAGTGAAAAGATTACTTTTTGGTTCGAGTGTAATTTTATTTCTTATTTTTAAATCTTAAACTAAACATAAAGTAGCTGCTGTTGCTTCCAATCCTCATTCCATATTTTTAGCAATCAAAGCATAATTATTCCATTTTCAATTTCATCATAAAGCAGAAGTATTTCAAGTCATTCATTGATATGGGTTAAGCTGAAGTTGCATATTTAGGCTTCGTCATTCGAGGCATGAATTGTTTACGTTAACTAAATGGAATAGTGTCACTTGATACGATTGTTTACATTAAACGAAATGGAATGAGCATTGAAAGGAAGCTTTAATGTGGTCATATAGACCGTATACGTTCATACGTTACTTATACATGTGTATAGAAATTCAAACGTAAGCAAAACACTACCCCGTAGAAATTCGTGCATCACTGATGTATATAACTAAACATAAATGTTGGCATGCAAAGTAATTGTATGTGTATTTAAAAACAAAAAGAAATCATTTCATATTTCTTATAGAAATATAATGTATATATATGTAATGGCGGGACGATTGATTGCAAGTTTCATTGATCGCGACCGTGATGTGTAGTGATAACCTCCGATTTTCAGGGGTTATCACTAGTTAATTTTAAGTATTTTTCTTTGTGTTAAGTGAAAAAAATCTAAACTAAAAGATAAATCTAATGATTTAAATTTGTTTATTTGATGGTGACATGCCCTTATTTTTTTTTTTAGATTGCACTGAGTCTGATAGTTGTCCTAGCTCAACAGACAAAAAATTAGGCCAGCATTCCGGATATTACAAAGTTAATAAAAAACCAACAACTAATAAGAAAATAAAAAAAAAAAGGATCGCGATTCCTGTTCAAACGCCAAGGGTTCCACTATTTGGCTCGTATGTTTCTCCTCCAGAAGTTCCTCATCATTATCAAAAAATGACAACAAACGATAAAGGTACGTAATAAATTTAAAATAGCAAAAGCAAAAAAAATCAAATTTAGAAAATAATCTTTTAGAGTTAGGTTAAGTAGGCAACTTGTCGATAAAATGGTAAGATCAGTCGGTGGTTGAATGCCTATTTGCCCGAAAGTGCGTTAGAAAAGTGAAACGTTTCTTTCCGGGATGACCAAAACCACCTAGAACTTTGAAGGAATCTGGCGAATTCCTCGTTTGCTTCGGAACGCCCCGACTCACTTCTGCCACGTCTATATAGCTCCTACAATAGTCCCAGCTCGAGTTAACAAATTTTCTAGCTAACGTGCCGATTACGCAGTACCTCGTAAGAACCCCTGTAAGAATTTCGATCATCTTTCTTTTGAACCGTAAATGTTTTTATTCCTTATTTGGTTCAAAATCGGATTAAATGATTTAAAGACTTTGCATCCAGACGTGGCTAACCACTTCCAAGTAATTAGGTCCCTTGTTCTGTTATCTAGTTCTATAAAGAGTTTTTGTATTAGCGTGATTGTGTTGGCTTATCAGCAGCCTTAAGTCTTAGCGCTGCTTTTGAGGTTAAGTTCAATGAAGTATCTAAGTGCTGTTCCATTTGGAATGGTGAATCGAGGTCTTCGCGCGAACAATTCGAGCAGCATTGTATATGGATTGATATATAATTTGTTTTCGTCGCACACTTTTGCAGTTCAAAGGATGCCGATTTCGCTGATCGTTGAAAATAATTTTTCATGGAGTTCTAGCAGCACGTCGCATAGTGGGCATATATACAAAAATAAAAATCAAAGTGATATGTTAGAAATTGAAAAATGTTTTACTACAATCGTCAAATTTTTGTTATTGTAACATTAAAAACGTCTCTACCAAAATTTTAGAGCATAGCGCTATTATTACTTTTGCATGTGAGGTAGGCGTACCCGTGGACAGATTTATTTCATGTTCACAAATTATTTTGTCTGAGCCTTAAGATCACCTGTACCAAATTTCAAGAGTCTAATAGTCACTGTACGACGTCACCATATATTACTATAGAACTTTGGTGCTTATCTTGGAAAAAAGTTAATCATTAATGGGCGTTTTTTAGAGTGACCGAACTGATTTTGGGAAATGAATGATATTTGAATTTCAAAAGTGTGCTTGTTGGGTGCAATGTGTGCAAAATAGTACTTTTTTGTCCAGTCTTCAAATATTATTTTTATACCAATTTATGTGGAAACGTCAAGAATGTGTATAGGGACCTCTATATTTCAAAACGAAAAGAGCTGGAACTTGAGGTCTCCAAGCTCAATTCTTTATGAAACATATTAATAACCAAATGATAATCGAACTTACAGTCAGTTAGCAGCGATCAACCTCCATGTAACATTTAACAAGTTGACACAATGCGTTTTATTTTTCGTTTATTTCGTAAATTCAGTCTATGAAATAATTCGTACAGACTTAAAGTATAATAAATTAAAATAAAAGAATTTAATCAAAAATACAAATTATTTAACAAATTCTTAAATTAATCCTAGCCATAGAAAAATCTATAATATGATTTACGGCTATTTTATTACATTCACTAAGAGCTCTGGTAATTGGTTCATTCAAAGAATAATTTGTCTTACACATTTGAACTGAGAACAAATTGCAATGACGCAAAGTTCTAAAAGGAACCCTGAAATTCATACATTCAAGCAAAAAGAGCAGTCAATAATTCCTTTTACAATATCGTAAAACAACATCAAGGAAGCCGTGATTCGTATCTCTTGTAGCGATTTGAGGTTGATTAATAAGCAGCGTGAATTATACGTAGGGATAAGCTCTGAAAAGCTTAAAGGGCTTAGTACAAATTTTAGAAACCTTTTTTGAACTCTTTCTAACCTATTGCAGTGAACACAAAAAAACCGAAACTAAATTATTGCAGCATATTCAAGTCTAGATCAAACATACGAAGTGTACAAGATTTTCCAAGTATATGAATCACTAAATTCCAAACTAAGGACTGTCCCAGAAAAAACTTACGTTTTTTTATTTTTTGTATTATGCTCTACCTGATAGGTCTCAAAAGACATAATATTTGCTCTATATAAAGTGACGTTTAATATGATGTATACCACTTGAAGATAGCACTTTTGACGACAAAGATGTCTGGCAAGCAACAAAAAGTCCGCGAACTGATTTTGTCTACATACCTGCAAAAATCAGTATTAAAATATTCAGCTATTGCAAAAATAATTGGTGCGTCAGAAAGATGTGTCTGTACGGATATTTTTAATTATAAGAAGGGACTACCTGTTTCACGAAAAAAGGGTTCAGGCAGAAAACCAGAATCTTCTAACCCATAGGTAGCGACGAAGGTGAAACCGCCTTTTTAAGCAGAATCCCAACTCCTCAGTGCGAGATATGGCGGCTAGAGCAGATACATCAAAATCTACTGTACAAAGGTCAAGAAGAAAAGTAAGCTAAAAACATATAAAGTTCAAAAAGTACCAGACCGTTCTGATGAAAAGCAGTTGATGGCTCAATGCGAGCCCTAAAATTGTATGAAACTTACGTCAAAGCAGATTTTAAGCAGCTACCTTTGCACAAATATTATGCATCACCAAAAAAGGTCTAGTATATTTACTTAAAGAAAAAAAAAATTTCGAAATTTCCGAAGCAATGTGTGGTTTGACAGGCCATATGCACCTGTGGGCTCAGAAGCAGAATTTTTGTTACGCAAGGCACAATCAATTCCAATGTTTTATATAGACGAGTGCCTCTTTAGGTATTTATATTCTGAACACTGGTCATTATTGATAAAAAACGAAAAAAGACCAAAAAAGTTACTGGGTATTTTTTTATAACTAAAAAGCAAAACATAAGTTTTTTCTGGGACAGCCCTAATTACGCCTAACAAATGCCAGCATCAAGTAACATTTCGGAATCGTGTAATCGATATGGCTCACAAAAGTAAGCTTGGAATAAAATAAAACTCCAAGATTCAAAACCTCATTAACTTTTCTTAAATAAGTATTACTGAAAAAATAACAAGATGCAAGGGAAATTGCAGACTTGAAAAAGGTTACATGGAAACATTTATCAGTATTTACAGACAATTGATTTCTAATGCACCATTCAGATAAGATATTTAAATCATTTTGAAAATGAACAATATCAAGTCTACTACGAATTTCAAGGAATAATTCAAGATCATTAGCACAGAGTAAGAATTTTGGTCTCACAAAGCAAGATCAAACATGATTTAAAAATAAAATAAAAGAAGAGGACCTAAGATGCTACCCTGCGGCACTCCAGAAGTGGCAATAAAAGATTTAGATTTAATTCCGTCAATTTGCACAATGTTCATTCTATTGCTTAGATAAGAACTTAGCCAATCCAAAAATTTGGAATGAAAACCCAGCTTCGACAATTTCGCAATGAGCACATTATGTGAAACTTTATCGAAAGCTTTTTGATTCTGTATAAATCGTGTCAACTTGAAGACTTTTTGAAAACGCAGAAATACAATAGTTAGAAAATACAGCCAAATTAGTGATAGTAGAGCGGCCAAGAAAAAACCCATTCTGAACCCATCTGAACAATAGAGTTTTTTGAAGTAAAGACAATTTTCTTTTTTACAATACAATTTTAGAAATAGTCGACAACTTTGATATTGGCCGATAGTCACAAACATTATTTTTATTGGCACTTTTATATGTAAGGCTGACAAACGCTATTTTCCAGGAATCAATAAAGATACCCTGTGCTAGCGATTTATTGAAAATCAACCATAACGAAATAGATATTGTTTTATTTTTTAAAAGATAAGGGCATATGCCATCAACATCAGTTTTTTAAGAATTTTTTAAGGCCGCAATACCACAGATAATATCCTCCGAAGTTAACTGGAGACAGCTAAAATCAGCTTACGGATCAATATTCTCTAAGGCTATTGGATCGAAAGAGTTAGTCTTTGCGAAGTTAGATTCAAAGAAATCCGTAAAAAGATTTACAGATTCTTCAAGGGAGTTCACAGAAACACCATTTAATGAAACGCTAGTATGAAAAGCTTTCTTCGAGCTTATAAAGTTCCAGAATGATTTCGGATTGCTTTTTATATTTGTCTCGAAACTCATGTGTCGAATGTATTTAATTTTGTGCTGTGTCGCCTTGAAAAGCTTCCAAAATTTATTTCTTAAATATTTAAATTTTTTTAAACCCTTACAATAATAAGGTAATTTATGAAATTTTTTCTGAACAAAAGGAATGTGCTTAGTACAGAGAGAAAAAATATTAGTTTAAAAATTATCAAAACAAAAATTTATATCATTATGTTGAAAAATGCTAGACCAATTTATGGCTGCAATTTCATTTTCCAAGGCATCAAAGTTACAATTACGAAAATTGAAATTTCTTAAGTTCACTTCGTGGGCCAAATTAAAATTATAGAATTCCAATGCTATAACAATAGGAACATGATGCATATCCGTTTCAGAAATGGGAAAAGGGCACTCATTCAAATTGTATTTATAATTATTACTTACAAATATGAGTTATAGGATCCTACTTAGCTTATTACTGCAAAAATTAATCTGTCTCAAATCGAGGCTCAAGAATCCATCAATTGCATAAATTTCATGCAACTTTTTAACAATTTTGGAAATTAGATAACGATCATCATCATTTATTAAAGTCCAAGTAATATCACATAAATTAATATCACCCAGAACACACATATGATTTCCACTTTTATCCATAAATAATTGAATAATATTATCAATATGGGACGCATACAGTTCCAGTGAGCTATTAGGTGGTATATAAGAAGCACAAATATAAAGCAAATTATTCCCATTAAGAATGGTTACACAGAGTTGATCAAGAAGAAAAACAGAGTTGTTAAATTTATCATATTCAAAGCACAAAGAACGCCAAATAGCAATTAAAACTCCACCACCTCTAAGGCAACCAGTTTTGATAGGATCTCTATCTTTACGATAATTTGTAAATAAGTTAAGATCAAAAATCTGACTATCGTAGAAATCAGCATTTAGCCAAGTTTCAACAAGTACATAAATATCGTAGTCACAATGGAAAGTAGCAGCACGAATAGCACTGGTTTTAGTTCGCATCCCAGACATGTTTTGAAAGTGAATTTTCAAAACATTTGATTCTAATTTAGGGATTGAGTTATTTGAAGCACGTATTATTTTACTACTAGAATGTCCTTTACTTTTCGAAAATTTTCAAAAGGACGAATCTTCACACCAGTAAGCCACTGATCGCGAACAAAAAATTTTCTGAAAAATTTTGGCACACCAAGCTTCAAATTTGTCCATTTCAGATCATCCATTGAAGCATCATTTTTAATCAAACGTTTGCAATCAATGCGATTACTTGAGATACCTGTGTGTTTCTCAACATACGAAACAATGCCATTTACTGTTATATTCGGTTTAAAAGACGCAAAGTGAATCCATTTTTTTCTCAGAACTGCTTCCAAATCAACATTTTCAGCTTGGCCTATGTTCACTTTGCTTTTATTTTTTAATTTTCTTCTACCATTAACCCATCCATTAAAATTAGCAGGACTAGCAACATTGTCATCAACACCACAAACAGAAGCAGAATCACTGAGCATAGAAGAGGCAGAGAGCATTGAGGCATCAGAAAAAAGAGCATTATTAGATTTCTCAAAACCGGTTATGGAAGAGGAAAAAGCAGGAACAATAGGCATAGCAGCAGCAGCATTCACATGAAGGAACATAATAGCATTAGCCTCAGTTAAATCAGCAATCTCATTTGTTTTTTCAAAACCGGTTTTGGAGTAGGAAGAAGCTGCAATAACAGGCATCGCACCAACTGTAAAAAACTTTGGTAACAAAAGAAAAAGCAAAAACTCTGGAATATAGACATATGCTTCAAATTTCACCCTGAACGTCAAGTGACGGCAGAATTCTAAGATCACACCATTGCGTTTGTTACATACAACATAAACAAAGAATTAAGAAACTACACTAACAAAGGAAAATCCGGTTAAGGTACTCAGATGACGTCATGCTTTAATAGTGTAAAGAAGCTGAACAGCTGATTGCAACTTCCAACGCAATGATGTGATTTTTAAATTCTGCCGTCTCTTGATATTCAGGGTGAATTCTAAAAACAGATCACTTAAAAATTTGCCACATTTGCTTGAAACTAAAAATTAGCTTTTCGTTGCTAGATTTTATATTTGTTGAGGTTTTAAGTTTTACTTTGTTGTTTAATTCTCCAATGCTGACAATTTTTGTGTTGTACTTCTCACGCGGCAAGCGTAGTTTTTGCTTAAATTCTTCGGTGATAAATTTCACCTGCGAACAGGAATCGAGGAGCGCTCTGCCAATTTGGAGGGAACCAGTGGCGTTACGAACGAGCACAACTGCTGTGGCAAGAATAACTGCATCTTCCGAAGAGCTTTTAAGATGACTATGAACTGTAGTCTGCTCTGGTGGCACAGATGAACAGCTGCTTGAAATTTCAACGCAATGTTGTGTTCTTTGAATTCACTTAAAAATTTGCCACATTTGCTTGAAATTAAAATTAGCTTTTTTGTTATGTTTGCATTGATATGGCGGGTCTAATTTGAGTGCTGACGTAGGCATCAACCAAAAATATACTGATGAGATTTTAAGAATCGAAACATATGTCTATATTCCAGCGTTATTGTTTTTTTTCTTTGTTATCAAAGTTATTTGAATAAATATTACATTCTATCAACTTGTAAATTTTTACTTGAATGTTGATCGCTCCTAAATGGCTCATGTAATTAATAAAGGAAAATACTATTATTTTTATAGTATTTAATTTTTCAAACACCTCCCCAGGAACCATAATAAAAATTTTATTGTGCATATATTCTGAACCTGCAATGAAATCTTTAGCGGATCTGATTAATTGTTTTCACTACAGTAACTAAAAATTTTTTTAATTATGATACAGTTCCGGTATCAACAATATACATTGTACCGATGACTGAAAAATTTTAATATTTGCGTGCAGTTACAAACGCAGTTATGACCGAAATTCAGATCGTGGTAAATTTTATAGACGATAAGAGTTAAACTTTTATTACTGTATTAATGCAGTAGGTTATGTTAGGTAGGAGTGGCAGTCGGTTACGAACCAACGAATAATTGTGATCCATTGTAGTACCACAGCGTATCTGACTATAGCCTCTCATTAAACCAACCAGATTTCGTAATATAGCTAAATAGCTGACCTATACTATCATATCTTAGGTCATCCAAGTCATCAAATAAAAACAAACCACGTGTTTTTTGGAGTTTTCTAGTAAGTGCGGGGCAGGAGCAAAGTAAATCATTGATGTTTTCCTCCTCCACATCCCTACAACTTTTACAGAAGTCAAAAGACCGAACAGGCAGTCGCCAGCTTTGACTGCAACAACTGACGAGACACTGTGTCTAGTGCGAGATATCAGTTCTAGAGAACGCCTCGGCCAGATTTGCCTAGTTAAATTGCAAGTTGACCCTTGAGTTAATCTTTTTTAACCTTTTTTATCATGTCTTCTTTAAGCAATAACTTGAAGGTAGCAAGTGACATGTCAACACCTTCCTTTTCCTGAGGAATTTGTGCAGTAGTCCGCTGCCTAGCAAATTATCAGCTTTGCAATTGCCATCAATGTTCCTATCCCTAGGCTCCCAGAGGAGATGAATATTAAAATGCTGAGCCATCTCATTAAGAGACGAGCGGCATTTCTGGGTCACTAGTAAGCTTAGGAAGACTAATTGTAGAGATTTAGTAGCAGCCTAACTATCTGAATAAATGCTTATATCATTTTTGAATACGACATTTATCCTCAGCAACGATGCTACTTCTTGTATCGCTATATCCTCTGTCACAAAAACGCTACAATAGACTCGTAACCTCGCAGCAATTCATATCTTCAGTTTTTTCAGTAAATGCTATATCCCACCTGGATATTTAGCTTGGGCCATCCGTGTAGAAATTAGCATGGCCCCTTCTCCCCGGGAATCCTCCCTTCCAGTCATCCCTAGAAGGAAAGTGCGCTACGTAATCGCTCTTGAATAAGAGATCTGGAACAGTATAGTCCACATTGGAGGGTACAGAATTCAAGCTATGAAGGATAGTTGAGTGTCCGGTTCTTCCTTCGAACCAACAAACAGTTAGCCTGAGTCTTATGGCGGCGCAAGATGATATCCATTTACTCAACCTTCAATGAATTTCCCTATATAAAATTTAAAACTCTACCACCAAAAAATACCGCTCGATGGAATTCAAGGGCTATTTTTGTCATTTTATCTTTTATGCTCATCCCAGATTATAGAATTGATTACTTGCGATCTTTAAATTTATTTCTGGTGCATGGCATGATGTTTGGTTTTCTGATCACTGTTTTTATAAAGATGATTTTGTAATCTCTTATTCACTCTTATCAAAAGAGCTCACAGTTGTTTGCTAAGGCGTTGGGTGAAAGAGACTTAGCAATTCCAAAAGGGGAGCGAAGTAACATTTGCGCAAAACACGCTATTATTATTCCTGGGGCAAGTCCAAAAACATTTTTTTTGTGATTTTTGTACCATTCTACAGTAGCATGTATAATATCATGTATATTTTTTTGGCTTGCACCTAATATTTTTCAAGGTTAGAAAAGGTCGTGATTTATAAAAAGTTATTAAAACCACCTGAGTCCATATAGCCATTTCCGTCTGTGTGTCTGTTGGAACTAAGCAAGCTAATTCAATGAATTTCACACAATTCACACCTTCCTACAAGCTGCTAGAAAAATAGGCGAAGTCGGTTCACGGACACGCTTACCGTCCATACGTACTTTATGTATATAAATGTATTCCAGCCCATTTTGAAGAAAGTTGCTGCGATTTTGATGGAACTAGGTGAGTTGGTGAACATGTGAACAGAGTTGAGGATGGAATAGGCTTTAAATTTGCAAAGGCTCTTAAAAAGACGTGGCACATCCCTAAATTTTTACTTTTAAAACGCCATAACTCGTCAACCGTGCAAGATAGTCTGATGAAATTTGGTACATGCATGCAGATCATGTATATCTTGATTTTGATTTCGTATAACTCAAAACTGGCACACTAGATGATACCACTGAAAACAGTTTGGTTGCAAATCATGGCACAGCCCACAATATTTAGAAACGTTATAATAAGAGAACTAAACGTAATCGCACTAAACGTATTGCAAAATGTTGGCACAATAGTGCCGGTAGGTGTGGCAACTCCCGTATAAGCAAAAAACGTTTAATGACTGTGTGCCATGGAAGTAATCTTCATAAAATTTGGTGTATAGATGTCAGTTACTTTAAAACTAAATGAATTTCGACGGGATTGCATCAGTAGGCGTGGCACCTCCCATATTAACATAAAATTGTGTGCGCTATTTTAAGTGAACTATTCCAGAAATTGATATAAAATTTCATGTTAGTGGTACATCTATAAAAGGTACATCTGATATGCTATAAGGTACATCTGAACCAAAAGCGCCCTAAATAGCACCATTAGGCGTGGCACGTCCCATAGAATTAAAATTCGCTAAGTAGCATATTTATCGAAATATGTGAACAATCATACTGAAATTTGGTGTAAGAGATTTGTTTATGGAAAGTTATTTCTGGATTAAAATCGGACTTGATTGTACCAGTGTACCACTCTTAATTTAAAGACTAATAACGGCATGTATCCCAAACTATACGAGCTATTGTGCTAAAATTTTGTATGCGCATGTCAATCCTGAATATATTTTTTGACCCCAAAGTAGCCGAAATCGGAGTAGTGGGCGTGGCATCTTTAGTTTTTTTTTCATTTCTTTTCTGGTTTTTCAACATTTTCCATGTTCTTTTGGCTTTTTCAGTCTTGTAACTTTTCCCAATACATCACATAAGTACTTTTTCCACTTTTTTAAACTTCACTCAACTCATTCCACAAAATATCTTTATATTTACCATTTTCCATTTATTTTCGAATTTTTCAATTTCTTTCAATTTTCTTCAATGGTTTTCATATTTTAAAGTTGACTGCTGTAAAAATGGAGCACGTGTTATAAATTAAAAAACTAAACCGAATTAAACTGTGTGGTCTACAGCCCTAGGAGCGAAAAATGAAATGCAGGGATCAAAGACAAATCATGTACCACTTTATTGAGTTATAAGAAGTAATAATTCAACATATTTTTTACAAAGAGAGAGAGACATTTTTGTAGAGTTGGTAGAGATGCAACTTAGGATGAGTTTGAGTTAAAGAGTATTAAGCAATAGGTATAGAAAACCTAAACCTTCCTAAACCTCTATAAGATAAGTATATTTTTCCCGAAACGTCCAAATGTCAGATAAAAGTTTTTAAGGCACTTACAAACATTAATAAAAAGCAATAGAGCTTACGCCTTGGTGTACGGTATACAATACTGTATGTGAGTGCATTCTAGTCGCTTTCTCAGCGCTCTACTCCGAAAACGCTTGATTTTACAGAAAAGTGCAACAGAAATTTTTTGTAGATAGTTTTACAAGGAACAATTTTTATTATAACCGCTATTGACCTCCGAGCAATAGGTCGCGAGATATTTGCGAAAAACTGATTTTCGTGACCTTTTGACGTTCATAACTTTTTTAGCCGGCACGATATCGATGTCGATTTTTCACATCTTCATTACAACACCGTAATAAAGGTGCATACAAAAATTCAGCTCACTAGGAATTTTTCCGCAGATAAAAACTTAAATGACTGGACTAATATCGATTTGTATGCAGTTCATAAAAATTACATGATTTTGAATTAATTCCAGAATGGCCTAAACGATTCGATTGATCTTAAATTATCTCAAATATGGAATTTTGGTTTTTATTGTTTAACGCAATTGCTCGGGTGGATTCGTATATCATTTCAAAAACCACTCATTTACATGACTATTTAATGATAGCCTTAAGAGTGTATCCTTGGTTGCATTGGTTCAAAATTTGGTCAAACTTTACTACGTTTAATACGCGTGCCGTTAATTATGCCCTTTCGAAGGAATATGCCGTTATGTTTATCTTGTACATAACATTGTCACTTAAATCATACACCGAGGGCATGTACGGTTGGATTGTTTCGAAGTGGATATTTTTTTACACATCTATATGTCTTTAAGATCCCTGCTTAACACGTATGCCGATAGTTTTCCTATTAAAAAAAATATTAAATATATTATAAAATAGATATTATAATAGGAAAACCATCGGCATACGTGTTAAGCAGGAACCTTAAAGACATATAGATGTGTAAAATAGATAGCGCGTGACCTGCTTTCGAAATTTTTCGGCGGCGATCTGCTAACCTTAAAATAGTATTTTAAAGTCGGAAATAAGCTTAAATTTAAAATAAGCATATATGATTACAATTCTTTAATGCAAGGATTATTCAGATTTAGTCTTAAAACTTCGAAACAGCAATTCTCCAGCCTTTATAAATCTCTCTTTTCATATTTCACCGTCTTTAAAGCTCTTCATATGTTATAATAAAAGTTCTGCGGTCTTGAATGAAGTTATGGTAGCTGTCTTAGACTTCGTACTCGATCTCATAAGAAATGATAGTTTCTTGGATAATTGTGTGATTAATTCTTTGACTTTTCCTTTCCGCGTCTCATTTCTAAGTGGGTAAATATTTTCATATTGTTTTTGGACTATTCTGAAATGTCTTCCAACATTGGACCTTTTATGAATTGCTATACTAATAATCAATGATGGGCACAAACTTCAATGCAAAATTTCATTTCCATTTAGTGGTACAACAACCATATGGAGAAAAAATAAGAAGAAGCATAAATATGAAAATAAGCGACATACGTCTTGCCTTCTTCAATGTTTGCGATGAACTGAACTTATTCATGCTTTGCACTAAAAAAAAATGTTATCGTGCGCTGAAGGGTTTTATTTGCTTTGCCTATTTTAGATGAAAATTAAATATTCAAAGTAATTATACTTATTCGGTTGTAATCAAATTAAAAAACCTATTTTTGCATTAAGTGGTCGCTGTGGTATCAGAAAAATGTTAAATACATACATTTTTTGCTTATTTTTAATAAATGCAATAGAAAAATAAGCTGTTTGCAAAAATATATTGTGTCAAGCATGGAATATAGAGGCAAAATTTTACTTTTTAAAATCGGATAAATAATTTCATCGATTTTTCACCAAAATTTCAGCCCGCGCTCAAGGGGAAGGGAGGTGTCACATTGAAGCCTTTACAATTCATTTTTAAAATGCAAGTTATAAATTGTAAATAAATCAACATTTTTTGGGTGTATCATAAATCGCTTCAAAAAATACGCTTGCTAACAATTATCTGTGACAGGTTCTGCTTCGTTGGTTGTTGAAGTAGAACTGAGTCGCTGCTGTGCGTTCACATTTATATACGTACACACAATTCAATCTCGTTATACTCAATTACGCTCTTGCTAGAACTTGCAGAAGAACTTGTGCCCATAATCGCTAATAATTCATTTACATTTATCATTCTTCATCACAAAATCAAATTGATGCATTGAATAATAACTAGTATTAGATTCTTGGGGAGGCCAATTTCCTCCCCAGTCCCATCCAACTGACGCCACTGCTTGCCATTCATCATGATAGGGATATATTTTCTGCTTTTTGGAATTTGTGGTCGAACGGTCACATTGTAAGAAAAATTATTGAGCTAAAATAAATTGAACTTATCAATACTAAAACTAAATCAAAGTAGGTAATTATAGCTGAAACTTAAACGAATTGATGAAACGTCTATTAAAATGAATACTAACGCAGATAAAAAATTATTTTCACAATTGATTGATTGCTTAGTGGCGGCATTCAAAATCCTATAATTTGTCAATATTTTGTAGTACGCCATGGTGCTTTCGAATTTACATATCCAGCAATATCTTATGTTAAATGTGAAATAATTTACATGAAAGCGAAGAAAATTCTAATGTTCTAAATTAAACACGAAAAAATGTAATTTTATGAAACCGAACAAATTAATTGTTGCTTTAACGCATCAGACAGGCGGGCGACTAGTAGACCGCGGTCTATCGTTTGGCCACCCCTGATATATGGCAGTCATAGTTCGATTGACTTAAAGATTGGCCCTTAGACCCAGCTCTACACGTATGCCAAAAGCTTCCGATGAATTATTTTGCCTCAAAATTTCATGTAATACGCGTAGCATATTATGTAATATGTTCAGAAGCATGAAAGGCATACGTGGTGCTATCAGCACCACATTTCTGTCGCTAGCTGCCGGAAAAAGTCTTAAGCTTGTCTTGTCTTGTCTTTCTTATATATATTATAAAATTCAGTAAATAAATAAGCGGGCTTCAGGTTAATTTTTGCACTAACAATAAAAAAGATAAGAATTACTTATAAAAAATTTAAAAGCTAAAAAGTGCACATTAACATAAAAAAAGGCAACAAACAAAAATCAAATTCAATTTGTCAATTTCGCACTTTTTTTGGCTGAATAGCTGCTGTAATGTGTTAAAGGGTCTTAAATGCAATTCTGTATTCGTTTTTACTGTACATGTCGGAATTCTTCGGAATAACCTGGTATATATGTCAGTGACTTAAACATTTTCAATGAATCGTCAATTTTTGCCGCATCTTTTTGCTTTTCTTTATATTCTTTTAAGTCTTTTTGACGTCCAAATCGGAAAGACGTTTTTACCATGTATAGTCAGCAGTTCTGTCTCATTATCCTTCTAAAATTCTTTATCACTATTGCTGAATATTGTGATGAAATTCTTCGCAGTGTTAATTATTGTCCTTTTTGGGTGTCTAGGATAAAAATTAATCAATCGTTCGTAGCCGTAGGTTTTTGATACCAGTCAATTTTAATGGTATTATCTTTTCTAATGCGTCTAAATATGGAACTTTTTCATTTTCTTCTTTTTCTATTGTAAGTTTTATTCTTCTATGGTAGATGTTGACCTTATCTAACGTTTCTTGAATTTTATCTAATTTAATTATGGTGAATAAGTCATCCACATGTTTGGTCAACAGTCTTGGTTTAGTGTCAAGTTCTTCTAGAGATTTGTCAAGTAATTGATCTAATACTATGTCAGCTACTATTGGTGATGCAGGTGACCCCATTGGCATTCCTTTCAACAGGTGTGTTCATTATTTGTAGCATATCGAGAGTAAATCTACGCGCGAAATTCTTTTCATGTTGCAGTATTTGTATGTAGTCAAAATTGGGAGAGTGTCCACAAGAAAATAAGTAGGAACAAAACGAAAATAGCACCGTCTATTAAGTTCCTGTTAAAATGTAGAAAATTTGGCGTAGTACCTAACTTGATGGGCAAAATGACCAAAAATATAAAAATAACTTTCAAATCAAACTCTAAAATCCCGCCAAAAATTAACAAAGATATTACTAAAATTATACGGACTTTTCAAAACAAAATACTCAACCATCTGATTAAACTTAAACAGCAAATATTAAAACATAATTAGACAGAGATGACAAATACACATACCGCAATCATGAAACATATCGACACAGAAGATGCGGAATCAATTTTCAGCAGTGAATACGCTCTCTACAATAAAGAGCTTGACAAAATCGAACTAATATATATATATACTAGCTGACCCGGCAAACGTTGTTCTGCCCTCCCCGTTCATGTCACTATCTTCAGCTCCATTTCTGTCTCCATCTCCATTTCTATCGCTATCCCTATCTCCATTTCTATCGCTATCCCTATCTCCATTTCTATCGCTATCCCTATCTCCATTTCTATCGCTATCCCTATCTCCATTTCTATCGCTATCCCTATCCTTATTCCTATCCCTATCCCTATCCCTATCCCTATCCCTATCCCTATCCCTATCCCTATCCCTATCCCTATCCCTATCCCTATCCCTATCCCTATCCCTATCCCTATCCCTATCCCTATCCCTATCCCTATCCCTATCCCTATCCCTATCCCTATCCCTATCCCTATCCCTATCCCTATCCCTATCCCTATCCCTATCCCTATCCCTATCCCTATCCCTATCCCTATCCCTATCCCTATCCCTATCCCTATCCCTATCCCTATCCCTATCCCTATCCCTATCCCTATCCCTATCCCTATCCCTATCCCTATCCCTATCCCTATCCCTATCCCTATCCCTATCCCTATCCCTATTCCTATCCCTATCCCTATCCCTATCCCTATCCCTATCCCTATCCCAATCCCTATCCCTATTCCTATCACTATCCCTATTCCTATCCCTATCGCTATCCTTATCCCTATCCCTATTCCTATCCCTATCTCTATCCCTATCGTGTTTATCATTAAGAGGGTAAAACTTACTTTTCTATACTGTTTGTTAGGCAAAACTATCCTATCTCACTATTTCGGTTTTTTGTAATTTTCGGACCACCCTTAACATTAAGGGGGATGAAAAATAGATGTTGTTCGATTCTCAACTCTAGCTGATATGTACGCTAAGTTTCACGAAAATCGGTCGAGCCGTTTCGGAGGAGTTCAATTTCGCACCCCGTGACACGAGAACTTTATATATCAGATAAATTATGGATAAACAAAAACAGCTGAACAATATCGACAACAAAGCTGAGTGGTTTATCAACAAAACAAATAATAAAATACCAGCCCACATACAGTGAATACTCTCTCATGGACCCAAATATGCTCTACCGACAACACAAAAAGTTTTCCGACGTTCAATTGCATTGCAGACGGTGAAGATTTCATACGGACAATCGTGAAAAAAGAAGATCAAGAAACTGCTAGAGTAAAAGCCTTTCCACACTGAACGCGTCCACGTCCGCGTCCAGCGTCCGCGTCCAATACTTCACACAGGGCGCGATATTTTTGTGTGAGCGATTCAGTCTGTTCGCTTAATTCTTTGGAAAAAGTAGTGCGTTTTGATTTTTTTTATTTGAGATTGACTATGAGCTATGGCTATGACTATGAGCTTTTTATTGAATTTATTGCAATAAAATTATACTTACTTGTCATATTGACTTCTCGTTCCATGCCTCCGACTTTTTTAATAAATTTTTATAATCTTCGTCAGATTTGTCGAATAAAAATCTATATTTACGCACACTTTCAATTAAAATTTAAATTTCTTCACTCATTTTGCTTATTAGATAGCACAGCGTCAACGCGATATTCTGTAATTTTGTACAACTTGAACGCTGAACGCCGCGTCCCAAAAATAACGCCTGCGTTCAATCGCGTTCAGTGTGAAGGGAATGATTGAACATTGTGTAATACAACGTCATTTTGGGACGGGGACCCGTTCAGTGTGGAGAAGCTTTAAGATTAACCACAATGATAGAAAATAACGCTAGACACATACAATTAGGCACAAGAGAGAAATTTCTCATAAGCACAGTTGGCAAAACACGACAATTTTTAAAGTAACATCAATTGAAACACTTTAGTGGCCATGAATAAATCGGACTATGATAGAAAAATGAGAATATTATTAAGAGACATCACAACGTATCAAGAAAAGAAGACGGATCCCACATCAACTTTAAAAAAGAAGAGCAATGACATAGGTTAGGTAGGAGTGGCAGTCAGTTACGAAAACAGGCTCACTTAGAACAAATGTGATCCATTTTGATACCACAAGGTACCCATTTTGATACCACAAGCTATCTGAATATACCATCTCGTTGAACCAACCAGATTTCGTAAGGAAACTAAATAGCTGACCTATACTAACATGTCTAAGGTCATCCAGATCATCAAATAAAAACGACCCAAGTGCTTTGTAGCGTTTTCTAGCAAGTACGGGACAGGAGCTGAGAAGATGTTTAATATTTTCCTCTTGTTCCACATCTCCACAACTTTTACTAAAGTCAAAGGACCTAACACCTAATCTCTCCGCATGTCTGCCGATGAGGCAGTGGCCAGTTATGACTGCAACAACTGACGAGACACTATGTCTAATGCGAGAAATTAGTTCTGACGAACGCTTAGCATCCCATTTCAGCCAGATTTGCCTAGTTATGTTACAAGTTGACCCTTGAGTCCATATTTTATTAGTATTTTTTACCATTTCTTCTTTAAGCAGTAGCTTGCAGGTAGCAAGTGACATGTCAACTTCTTCCTTGTCCTGAGGATTTTGTGCAGTAGTCCCCTGCCTAGCAAGTTCATCCGCTTTGCAATTGCCGTTAATGTTCCTTTGCCTCGGCACCCAGATGAGGTGAATGTTAAAACGTTGAGCCATCTCGTTTAGAGACGAGCGACATTGTTGGGCCACTACTGAGTTTTGGAAGACTGATTCTAGAGATTTGATAGCTGCCTAACTATCTGAATGAATGTTTATGTCCTTTTTGGATACAACATTTATCCTTAGCCACGATGCTACCCTCTCTATTGCTATATCCTCCGCTTGAAAAATGCTACCATGATCTGGTAACCTCGCAGCAATTCTTATGTTCAGTGGCTTAGAGTAAATAGAGGAATGACATCCTGGAGACATTGCTCAAAAAAGAAATGATAACCCAAGCAGAAAAATTTAAGATGACTTACAAATGCTGCAACAGCACCAAGAATATATGGACTACCGAAAATACACAAAGAAGACATGCCACTAAGGCCTATATGTTCGTCCGTAAATTCACCTTCCTACATTTATGTCAGTATATAGCTAAGATTTTGAATAATATGACTAAAACCTCAATTTACAATGTTAAGGACGCAGTAAACTTTAAAAATGAATTAAAGGATTGTCGTATACTTGACGATGAAACAATAGTTTCATTTGACGTAGTTTCGCCATTTCCTAGCATACTGTTTGACTTAGCACTTAACATTATAAACAGAAAGTGGACAGTTATTGAACAGTATGTTAATGGAAATTCTAAAATTCTGCCTCAAAGACAATAGATATTTTAAATATTTATTAATATTTTTTATTCTAGACACCTAAAAAAGACAATAATTAACACTGCGAAAAATTTTATCAGACGGATATTCAGCATTAGTGATTAAGAATTTTACAAGGACAATGAGGCAGAAGTGCTGACTATACTTGGTAAAAACGACTTTCCAATTTGGACGCCGAAAATACTTTTAAAAGAATATATAGAGAAACAAAATGATGTAAAAATTGACGATTCAATGAAAATGTTTAAGTTACTGACATATATACCAGATTATTCCGAAAAATTTAAGAAATCAGACATGTGCAATAAAAACGAATACAGAATTGCATTTAAGACCCTTTAACACATTACAGCAGCTATTCAGCCAATCAAAATGCTAAATTGACAAAAATGACAAATCGAATTTGATTTTTATATTTCGTGCGCAGGTAACGGATCCAATGTATACAATAAAGTTCTGATGGCTAAGACAAAATTATGGACTGAATAGCAGGCCACAAATCTGACCAAGATTTTTTCTAAGTTTTTTCGTTGTTCAATGTGTAATTTGTATTTTTGTTTTTGATGTTAATGCTTTCTTTTTAGTTATTTAATTTTTATAAAAATTTTGTGGGTAATTCTTATTTATTTTATTGTTTGTGCAAATTTTATTTAATGTAATTTTTAATTTTACTCCTTGAAATTGAACTCCGACGGAGTTCGAAATACCGGAATGAATAAATAATTATAAAATTGACCTGAAGCCCGCTTATTTATTTACTGAATATAAATCAAAAAGGTCATAAAATTTACAGCAATATAATAAAATGAAACTACTTTTTAGTGATAAAAGTGTACATATATAAATGCGTTTTTTATTTTTTTATTTTCACTGACATTCTGCACGGATTAAATAAAAGATAATAAAATCATAATTCGAAACACCAGAATCGGAAATCGGAGCAGTCGGATTCAGAACGGGGGTTGACATAATTATTTTTAGTACAAAATTTGGTGTTGTGTCCTCGTCTTATGGACAAATTTAGCTTTTATGGAAACGCGAACCATTTTAGGGTACACATTTGTTCCGTCTTTTTAAACATATTCAAAACCACGTTTCTTAACCAACTTTCCATATACAGAATTGAAACCATAAACAAAAATATACATACATTGTCTACTGTCTAGAAACAGCTTCCAAGATAATTGCTAAAAGCAAAGTTTTTGTTGTTATTTAAATAAAAACTCTGTGCAACGGGAGTACAGATGACGTTTGCTTTCCATTATTTACCTGCAAGACTTTAGATTATGACTTATAACGTTCTCAAATTCTATTTTTCATTGCATATATTTTTATACTATCTCAAGTATCTTTTTTTTAGTAAATTTTGAGGAGCCAATCATAGCCGATGTACACCAAGCTGTTGCAGAAAAACCATTAATGGTAAGTTTTAGCTCAAAACATTAAAAATCTTTGTATTCACAAAATTTAAAGGAAAAACAGTAATGGTTTTCACCCCTATGTTGCAAAATGACAAAACATCAAAAATGCTACTTGAAAAAGCGCAACCATTGTTTTATATTTTTGTTAGTGTAGAATTCCGGATAGTAAATTTTTTAAATTGGGAAAAATCGTAAGCAATTGATAAAAAAATGCCTCGAACAAATGTAAGAAGTTCGATCACACAAGTCTGCGTATATGAAAGCTATGAATGTTGTTGCGTAGATGGGAGTCATTTCCGATGGAATTTTTTTCGCTGAATCTGAATCCGGCCTCAGAGTTCGTTAATCGCTGCAGAACTTTGAAATATTTGGGGTTAAATATTCAAAAAATTACGTTTTTGAGATTATGTATAGAGTTCAAACACGTTTTTTGCTATGCTCGGGTGTATATTACACCGCGTGTGTTTTTGTTGTGAAGTATATACGATATAATTCTGAAAGAATACGTTGTCCGTATCCATTTTATCGAACGAAGCTATAGTCCATCAAGTCATGTTTTTAAGATATCCTAACCTGGATATGCACGAAACACATTTTTTTGAGATATGCGGAAGTACAGTACACCGCATGTGTTTTTGTTTCGGAGTAAACTCGATATTATTCTGAAAGAACACATTGTCCTTACCAACTTTGCAGAATAAATTAATAGTCCATTATGTCAGGTTTTCGATATATTCTTATATATCACGATATTATATCGTGGTTACTCGAGTAAAAAAAAAAAATACTTTTCCAGAGTGTTTTCTTAACCATGATACCCTAAAATACAACCGGCTCCCGAAACAGATATTTCTGTGCACGTATTTTATGCACGTTTTTTATGCTTGGATTCTACTCTTTAGCGAACAAAATAAGATACTTTGTCTTATATCTGAAATATATAACAAAATTTTGCATTCGGTTTTTATCTTGCGAGAAAATAGATAATTTCTTTCAGTTTTGCTAAGAACTTGTCTCGTCTACAGTGTCTTATAATACAATTAAATTTATTTTGTGACCAGTGATTTGTTGTTTTCACAATTCATTTCTGGATTTTCCTTCATTCAGTTCTTTTTAGAGCTTTCAAAATCAACTCTTCATCTGCTTTTTTCAGAACTACCGCTTAAGAAGTTCATAGATATCTTTCATCTTATCACACTGCAACATTTTTTAGTCTTTACAATAGCTTCTCGTGTCTGTGTATCTTATCCAAATATTTGCGGTCGATTCATGTTCAGTGTACAGAATCTTTGAGATGCTGGACCAATGCCAAAAGCAAGTCAATGCTAATGCCTTTCAAAACACTCATAATTTGGCGTGAACCTATAGGTTCCCATGAATGTTATTTCTGTTTGTGTAAAACATTTGGACTCAATACCAAAAGTTCCAAACATTTGAAATATCCAGATGTAGCAAGTGTTCCGATACCCATTCCTTATGAATCCCACGAAAGCCCTCAACCCCTACACTTTTGAAAAAGAAAGTTAAAGATGATGTAAATTTAGAACCTTAAGAAACTGAATTTGGGGATCCATATTTGAATGAAGATTCTGATTCTACTCCAGTATTATTTGATCAGACTTCATTGAATGACTTTAGGTTTACCTGAAGCTAAGTCAGAACTGCTCGGCTCGAGATCCGAAAGAAGAAAAGTTTTAATGCCCCTGGAACCACCTTTTATTTTATGGTTTTTAGTGATGTCAGTGGCTTAATGTAAAAACTTGGACTATCTAATAATATTGCTAATTGCAGATAATTTATGGATTCCTCTAAGATAGTGCTGACCATTTCGTTTCACGGTTACGAGTAATGAAATGAGCAATCATATACCCGCCGTTTACGTTTGGATTTCTACAAACATTTATACACATACTAGCGCGAAACTTATATGATAAAAGACAATTCTACTTTAAGAGAAGTTTGGAAGCAGTTGCTACATAATACAAATAAATAAGCCATACCTATCTTTCTTTATACTTACAAGAAGCATACAAAAATTTAAAGAATATTCAATTAAATATTAACAAGATGAATGGGAAGTGTGTGGGCATTTAAAAGTCACAAGCATGCTTGTCGGACAACAAGGGCCTTCATTAAATACCCTTGCTCCATATATTGTAGGATAGCAGGGATAGATATCAGCATTATGTCTCAAAAAAGGGGACCTCAATATTATCGTGGAACCTTTAATTGATAAAAAAATCCATTACCATGGAGGTAAGGTTCATATGAAGTTAGAAGTAATGAAGCCATTTTTAGAGGTATTTGACAAATCCCGGACTTAAGTGACGCAAAATTAAAAGGAGCATATGTTGAACCGCTGGTTCGAAATTTGATAAAATCGACAGACGTTGAAAATGGTTTGACTTCCATTTAAAAATAACCCGAATTAGCTTCAAAAAAGTAGTAGAGAAGTTTCTAAGCGATAATAAGACATCTGATTTAAATGTAAAACGCGCTTTTAGAGTAAAATCAGGTTTTAAGTTTGCTATAATACACATAACATAACAACGTAATGTTTATTTTAAATCGTTAAAACCTCATTTTAATTTGTTTGGAACTACGGACCTATCACTCTGTTGACCAACACTTTTACAAAAAACCAAGTCACCAATTGAAACACAACAACAATCTAATGCCATATATAAAATCAGTTGCATTTAAAAAGAGGAGCCGTGCAACAAAATTCACATTGGAACTACGAAGCGAAAGCTAACAATCAGAATAGGTGAACATATAAACGACATTAATGGTATTATTTTGTAAGTCAGTACACACCACTTAACGCTTCGTTGTTGATACTCGCAGTTTATAAAACGCAACCCTTCACAGCGTAATCTTAAGCGATGGGTAGCGCAATAACGTATTGGAAAAAACAAATGAAATATTAAAAATTTATAAACAAGAAAGGATAATAACCAAGTCGCCTTAGACAAAAGCTTTTTTTCTTATTTTTAATTGAACTTTTTTTATTATGATTTTACTTTGCGCATTTGGAAGCAGTGGTAACAACTCAATAATAAACGAAACGAACTTTGATAGCGTTACACAAATTACAAAAATTTGCTAGTGTTTGAATTTTTCACAAATTTACAAAAATTATTCTCATTTACATCTGACAACGCTCAACTTTAGCCGACTGACAGTTCATTGTGACAGCGTAACATAGCTAACGCAATAACGTGGTGATTAATAAAATACCGATATTAAATCTAAGTTATGCGCTCCATCACCGTGATTTACAAAATAGTGCCATAAAATAAAGAAGGAAATTACGGCCCAACGCATCAAAAACACTGGACATTCGGCAGACCTCGACAATGTCGCAATAGTCGACAGAGTATAAAATTGTAACATCAGAATGACGATCTTTTTTACGTTTCCAAATATATCCAAAAATTCTGTTTTTTACATTATTAGGCTAAGTTATTTTGAAAACCTTAGGTGATGTACTATGACCACTTTAGAGTTTATTTTTTAATTTAAAATTCAAAATAAAACAAAATCAAAATTAAATAACATAAATTTCAGTACGCAACATGCCGGCGCACAGTGGATTTTTGTGACCATAAATAGGAAAAAATCCAAAGTGAAAAATTTTTTAAGACAATCGTCAGAGAATACTATAAAAGTTTTAAATTTGTTTAAAGTTTAGTAAAACAGTAGGCTCAAAGTTGAGCCAAACATGTTCTATGAAAGTTTTTATAAAAGCGATTGTTAGATAGGGCGCTCTAGTTAACATATTGGCGAAAAGTACATTGTTTCCACTTTGCAAAAATTAATTTAAATTTCTTTTATCGCCTTTATGTGAGTTGTACAGATTTTTCAAAAACTATGTTGAAAAATTATCAAAGTGGAAAATTTGCAAACTTTGACAGAAAAAAAAAAAATAAATACATATCCCCCGATTTCAAAAAATTTTTTAATTGTAATGTGATAAAGCATGGTTAGTTAAAAGACAAACTTTCAGGTGTCTTTTTTAACGATTTTATTTTTTATCAAGTTTTTCCTAATGTAGTTTTAGAAGAAACATAAAATATTGACTTTTTTGAAATGCTCTTATTAATTAATTTGTATCGAAATATACCAATATTGCACATTGGCAAAAAGTTCATAGATCATTCTTTTCAAAAAAAGTTTGCTTAAGCTTTTGTATTTTATGTGTGAATTATGCTGATTTTATTTCAGGCTTAGAAAGTTATAATTGAGAAATTTTGCAAACTTTGACAGCAAAAAAAATATGTATCCCCGGATTTTTTTCGTTTTTTTATATATTATGTAAGAATGTATGGTTCACCAAAAACCATGGTTTCAGCTGCTTTTTTCACAATTTTTTTTTTATGATTATTTTTCTACTGCAACATTTGAAGGAATAAATGCATTTATTTCTTCACATTTTGCAACGCTTTCCAATAATTTATCGATTGTAAAAGCTTACAGTGTGAAATAAGTTGCTTGAATTATGAAAGAAGTTCCTTTAAGTAGAGTGGAGCTGAAAAGGGCAATTTTTTCTCTTTCTATCGCCCTTGGGGTTCACCATTTTTATACCTAAATGTATCGTTGTGAAGGTATGGCAGATGCAGCACATGGGGCTTAAGTTCGATTATGAACATTTTTATTATTGTCATTACTTTTTTATTATTATTATTTAAACTATTCTTATTATATATTCCATATATATATATATATACTGGAATATATTCCAGTAAATACATTAAAAAAATTTGTGTTTTTATATATACCTGTTGATATTTTATATTTTCCAATAAATTTATTTTATGCTCAATGTTTTTAATATATTTCAGACAAATTAAATGTGTTTGAATTAAAAACTAAGCATAGAGTATTTCGAAAGTCATTAGAACTGAATTCTACAGTATTATTAATATTTTACAGTTATTTTACCAAAACAAATACAGTAGAACCCAAGAAAAACGACCCTGCACTTAAAAACCGTGTGGTTTGATCGTAGTATTTTTACATTAAGTTTGTCGCACTTATAAGCCTGCTTCCTCCTTTGACTATCAAGAGATTCATCTATAACTTCATCCACTGATATCGACAAAATGTCTGTTTCCATGGGAAATCGTGCACTAAGTTCTAATGCATAGAAGTGAAATTATGAAAAAACTAGAAGTTCCAATTGGACGTTTTCTGAAGATGCTCTGGAAGCATAAAATAAAGTTTTTAAAAATGCGAGGTTGAACAACAGCAGGTGTTGCTCTAGAAAAGCAAACAACGAAGATGTTTTGCATTACTTACTGATTTCTTCTGAACCTGTTATCAGCCAAATTAGAATAAAGTAAGATAAAAGTTATAAAAAGCTATCACCAGAAGCACAAGAAATGCTTCGAGTCTATGAAGAATGCGATTTAAATAAATTTAACAAAGTCAATAGCTTTACTTTTTTCTCTATTTTTGGAAGTATGAACTTCGTTTTTTATATTCATTATCTAGTTTTCAACTGTGGTGGTGTGGTTTTATATGCAGTTTTTTTATTTTTCTCTAATAACTTGTAAACCATATAAGGTATCGGGCAATTCATAAAATTTTTGAAATCAGCATAGGGAATTAATACTTATTTTGAAAAAAGCCTCAGAAAAGCATCCTACCTTTGTATGGGAGGTAGGCGTGTCCGTAAACCGATATTTTTCATGCCCACAAATTTTTGTTATCTTATTCTAAAAAAACGTCTGTGCCAAATTTCAAGACGCTAGTTCTATTACTACTGTCATTGGCCACCGATTTTGTTTTTTCTCTAATATCTTTTAAATTGTAAAAGATATCGCAAAATGTATAGCATATTTGAAATAAGCATTGCCAAGTTAGTGGAAATTGATACCCATTTTGATAAAAAGCCTCAAAACGTATCCTACCTTTGTATGGGAGGTAGGCGTGTCCGTGGACCGATTTTATTCATATTCACAAATTTTTGCTATATTTTACATTTAATCATCTTTACCAAATTTCAAGAGAGTAGCGTAATTATTACTAGTTATGTCCGCCGTTCCATACAAATCCATCCACTGTACGGCACCCTTGATGTGTCTGCCAACTCATCAGCCTTTACTCGAACATTGGAATTGGAGCTACCTTATGTATAACGCGTCGAATACATCCCTTCTTAGGATGGAAATTGACTACTTGCACCTGAACTGCTTTATCTGCAATTAGTTGTATTACTTTCTCCATTAACTATTGTTTTGCGGACAAATTCTCTTCTTACACCAATACTTATAATTCCCATTTTGCTACATTCCACCTTTTTGAAGTCCAACTTGCTTTTCACTCCAACTCGTGCAGATACTCAGTTGACCATCGCTTCCAAAAATGCTGCTGTATTGCTTTGATCGTAACCTGCAATTCAACAACGATTTCTTTTCGTTTTCAACAGTGGGCTCAGTTGTACCAACTTGTGGTTCACTTCCTTAAAACTGCGCCGGTGTATTATTATGGCAGTTTGGTCGTTCGGATCAGTGGACATCTTCGTCAATAGTCGCAAATTCAAAATCGCCCCGGTTTCTGCAACAACTGTGGTCAGCTCTTTGCCTCCCATAGTCCGCCAAAGTAGGGGGAGCGTGGTGGTATGCGGCGAAAATCAATATTATTGGTAACACAACAGTTTGAAATTTTACCTTGGCATTGTTGTTCGTAAAATGTTTCGCTGAATTTTTTTGATACATGGCGTACTGCAACGAAATTGGTGCCATTATCGCAAAATAGTTGTGTGCATAGAGCCCCACTTGCTACAAATCTCCTCAATGTCGCGATGAATGCTTGTGAAGACAGCAAGGTAGCTTTTAGTGGTACGTACTCTTCTTTGCTTTGCTTTTGTCATCACTGGATCACAAAAGTTAACTCTTTCGGTTGGTACGTTTCCCATTACTTATTTTTGAAGACGTGTCATCGCAAACACCTTGTCGTTACTGATTTCATCATCTTTTTAACATCTAAAAGCTCTGTCGAATAATTGTCATAATGCTTTCGTACTCGGTATTCTTTGCCACTATACATACAATCCGAATAGATGCCACGTTCAGCATTTTTGTGGTGAGCTCTGGCCATTAACCGTGCTACTGTTTGACGAACCTTGACGAATTCACTTCGCTCTTCTAGCCAATTGACAAAATAATTCTCTTGCTTGTTCATAAGTTACGTCGTAACGCCTTAATGCTGCTCTTCATTAACTTCACTTGATTTGATGCGGACCTTGGTGGCTGGCCATCTGTCACAGTTTTTCCTTAAAAAGAGTTTAGTTGTTCTTCAAATACGCACCTCTGGAAAAAAATATGTACAGGGTTAACTAGCGATGGAACATGTATCCAAATAGCGGTCTTGGTCGTCTCTTGTATTCAAACCACGCTGTTGGTCACAAAGGTTGTGCATGTGCGCTAAGCCATTCGAGCCCTATCTCTGAGCCGCCCCACAAGCTTGAGGCATCAGTTTTGATTGGAAAATTTTACTGTGTTTTTACCACCAATGTGGCAAGTAAATGACCTGCTATCAACTCCAATCTCACCAAGGATTTCGTTTTAAGGGGTGCAATCCTTGATTTTGCACTCTACAGTTGTACGGCGGCGCCAATTTTTTCGTTCACTGAACGTACGTATATGCAGCATTTATAGACTCGCAAACGAACGCATTTCTATTCGCTGATGTCCTATTTTACTTAGTATATTGCGCGGCAGTTGGCTCCCAAATAATACCCAGCGTTTTGCTGACTTCAGCGTCTTAACTCGTAGCATATTCTCTTTTTCAGCGGCAGGAAAAATTTTCAGTAATTTCTAGTATTAGAATGCCACTTGCATGAATTGAAGTGCTACTTCGTTATACAATTGGAACAACTCATTTTCTGTTTCAGCTCCGGTGATAAAATCTTCCAATCCAGAAATCGGACTGTACTTTCATGGATCCCAATGGAAAATTCTCTACGTTTTCCTCAACAAGTTTCTTTAGGCAACGCGTGGCTAGATTCGGTGCTGCCGTGGTACCATAAGTAATCGTTAAGTGATTTTCGTATATCTTCTACTACGACTATTAACGTCTAGTGCGCACTTTGTCTTGGATAGTCCTAAAAGCTGTGCCAAATAATTATACATAGAATTACCTGTGAGGCCGAATCCAAAATAGCCCGTGGCAGATGATATTGACCGCTACAGCGAACACAGGAGTGCACCACATAATAACGCTCCATTGCACTCATGCGCGTAAACTTCGAACAATTTAAAATTTTGTGCCAAATTTTTGCTCAATAGCAAGAGAAGTTGACGTATTTCGTCTGATGAAATTTGTGTTTTGCTTGAATTCTCGATGAATATCTTTTCTTGAATTTGGATTTATATCCACTCGTACCGATTTCGTCTCTCTTGCTTCTAAAGTTTGACACCGCCAAGATAACACATCTGAAGAATCTTCCCATGACGACAGCTCCGTATAATCAACATCTTCCCATTTGGCTTGCGATGCATCGTCTAACATTAATCAAATTCTCAGTAGATTCTTTGACTTTTCATTTCAAAAACTGCTGCAATGTGCTTTTCAAACATAAGAGCGTTTTTATCAAAGCATTCAAATGTTGTTACGATTTTAAATAGTTTTCATCAGATTCATCGAAGCCATCTATTGCTAAAAGTGGCCTTAAACTTAAATTCTCCATAAGTATCAAAAATTTTTCACAATTGTCGAACGATTCATTCTTATGAACCATTTTTCTGAACAATACATTGAATTTAGGAAATTCCGCATATTTTCCAACGAGCTTTGGAATCTTAATGTCACGTCGGAGTCGCGAAGATCATAACGCCCAAATCCCATTAAGGCACAACGCCCAAACATTTTGCATAAAAATTGTTGTTGCGCAATTATTTGGGCATTGTGACATTTTCGATTTAAACTTTGGGCTCTATGACATTTTTAGGTGTTACGCCACCATGGATTTGTCACAATGCCCAAATTAAGTAATGTCATTACGCTCAACAACAGTCATAGTGCCTAAAACTTTGGAAAAAATGTTTCATAATACCCAAATGAGTGGCCATATCGCCCACATGAAATAAATTTTGGTATAATATAGACTGACCCGTGGCCGAAGGCCGCCGCGAAGCCGGTGTTGGACATGCTGGAGGATGTATACCCTGAGCTGCGGCCGAAGGCCGCCCACTTATCCTAACTTTTAAGTAGAATTACTGCAGCCAGCGTAGCCGGTAAGTGGGCCGCGGGTCAGACTATATACTTTAAAGTTAGGGTAAGTGGGCGGCTTGAGGCCGCGGCTCAGGATTTGCAGCCTCCAGCATGTCCAACATCGGCTTGCGGGGGCCTTCGGCCGCGAGTCCGTCTATATTATATTTAACACCGGCTTCTCTGGCAACAATAATTTCTCATACAAATTATTGAGTCGCCGACGTCATAACGCCCAAACTGAATGTCATAGGGCCCAAATTGAAAGTCGTAATGCCCAGATTTGCCAACAAATTTCTTCACAAAAAATTTCGGTGTCTGGTAATTTTTCGACTATGTGGACTTTGTGTCATAAATTTCCTAAGGTTTGGGCTTTGTGTCACATTTTAAGCGTTATGCTTTAATGGGACTTGAGCGTTATGATTTTGGGCGTTATGATGCAACGCCACCAACATTAGTTGTAGATGCGTCTTTGCGCTTATATACATAAATATCTTCACTTCACCAAAAAAAAAACTACTTTCGCAACTTTTACGTAAAATGTTGCCCTTCGTCCACGCTCTTAATAACTTCAGGAGCACGTTTCTGTAATTCGTAACGATTGCAGTTAACGGCTCATATTACCGATTTGACGTCACTCTCACCTGCACTGTTTCTGTAAGAATTTGAATCCACTTCTGTTTCAATTTGCTCCTTTCAATCCGATAAGCTGTCACATTCTCCGATTTCATTTTAATATGACCTTTTAAAAAAGTGTTTCTGTAATGAATGTGAAACGATTTAAAGTGTCAGTTTTGTCACTTTCTCTGCAGTAACTGACAATTTTACCGATTTTGATAAACGGTCAGTAATGTTGTGTAAATATGAAGTAACAAGACAGCCTTAGTTTTATATACAATGTGTTTTAAAACTAAAACGTATCTGTTGGGAATTAAACTATTCCAATATTTAGTTAAGTTATCAATTTCGCTTCAATCTTAAAATTAATTCAATTTCATTAACAATTTTAGTTGAGTGTAACATAATAAACAAATTCTTCAAACATTCTGCTGAGTTGCTGTATTAAGGTAGTACCTTAATACAGCAACGATTAAGGTAGTACCTTAATACAGCAACGATTAAGGTAGTACCTTAATACAGCAACGATTAAGGTAGTACCTTAATACAGCAACGATTAAGGTAGTACCTTAATACAGCAACGATTAAGGTAGTACCTTAATACAGCAACGATTAAGGTAGTACCTTAATACAGCAACGATTAAGGTAGTACCTTAATACAGCAACGAATGACATAGTTTAAAAATTATATAATTCCTGGTTGCTTGCTAAGCAATATTTCATTTATTTGTTTTTATGTTGTAATTTTCATATTTTTTGTTGTTATTTTGTAATAATTATTTTTAAGCATTTTATTTGTATATAAACTTGAATATTTTAATTAATAAATCAGATGCAATTTGAAATTCAATAAACTGTTTTTGATTTGCTTCTCTATACACGATATCTTCAGGTTAAAGTGCTTGAAGGTATCACTACACGATTCCACTAAAGAACACTAGCTTAGGTTCATGTGCCTAAACAAGAATTACACATATCATTTTAACAAAACAGTATCTACATAACAATCAGATTCTTAAGCAAAAAATATTTGTTAAAGCAATGCGAAAGTACCCGGTTGCAAATATTTGTGTACTTTTCGTTCGTTAAAATAATTCAAAATTAAAAAGTTCAAAATAAAAATTGCCATATTACGTAGATTACAAGATGTATTTGATCTTTTATGTATTTCATGCTGTTTTTGGTGTTTGCCTTCAACTTCAAAACAATCAATTTTTACGATTTAGCAATTAGCGATTTAAACAAACGCTGAAAGTCAGATGCTTGTCATTTGATTCAATTTCGCAATTTTTCTTCTCGATTTGTGTTCTTTCAATCAAGGGCCGAATTTTAAACGGTTTGAATGTACAGATACTTCAGTTGTCACGAAATCGCTAACTAAGGATCGAAACAGTGCAACGTGACATAAATCGGTAACATGCCGACTTTTGACAGAAACGAGCTACAGCTTTGTTAACTTTTGATCCATCTTTGCTGTAATTTATGCCTCCACTGTAGCATCTCTTTCATTATCAGAAATCAGTTTTTTTCTTAACTTTCAAACTACTTTAGAGAAAACACTTGCCACTTGCAATATTCACGATGAACTCGATTTGTTCTCTTTCGCTTGCAGCTTTCAGTTTAGCAGAAATGTGTGAGTATCAGTGAACATGAGTGAGTTTACACTGAAGAATTTTATTTAAAAGATTTTTTGAATTTTCAGAGCTTATACACTTTTTGAAATATTTTCTGGCTTTGGTAGTTAAAATAATTTCAAATTTTGCAATTTTTTATGTGTTATACAAAACATCATCAATATCAATTAACTGTAACATTTTATTCGGCTTAAGTCTTCTAGGTGATCTTCAACTAAGTGGTTCCTATGCTTTGTTAACATGGTTTTTTATGTAGAAAAAGATGATTCACACCAATATGTGGATTCAAACATTGAAAGTAATTTATAAACACTATTCCACTGTCTAATCGAAATGTTAGATCCATCTGTAGCTTAATTAAATCCTCTTGAATTTCGGTATCGAAATGGGTTATACCGCAAGTTAATGGGTGTTCGTAGAGGTCAATGGGTTTTATTTTTGAAAAAATCTTCAAACTTCTCTCTGTAATTTGGTATCATAGACTCGATTAGTTGCACATTTACCGAGTATCTACAACGGTCTTATATACTATCTTTAAATTACTTATTGCCTAACAAAAAATTAATACGAGCAATTGTAATAAGATAAAATTCAAAAGAAGTTGCGGCCATTAGGTATACCGCCAACGCCGCTGTTGGAATACAGGCCTACTGCAGAAGCTTTACACCGAAGTATATTGAACGGCATCTCAGAAGAGGTACCTCAACCCCCAGATCCCGTGAAAAGCTAAAACTGAAAAAGGTGAATGGGATGTGCCAACAATGAAACAGCCGAATAGCTATTGGACTGTGACATGGTAGCAGCCGAACAGCTGATGGTGACGTTTGAAATTAATTGAAACAGAGAAAATCAATCGTACTTTAATATCATTGTTCTTAAAAATTAACAAGCTAAAACACGGTTAATAAATAAATTATATACTAATAAAAGCAATCTTCCTATAAATAAATTTACATATATTAATAATTTTCTGTGTTTCTTAGTAGATATCACATTTTTTATAGTATGCTAAGTAAATTAACTTAAAATTTAATACTACGTGCAATTGCGACTCAAGATATTACAGCCACAGCTAAATGAATGAAACTTTTAAATTGGAATAAAAAAGGAAATTCTAAACTGCTGAGTGTCAGTCACTAATCTCCATGAAAAATGACGTGCAGTCAGCTAAAACTCTATAGATTCCAATAGCAGTTTACAGATGGAATGCAAACTCTAATTTTCTGTTTTTTTATACACTTATAAATATTTCGAAAAAGTCTTAAGCGAAAAAAAAGTTATTTTTTAAAGAAGCTGCAGTTTCGTAATGAATGAGAATTAATTGCAGTTAAAGACTGCTGCGAATTGTGACTGAATTCTTAATTGCAACAAATTAGCTGTGTTTGGTGACTAACTGACTAATTTCTATCTAATATGCTATTACAGTAGCATAATAATTTTTAACAACCGGGGTGAATTGAGCAGGATATTCCCGAATTTCATAAATCTCCGGTCTTGGGAAATAATCCGAAAATATCAGGGAATCCCAAAACAAATTAAATGCAAATAATATACTACCAAATGTAAGGCAGAGTTCTAATTCTGTTGGATAAGCATGGGTTTCTATGTTTAAAAACTCACATATGTATAAGCAAAATATCTTATGTTGTGTCTAAAGCTAAGCATTCTATTTCCATTTGTAGAACAAATATTTTCAATTATGAGCTCGGTTTGGATATTACCGATGGAAAATAAAATGAAAGTAGAATTAATAAAAATTGAACTATTAACATAAACTAATTTTGACATGTCCCAAATCACATACGAAAATGCTTCTTTGAAAAGTTTGTCTATCTGTGAGGCTGTCAGTCTGTCTGTAGAAATCACGATTATGGTAAGATAATTTCTAGATAATGAAACAAATTTGATACATAGCCTACACTTTTAAGTAAGGTTCTTTGGCTTGAAAATGGACGAAATCGGTTAACTGACGCTATATAGAAAGAGTTATATGATGTAGTTTAACTAAATTGCTCACAAATGATTGAAAAACCTCTGAATAAAAATTAGTGAAAAAAGAGAGCGTGGCATGTCCTATGCAAGCAAAAACCTTAAAACGCTATACAGAAAACTATTAAGGTAATGAAATCAAATTTCTTGCAAGTAGTAGGAATGGTTCGGAAAAGCTCTGGATAAGAACTTGCTGATTTTTGAAAGAGGGAGTGGCAACCTCTATGCAAGCATAAGCTGCAAAATGCTACACAGAGAGTTATTTATGTGAATGTTGCCAAGTTCAATGTGGGAACGTGGTGGAAGAAATGTCCATTTAATAAAAATTTTAGACTTACGCGCAATATTACTGTTAAAATTGTTATATATGATATTTGTTGTTATTCCTTAGTATCATCACGGAACAGAGTCAACCTCATATGTTGCAGACAAAATTGCAAATCAGAAACATTGTGGGAAAACTTTAAAGGATTTAGATAAATCTGAAAAACGCCGTCTGAAAGAGGAGAGTACAAAAATCAAAAAACTACAAGAAAAGGAAAAAGATCAGACTAAGAAAGAAAAACGAAAAATTAAACAAAGCTTCAAGGGTGTTACGGATGAAGGCGATAAACTTGATTCTTCCCAGCTTGGAGTTTTAAAACTAACAGATAAAAACAACATTCCCATATTTCTTATAAAATGTGTAGAATATATAGAAAAAGAAGGTTTGGACTCTGAGGGTATTTATAGAGTTCCTGGTAGCCGTGGACATGTTGAATTGCTTTTTCAAAAATTTGAAGAAGGTATGAGTAATAATGTCTAAATATTTGATTTAATTTGATGATTCTTTTTCAGATTCTAATACAGCTATACAGAAACTAGATATTCCTGTAAATGCTGTTGCAACAGCATTGAAAGACTTTTTTTCAAAACGTTTGCCACCTTTATTTAACAAAGATGTCATCAAAGAACTTGAAGATATATCTGGTAAGAAAATATTCATAGACTTAAAAAAACTAGTGAAATCTAATTTTTTTTTTATTTTTAGCAGGCTCTAGAAATTTGGTGTCATCCAAACTCAACGTTGAAATGAAAACTGACAAAAGCTGTCGATTAATCGCTTTGAAAACTTTGCTTCATAAACTACCAGCAGCTAATTTTGTTATTTTGAAGTATATTTTCCAGCATTTTGTACAGTAAGTTTTTATTACAGAGCACTATAAGCTCGCTAACCACTTTTTCTGGCCAAATCTCTGGAAAGCTCCATAAGGGGGTTTTCAGAGTGTATGATGATTTAATTTAAACAAAATTATTTTAATGTTTTCTATATGTTTAATGTTTCAACTTTTATTCGCAACTGACTGTACAAAAATTCAGACTTCAAAATTCAACTTAGAATATACTAAAGAAGTACAAAGATAAGAATTAACTGTATGCTTAAGCTTACAAAAATGTGTACATACAAATGTATGTACATTACATATGAAGTAACTGTTGTGTACAATTGCAAAACATAACAAGCCAAATTGCTAAGGTAATGTTACTTTCTATTTAAGCGTAATTGATGAGTGATTTCAAAAATCTAAATTTTAATTTATTAAACTATTCACTTATCGTGTTTTCTCCCAACACAGAGTCGCTGATTTCGAATTTGATGTCAAAAATTAAAAATTCAAAATGGCAGGTCCAGTATGGCGGCCAAAATTTAAAAATGTCATTGTATCTATATGAAGCGTTGTGTGAGGGGGTTTTCATGGTCGCTGATTTCGAATTTGATGTCAAAAATTGAAAATTCAAAATTGCGGATCCAGTATGGCGACCAAAATTTTAAAATGTCATTGTATCTGTGTCAAACGTTGTGTAAGAGGGTTTTCATGGTCGCTGATTTCGAATTTGATGTCAAAAATTGATTAATTCAAAATGGTGGATCCAGTATGGTGCCCAAAATTTTAAAATATCATTGTATCTGTATGAAACGTTATGTGAGGGGATTTTCATGGTCGCTGATTTCGAAATTAATGTCAAAACTTAAAAATTTTAAATGACGACTTCAATGTGGCATCCGGTATATTAATTCCATATTCGATAAACTATTTCAAAATTTCGGAATTCGGTATTCAAACCGAAATCAGAGATTACACCCTAATACTTAGCTTTTTATGCTTGTAATGCATTTTGCTTCCTAATTAAAGTATATTTGCTGAAACTTATATGGAAACCTTAACCCATTCAACCCTTTTGATAAAAAAATAATTTAATTTATGTTTTAAACCTTGATTCTCCGGAATTTCTTTTAAAAACCCTAAGTTTTCAACTTTTGTATTTTATAACTCAAAATAATAATTTTGAAATTAATTTTCCAAAATTAAATTTTCCTCTCCACAGTTTTCTTCTTCATCATCGTCATGTGTACTCTCATTTGGATCTTCGTGCTGTTTAAGCAAATATGTTTCAGTGGGACCCTCACAATATAAGTTAACTGATATAAATGGATTTTAAGAATCCATAGCCCTCTTAAAAACATCGAAAATATTACCAGTATGGCTAGTTTTGCGAGCGTCATGCAATCTATCAGCTTTATAAAACTTATGTCGCGATTCAGCAGCGTCCTTACCAAAGCATCCAAGGATTGTGTTTTGCATGATTTGTTTGGAATGAATAAGTACTTTGTGAACAGTAGGCGTCATGGGTGGCCAAGGGTATTTAATTTGCATATGTTCAGCCGTTTGAAAGCAGTATATATCAAACTTCTCTAAATTTATGGGAAACTGACATTATATGCAAAGTAATATAGCCTTAAGAAGAAATATGTATTAATTCTTGGTCAACTCCAATAATTTTTGAAGACATGTAATATTTTGTAAATGCCCAACGAGAAGTATTGCCAAAATCACCCATCTTTGGAAGATCTACGCGTAGTTCAAGCTCTGTCCAAAAGGCATTTTGAACTTCTTATTTTTTTACTGAAACTGCTTTTTTATCTTCATCAGACCTTATCTGCCATTTTTTTGTATAATATTTAGAGCTAAGTGTAGTACAAAATCGAAAAATCGAATCCAGCAGTGCAAAAGACTTATACCATGCTTTAAGTGACCCTCGATAGGCTTAAGTTTTTCATATTAATATTTTTTATAATAATATTCAGGAAAGCTTTTGGAATAACACCACATATAGAAATTTTTCCGTCGATAACCGTTAGGAACAATTTGAAAGTTATTTCAACTGTCTTATTTTCTGCGAGTTGTGTTTTCAATTTTTGGAGCTCTTCAATTTGTTTTTTAAGCTCCTTCATTTTTAACTTCAACTGTTTCTTTAACGAACTCTAACTTTAACAGCCGACAAAACCTTGCCGACTGCGGAGTTCTATTATTCCGAAGAGGCATTCCTGAAGAATGCAAAAGTGTAAAGGAAATTACAGTTGTTGCCAGAAGTAACAAATCTGCATTAAGAGAAGTGTTTGTCGCAAGAAAAGTTTATTTAAACTGAGCTTGACCTGAGCTGCTATCGAATCCATAACTTAAAATCAATTCATTTTACTTGCTTTTATCAGAATTCATTACAATAAATTCATTTTGCATCTCAATTATTCTCGTTGCTGTGAGCTTTAAAAGCATTGTAATGGAACTTTTACAATTGTTTCACTTGCAGTTACACTCTCAGGTCTGCACTTACTTTTTGATGCACTGACTTTCTTCTTAGATGGAAAAATGTCAGAATTTCTATGCTTACTTTCAATACGTATATTGCAATACTGCTGCTTTGTAAAATTGATTTCTAGAAAAAATGCTAACGCCTCCTCATCTGAAGCGACAATCGGTGTTCTTACATCTTACGTGCTGATGTTGTTGCTGCTTGAACCAGTAGATTCCTCTCGTTTCCTTTAGATGCCGAAAGTTCCGCTGCTTCCCTTCTCTTATCTCGATCTGATTTTATGGGATATAACAGGCGTGGACACCCACCTCCTGACTAACTTGCTTCTACCAGGTTTTGTCCTTCTGCTTCTTTTTTCGACATGTTTTGATTTACAAGCACTGTTGTGGAAGCAAGCCACGCAGCATTTTGTGCTTGAAAAGCATCCATTCTTCTATAGCATTTTTACCGTTTTATATTGTTTAATATCTTCCTTATTATATTCGTCTTATAAGAAACTTATCAGCATTTTTAAAAAAGTGTTAAAGCCTTTCTTTTAACTTGCAACCATAATGAAATCGAGATTTTGCTGAGACCTACACTGTAATATACTTATGCATATATTTCTTTTTGCTTATATGATAATTCTCAAACTGTATTTGCCACTCATGTACTCAAATTTAGTTTGTAATTTTTTCTTATCTCATATTTCTGTGAAAAACATCCTAATTTAAATTGTGTATCCAAATTTAGAAGTTAAATTCTGTTGTTACTGCACAACACTATACATATATTCTTGAATTATGTTTAAAATGGCTTATTAAATTATATTATTTACTTTTATAATAAATATCGTAACCTTTTTTTCGATATAAATACTATTACTATATGGTTACTTGAATTGAATCCTTTGTATAAAAGTATTGTATCGAAAAAATGCACAAATAAAATCATATCAAGTCTGACAAGCGCATATATTTTAAGGGTTCCTTGTTGCATATGCAAAACAAGTTTTGCTTTTACCTGTGTGTATAGGCTACACTCGCAATCTCCAGAAACTTTTGTGGATGTCTTGTTATTTTGGCAGATTTCAATGTAGATCTTTCGAGCTCAGGCCCTTCGGTAAATTTGTACATTGTTATTCTCTCAGAACATGGATCGTACTCTTTTATAAATGAAGCCACAAGAGCTATTTCTAGAACATGTCTTGATATATTTTGGGTCGTTTTTCTAGTGTAGCAATTTATTTTTGTGCTAGTATTACGTTTGTCCTTGAAATTACGGAGTATTGTATGACCCAAATTTTGTTTAATAGCTTATACATTATATTAAGTATAACTATACATTGTATTAAGTATAACTTTTATACGTTCTGCGTTGATATATAAAGCGCGTAAAATCAAAATTAAACGACTGAATGCGGTAAAAGAAGAAATATCACTAAGCAAATAGTCAGAGTAAATAATCTGAGTCAATGTAGCCTTTTCTGTTTTTATCAATATGAAGCTGTGTAAAAGCTATCGTACAACAGAGCAAATACTCCAAATGACATTTTGTATTTTTATTCATACGAAAATAATTTACTCATATTTTTCAGAGTAAAAGCTACATTTCTGAGCAAACAGTTCGAGTAAAAGATTTTACTCAGTTTATCCATACACCTAACATCAATTTAAAGACTCGTTCTCGCCAAATGTGTAAGTGTGTCAATGATGCAATCTGGACTTGTCGTGACAATTAAATTCATAATAAAGTTAGAAAATCCCAATTAAAGTTGAGAAAATAGTGGAAAATAATTAATAGCATCACTTCAAGAAAAGCTAAAAATCAAGAAAGTACCATACTTTTACAGAAAGAGTGTGTTGATATTTTGGATCCAACTGAAATAACTAATGAATTTAGCAACTATTTTGTTTCAATTGGGCGTTCAACGCTTCCGTCTAACCTATCTAACCTTTGTAGCTGCTGCACTAATTTTGGGCTTGTTTATAATAATTTTAATAGCAATAGCTTCTTTTTTGCCAAATTTTTGGTTTAGACACCCTTCAGTAATCTGCAATAATAGTATCTCTAATATTGTGCTGAAAAATATTGCATTCAACGTAGTTGATGTTTTAACACATATTTTCAACAAATAAATTGAATCATTGTCTCTGGTATTTTTCCTGAAGAACTTTAATGCGATATTGTGAAAATCGCTGTTTAAAAAAGGAAATAAAAAAGACAAGGGTAACTATAGGCCAAAATTTCTATTATCATCGATCTTTAAAATATTTTAAAAAATATTTAGAAGTAGAATTCTAAAATATTTCAAAAAAATTTGGTTGGTTGTTATTGGCATTTTTAATAATAATAATTGAATGATAATTGAACTTTTAGCCATGTAGCAGCGATCAATATTCAAGTAAAATTTTACAAGTTGATACGATGCTTTATTTATTAAACAAACTTGGACAACAAATAAAAAAAACAACTCGAGAATATAGACATATCTCATCAGCATGTTTTTGGTTAATGCCTACGTCAGCACTAAAATTACACCCGTCACATCAATGCAAACATAATGAAAAGCTAATTTTTAATTTAAAGCAAATGTGGCAAATTTTTAAGTGAATTCAAAGAACACAACATTGCGTTGAGATTTCAATCAGCTGTTCAGCTTTTTGTTTACACCACCAAAGCATGACGTCACCTGAGTACATTTAACCATAATTTTCCTTTGTTATCGTAGTTTCTTAATTATTTGTTCATGTGTAATGCACAACCGTTGGCTGTGGGACACTATTTGTACAAAGTTATGCGATCCTGGTGCATCGAGCTGAATTTTCGTGAAATTTTTTTTTTATCATAAACTTCGTTTTTAAGCAACAGCACCAAAAAAAAAATTTAATCAACTTAAGGTACATATTTTGTTTTTTATCAGTTTATGAAAAATTTTAGAATATTTTCAAAGATGTATTTCTTTAATGAAACCAATTGTACGAAACGATTGAACATTAGTTACGAAGATAAAGTCGACGTCCCTAGGAATCTCTAATAAAAAATACTTGGCAAAAATGTGTGTGCCTAATTTAAGTGAATACAGTTGGTCAAAATTTCAGTACCTCAAAAACCAGACTTGATTGAAACAAAATTCAACTGATTTTTAGATTCAGTGTGTCCAAATCACCCTTAATAGTGATCAATGATTTTTTTGTCTGACGTGTTTTTCATTGTGTTATAAATTGTAATTATATCTACATTTTGTAACATTAAAATTTTGTCATACAAAAAATATTAATGGATAGAGGGAAAATCAAATAAGAAATTAATATTTATATTGAAATAAACCATATACCGGTTTGAAGTATTTGCGTCCACCTAAAAGATTTAAACTGTTCACTGTGCGATGTTTCGCAGTTTATTTGACTGCTTTCTCAGGGCTTTATAGCTAAATTAACATCAAATTTTTACATAAAAATATAATTTGAAACTAATATACAAACAAATCTTAACATAATTTAAACATTTTAATGCACGTGGCAAAAATAAAAAATTTCTGACTATATGAAGAAAAATGTGTGACATTTATTATACCAGGTTAGCGCTATGCAATAATTCGCGCTTTTTTAGCGATATTACTATGTTTTAATTTTTGTCTCTGTGTATTATTCCTTCGACATTGTGAAAATCAGAATCAGTGTGTTGTAGGGTGGTGGTTGTATTAAAACACTTACACTTTATTACCCAGTGTACCAAACGGATCCGTTTCGGATTGTAAATAAAACGCATCCGTTCCGGATTATATTCGTGAGCCCTGTTCATGCCCTTCCAACCACGATCTTTTGCTGTAAATTTATATAAGATCCCAAAAAGCTTTACCCTACTTAATCACCAAATAATTTAAATTCATATATATATTCATCTTACCAAAACGATTTATTTTATTTAGTTTACTTCATTCGGATTTTTATTTAATTAATGACTGTCCCAGAAAAAACTTGCTAGAAACTAAGTAACAATTTTTTTTTTATAAAAATTTCTTACATTTTTCGTAAGGCCCTTCATTAAATTTTGTCCAGTCCTTTCATCGACAGTATGGTACGATTTTTTCCACTTAAGTCTGAAGTCTTGTGGATTTTTTGCAGTCTTGCCACTCCTTCGAAAATGTTATTTCATTAGAGCGCAATATCTTTCAGTTGGGCGAAGCTCTGGGCAGTTGGGCGGATTTGCTATTTTTGGTATAAAATTGATCTTTTTACTTGAATACCATTCCATCGTAGCTTTAGAGTAATGAGAGCTTGCTGAATCTGGCCAGAACATCACGGTACCCTCATGTGCACGAATAAAGGGTAAAAAACGTTTTTCGAGGTACTCGTCTATATAAACTTTGGAACTGATTGTGCCTTGCGTAACAAAAAATCTGCTTATGAGACCACAGGTGCATATGGCCTACCAAACCGTATATTGCTTCGGAAGTCTATATGTCTTTAGCTTACTTTTCTCCTTTATTCTTTGTACAGTAGATTTTGATGTACCTGCTCTAGCCGCCATATCTCGCACTGAGGTGTTGGGATTCTGCTTAAAAAGGCCCTTGACCTTCGCGGCTACCTTTGTATTAGAAAATTTTAGTTTTTTGCCTGACATGTTTTCCAGGAAACAGGTGGACCCTTCGTATATTTAAAAATATCCGTAAAGACACTTCTTTCTGATGCACCAACTATTTTCGCTATAGCTGAATATTTTAATTCTGAATTTTCCAGGTACGTGGACAAAATCAGTTTGCGGACTTTTTATTACTTGTTAGATATCTTTGTCATTAAAAGTGCTATCTTCAAGTGTTAAACATCATATTAAACGTCACTTTATATAGAACAAATATTGTGTATTTTTAGAGCCATAAGATTACCAGGTAAAATATAATACAAAATATAAAAAGCGCAAGTTTTTTCTGGGACAGTCCTTAATATTTCATATCTTGTAACAATATCGTTGATAGATAATTTGTTTACTTAGGCCCCGTATTCATTATAATAAAAAACTAGTAAAGGTGTTACCTTCGGCCAGGCCGAAACTCACATGCCCTACACTGCACTGATAGAACTTTTCAAATGAATGTTAAAAAGACGTTGAGAGCTTGAAAAGTGTTGAAACTGTTGAAAAAACTGATAAAGTCTAAAAAATATGCAAACCATTGCAGAAAGTTAAATGAAATTGAAAAAGTCGAAAGAGGTTGCAAGAGGTTGAAACAATTCAAAATTCATGAAAAAGTCGAAAAAATCGAGAAAATGTCGAATCAAGCTGAAAGAGGTTGAAAAATTGGAAAAAATACATATGAAATATATTGGGAAAAGTTAAATAGTTGAAAATGTCAAAAAAAATTTGGAAAATGTTGAAAAATATCGAAAAGAAATGAGAAAGTTGAAGTATGCCACGCCCTCTTCTCCAATTCCCCTTACTCTTGGTTGAATAAATTATATTCATGATTGACATCCACATAACAAATTTTTAGCAAAACAGCTTGTATAATTTGCTATATACACCTTAATTAACCTTAAAATTTAGGGTAGTGACACATCCACTGGTACAATCAAGTCCGGTTTCGACCCATATATAGCTTTCTATAAACAAACGTGTTACACCAAATTTTAATATGATTGCTCATATATTTCGATAGATATGCCTCTTAAGGTATTTTACTTGTATGAGAGGTGTCACGCCCAGTTGTGATATTTCCCCAGCTTTCATTCATATATACCTTATAGTCACTTAAATACTTACATCAAATTTCAGATCAATTGCTACAATAGTTCACTTAAAATAGCACTTACAACTTTATGTTAATTTAAGAGGTGCCACGCCCACCGATGCAATCCTGTCAAATTTCATTTATTTTCAAAGTTTATGGTAACCGACATCTCGACACAAAATTTTATTAAGATTACTCTCATAGCACACTATAGCATTAAACGTATTTTGCTTGGGAGGTGCCACACCCACCAGCACTATTGTGCCAAAATTTAGCAAGAAGATACCATTTAGCAAGTATACCTGCCATATTAAATTTCGTAACGATTGCGTTGCTAGTTCTCTTTTTATAACGTTTATAAATATTGTAGGCTGTGCCACGCCCTTCAACAAAATTTTCCAGTATATTGACGAAGCTTGTATTGATGACTACTGTTAGTCGTATCATCCCTAAAATTTTTATGAAAACCGTATGTGCCAATTTGGAGTTATACGAAATCCAAATTTTCAATTGTTAAAAAGTGCCATGCCCACTTTTGCAATTCCGCCCACTTTATGCGCAATTCAAGATTTATAAGATCTGTATTCGTGTACCAAATTTCATCACAATATCTTTTACGTCTTACGAGCTATGGCGTTCTAAAAGTTAAAACTGTGGGATGTGCCACGCCCCTTTCAGAGCCTTTGCAAACTTTAAACCTAGCCTAATCTTAATTTTGTTCTCATCTTCACCAAAGCACCAAGTCTTATCAAAATCGCAGCAACTTTTTTCAAAATGGATTTGGATATATTTATATAGAGAGTGGGCGGAAGGCGTGGCCGTTAACCGATTTCACCCATTTTGATATGCTAGCAGCTTGCAAGAAAGTTTTGCCTGTGTGCCAAATTTCATTTATTTAGCTGTCTTAGTTGTTCCGTAAACGCGATTTCAACAGACAGACAGACAAGCATATAGACGGACGGACACAGCTATATCAACTCAGTTGGTGACGCTGATCGAGAATATATATACTTTTCCACACCTGCCTCGCCCCCTTCTATGCGTTACAAACGGAATGACAAAGTGAATATACCCTCCGTGTAGGGTATAACAAGACTTTTGGCATTGCTGCTGATCTGTACAATAAAATATGTATTGATCCATGATCATAGTAAGACAGAATGAACAACAATTAAAAGTCGCCAAAATGCAAGAGCAAATGCTGGCTGAGTTTGTAAATAAACGACTGAGTTCGAAGCGAGAGCTTATTCAGCTATTGTATTGTTGTTGCACTTTGCCGATCAAAGCTTTACGACGATTTTTTTCGCAAAGTCGTACTCTGAATGAAGTACACTGATAAGAAAACTTAATTTTGATTACATGAGAATATATGTTTTTATAGCATGCTCAATGAGCGCAAAAAATGAACAACAATTATGTTGAGAAAAAAAATAAGAAATTAAGAATATATACTAAGATAAATAGATATAAATTTATAAGATTAATATGAGTTACATTAGCATCCGCTGTGAAGCAAAGCCTTTCTCGACTACGATAAGTAATATTGTTTTTGTTGTTGATTTACTGAATTGTTTCTTACTGTTTTGTTGTTTTAAGTTATAAAATTCATTTTTGTTGGAAACTAAATTTAAATGAATAAATTATGTTTTTTTCTTTTTTCCTTTTTTTCCATATTTCTTTTATAATTCAATACGATTTCTAAAAACTGAATATGTCAGTATAATAGAAGTATTTAGCTCTAAATCTTTTGATTTTAAGATAGATTCTTTTTTTATAGAATTGCTTGAAGGCAAATATAAATATGTGTGTTTAGTTTTCTTAACACATCAATTAAAGTAATTAGAAGAGAATAATGACTAAATTAGTTTTTTCCTTTTTTTTATAATTTTTGGCACTTTCTTAGTTGGCTTACGTTTCGGTAGAATTTTACAGGTCCATTGAAACTCCTCGCATATCAGCGTGAATAAAGCATAAGCTATGGGTTTAACTTTTCTTTTTTTTTTTGTTTTTTTTTTTTTTAAATGTGTTTGATGATAATAAAATTTTAGATTTTATCCTGATACCAAAAATTTGCGGCTTGTGCTAATGGAAGCTAAGTAAGAAAAGGAAGATGATCTGTATGCCCCCTATGATATAAGTTTTTTGACAGATGTAGTTCACATTTGGATATTTAAGGCTGGTAACACAATAGTTAAGTGCATTCAGCAAAACATTGCAATAACTCGCATTAGAAGAAAAGCATGGAGAAAAGATATACGATGCACAAATCGCAAAATGCAATTTGTGCACTATTGGGATTTTAGAGTTGAAAAGTTTGTGAACATTTTTCTTTTTAAAAAAAATATTTGAGGATAATTTAGGCTAAGCCAAAAAGTATCACAAAAAATTTTAAATGTGAATTTGTACATTACATTCCTTTTCGTATGAAATTCCTCTCGAAAAAGCAGAATCCGCTTTGTCGTATCCGCTTCGAACTCGGATCGGATTTCCGTCTCAAATCCGTTTTATTTACAAAAAACCGAATCCGGAACGGATCCGTATATGAAGTTCATTCCGAGTTCGAGACGGATCCGACAAAGCGGATTCCGCTTTTTTGAGTGGAATTTCATACGAAAACGAATTCGAAAGGGAATTTATTTTTATTATTTTTTTTATTTACAAAAAACGAGTCCGGAACGGATCCGTATATGAAGTACGTTCCGGATTCGAGCCGGATTCGTCGAAGCATAAAAAATACGATTTCGATTCGCATCCGTTTTATTTAAAAAAAGTAGTCCATAATGGATCCGTTTTATTTAAAAAAAAACGAATCCGTAATGGATCCGTATATGAAGTCCTTTCCGAGTTCGAAACAGTTCCGTCGAAGCATAAAAAAACGGAATCCGCACTGACGGATCCGTAACGGGTCCACATCCGATTTTGTGCACACTTAGTTTTCATTTCAAGCTTAATATGTAGTCTCTATTTTAAGATTATTTAGGATACGTGTTGAGCGAGCGTTGTACGTTATTTTTAGATTTTTATGTCCATTAAGTGTTTTTTTTTTAAAAAAGAAGATAATTTGTACATCCTTCACGAAAATCGGACAAAATTCAACAACTTGGTGAGGTATTATATCCTTACTTGAAATTATTGGGAAATTTTGCTAAAATTAATCTAGGAAAAAGTTTTTGTTCTTAACTGCTGTGTGTGTATATTAAGATTTATCCTAACAGAAAAAATTTTAAATAAGTTAACATTTTTAATATAATTTTTTATTTCTAGTGTTTCAGATAATTCAAAATTGAACAGTATGGATAGCAAAAATTTAGCAATCTGTTGGTGGCCAACTTTGATTCCCATTGATTTTACTGACATGTCGCACTTTGAACAATTGAGGCCATACTTAGAGGATATAGTCCAAACAATGATTGATCAGTATCCGTATTTATATTGTGGTAAAGACGCTTTTGTAATGGTGTAAAGTTAGTTTTGGTAATTTAAGATAAAAAATATTGAATTTGTGTACTTTTACTGTTGTGTGAACTAGATAAATATGAAAACTAATGGTATTAGAGATTATTGTAAATTTAAATTTGTTTACTGTGTTTTATATTTCTAAAAATTATGTGTGGTAACAAACATATTTGAATATTTTTGTGAGTAACGCATTTTTTAATCGAGTGAAAGTATAATGTAATTAAATATGATATTTTCAATAATAAATACAATAAACCTATCGTGAAAAGCTTGTTTCCATGCGAATATGAGCCGCAACTTTTTCTAATTTTTAATTGCAGGTACACTCCGCTTAGAGTCTAGATTTTACTGCAAGCAAGGAGAATAAATTCTAAAAAGGGAGGTATAATTATTATTTGGTAAAAATTTCGCCGTGAAACTAAAATCCACAGGAGATTTTCTACTCAATAAAGTAGTCGAAATCCGTCACAATACGAGCGAAATTTACAAAGGAGAATTAGCTACATTCGTTCGTTTGCATTCGTTTTTATTTTCGTTCTCATTGTATTTTGCATTATATTTCGTATGTATTATGGAAATTTAGTTTTATATGCAATTGATCTTACAAATTTGTATTAAATGAAGAGAAACTGAATGAGTTATGAAAAATTCATAGCAAAAAATATAAAATAATAAAAAGAAATAAACTGCGATTCGAACATCGGTCTTTTTGGTACGTCATTATAGGAACTTGGCAACAATGCTTAGGTCTATGAAACGAAACTTTCATGTCGAATTAATTTATGTTCTATTATTTTTGCTTGGTTTTTTAGTGATTTTAAGAAATACAATTAAATGATAAATTGAATAAAGGATGTAAAATTTATTAATAACTATAAAAAAATAAAAAACTTTTGTTTATGTGCTTGAAATAGAAAATCAACCCTTATTTGAAGATTGCGACAACTAATCAAAAGCGGAAAGCTTCGTTGTATTTGCGAAGTCATTTTCTGAATCCGGCAACTTACATGATTATTAAAAATATAAAAAATTTAAAGTTAAGTTTCTTTAATGGTTTTAGTAAATAGTGGTAGATTTCCATTTTTTATGAAATAATTAAAATGATAAAAAAAAATTCAAAACAAATTATGCTGAATTATGGTATTTGGCGAATGCTATTTGAGTTTCATGTTTCATGGAGTTAAGCAAGAACACTTTTTGTTGATTGCTGCTGCTACGCCTTAGGTGGTTCAAGCTTCTTAAAAAGCAAAAAAAAAAAAAAAATGTATCAAAAAAGTCATACATACTTTCCTAAATTTTATTGTATTATTGGAAATCTCTAAAAAAGAAGTAAAACCTAACCTATAAAATTTGAAATTAGTTTTTTCGTATTCTACAAATGCATGTTTTTTCGTAGTGTTTAAACATGTCCTTGACATTTAAAGTTTTAATATTTAGTATTATATGTTATATATATGCATATATATTTTACAGATGATTCTGTGAGCACAAAGAAATAGAAATGGAAGGGGGATTGCTTAACATCTGCCATTGTTTACAATTTGAAAAAGTCAGAACTTAATGCTTCTGACAGACAGTGCAGAAACGTTTGTGCAAGAAGTTCTATAATATACTTCCGGCCATCAAGTTGATTCAACTTACTCCTGCCAACTTAGAGTAGTTTAGGAAAATCAAAAGTCCAGAATGAAAGAATGTGCCAACAATCATGGGCATTCAAAAATGTCACGTTTGGAAGGTGGAGCTGAACGAGAGTGGAGACCGGGCGTCTTACATGACACGAACAGCTGAGCATGAATGGGAAGAAGTAGAAATATTTAAAGCCTTTAACGGAATTACATCGACGTTGTATAAAAATTTCAATAAAATTTAAGTGAATTGAGACTTTTTTATCATAATAAATAAGTAGTACCAGGAATGGTCGGTAAAATTGCTTGGTTTTTCGTTTTGAGGCAGAAAAAATCGAAAAATATGTAATTTGTTGAAAAAAAAAAATTAGATATGGAAAATGTTGAAAAGCAGAAAAAAAATTAAAAATGTTGAAAAAGTTTACATTTTAAAAAAATTTGAAAGAGACGAAAAACCGAAAAAAGAGGTTGATTAGATATGAAAAATGTTGAAAAGCAGAAAAAAAATTAAATATGTTGAAAAAAGTTGAAAAGAATGTTGAGGCAGTTGAAATAGGCAAAAAAGTCAATAAAATATTGAAAATGACGAAAAAAGTTGAATACGGCTTAAAAAGTCGAAATGAATTAAAATAGGTTCAAAGAAATTGAGAGCTGTTAAAACAGTAAAAAAGTGCTGCTAACATCGATCAAATATAAAAAATGTTGAAAAAAGTTAAAAGAGGTTGAAAAAGTCAAGACAAAAAATCTTGGAAAATTCAATTAAGTTGAAAGAAGTTAAAAAATTCGAAAGAAATATGTTGAAAAGAGTTAAAATAGTCAAAAAATATTTAAAAAAATTAAAAATTAGTCATTCTTACAACTTTTTGTAACATGGGAGGTGCCACGTCCACCGTCGAAATCCATTTAATTTCAAAGCCGACATCTCTAAACCAAATTTTATTAGGATTACTTGGAGAGTAAGTTATATATAACTTTCACCATTAATTGAATTACATTTAATTTCAAAGTTAATAGTAGCCGGCATCTCTATATCAAATTTTAAAAGCACCACTTATGTAGTATACTACATATTACATTAAACGTTTTTTGCAATCCCTTCGAAATAGAAATAATTTGAAATCTTATAAAAACTGACATTTCCATACCTAATTGTAGTAGGATTATCCTCATAGGACAGCGCAGCCAGATTTTCCAAAATTGTTGCTTAAGATAAGTCACGCCACCGTGTTAAATAAGTGACATTGGTATCAAGTGTAACGTCATCGGGTATTGCCGTGATACGCTCGCCAATTAATAGATGTGCTGGCGCGAGTGCTTCACTATCTGCCGGATCTTCGAAAAGAGCTGTAATAGGTCGAGAGTTTAAAATCGATTCAGCCTCGATCAGGAGTGTTTAAAGTTCTTCTAATGTCAAACCGGATTGTAATGCATTTTTAACCAGTATCATTTTTCCTGCCTTCACTACAGCCTCCCATAGGCCACTGAAATGCGGAGCTCGAGCTGGAATAAAATTGAGTTCAAAACCAGTAGTACCAGTAGTACTACTGTAAAGAGAAATGTTGTTAATGGAATCAGCTTCTAGAAAACGTTTTTTAAATTCTTGTAATTTATTTGCTGCGCCTATATAATAAGTAGCATTGTCGCAAAGTATTGGCGAACGACGAATCTTTTAAGTGCAAGTAAAAAGCTGTTCGTGGATATATCTGACACTGTTTCAATTTATATTGCCTTTGACGCAAAACAGACAAAGACAGCTGTATATACTTTATAAGGCTGTTTGCCACGAAGACGAGACGTATCAAATAATGGCCCACAAAAATCTACTCATGCGACAAGAAATGATCTTTCGGCTGTTAAACGTTTTGCCGGGAAATTTCCCATTATTTGCTCCATTAATTTGGGATTACAATGAAAACATTGAATAAAAGTACGTACCACCTTACGGACTATTTCACGTCCATTGACAATCCAAATTTTTTGGCGAAGGATTGATAATAGAACTTTTGGTCCAGCATGTAGATGCTTTCGATGAAGGAATTCTAGATATAACTGAATAAAGCTATGATGTTTGGGTACAAACGCAGAAAATTTTGCATCATATGGTATATCAGCATTAGCTAAACGGCCACCGGCGCGTTACTTGCACAACAGAGTTATTTAAATTCGTTGAATCGATAAATGGTGAGAGTTTTTGTAGCACACAGCTTAAACTATTATCCCTGTTTGGATTTTTTATTTCTGATTGAAAATGAATTTGCTGAATATCAGCAATAGTTCTTGTAAAGGCTTCGTCTATTTCCTTTCATGGAAAATGAAGAATTTCTGTGATCGTTTATGTTTTTTCAACAGGAATTTTGTTGAAGATGGAAATAAGTAACATATGATTCGTAACATACAATGCGCCAGTATGGTGAGTTATTTTTAATAATAAATTTTATGATAGATTAATTCGAAGAGTGATTTTCGCAGAGGAGAACCACATGCTTACGATGTTCTTGCTCAGCTATTTTTGAAGACTAATCCATATGTAAAGTAGGCCAACTTTCTTTTTCAGTTATCAAAAAATTGGGTCCAGTGAACCAAATCGTATTTTGTAAGTCGATAGCACTGTGTCCTCGTGACACGATGTCTGCTGGGTTGCTTTTTGATGGAATATATATAAGATCAATATTCTATTTGTTGAGAATTGCTCAAATAAAATAGACTCCAACGTGTTGCTCTAAAAATAAAGTTTTATTTTCATTTAGTAAATAACTTAAACTATTTATAAAAGCTCCTACCTAAAAATAAAGAAACGACAATTAAAGTCTATTCTTAATCATGTTGTATTACTTAATGTTATCCAGCTTACTAACCACACATATTTTCAATAATTCTACATACTTATGTTCTCTTTCTGTAATCTTCATATTGATCTCTACTGCGTGAGCTAATTACCGCTTTACCAGTAGAGTGTTGCAAAAAGGTAAATTAAAGAAATAAAGTTTCTTTACATATATTTGCAACTAATGTTCTGTGTTTCGCTTTGCGGATACGGTTGGCTACAATGCCGAGTGTCGATAAATGCATTTTTAGCCACTACAAAACCTTTTTGGAATCATTTCAAAAATAAGATTTCTTTGATGCATGCAAATTATTTTTTGGCCAGGTGCGACTCAAGAGAACTGCAGCACAAAGTTCAAGGCGAGGGAGCGACTGTGCTTTAAGTGGTGCCATTTTAGACTTTGCTATAAATAAGTTGACGTAATTATTGTTTACTTTGGTTCGATTATAAATGCAGCAACCGTATGCGCGTTCCGAGGCATCCGCAAATCCGTGAACCTCGCAAGCTTTTTGTGGGCAAGTAAGAACATATTGTGGTATTTAAATTTTATTGACGGTCATCAAATCAGTTTTGACTGTTTTCCACATTTGATTTAAACGTAGTGGAAGAATCGTGTTTTGTATACATATTTCTTGCAAAAGTATTTTGCAAGGGATTATTATGGGGCTTTAAAGTCCAAGAACATCATAAATTTTTGCAACAACGGAACATGATATGTTAGTTGAAATTTCATTAACTGAAAAGTTGAATTGAAAACAAAAAGTGTCGCGATTTGCCCTGCAAGACATACCGAGTGCTTTCGTTATTCGATCCACTGTGAGTTGAATAGGAAGTTCTTCAGCAAATGATAGTGATGAATGATTTGAGTTCCACTCAGCAAGGAACAAACCATGGAGTTGCAGTATACATTTAATTAATTGACGCTTTTGATGTAGTTCGTCAATGTCCTCAGCACTTGTCAGCAGATCGTCCACGTAAAGATCAGAACGAAGAGTACAAGCTCCAATTGGATACTCATCATGGTAAAGGTCGGAAAAATAAACTAGTAAAGGTGATATCTTCGGCCAGGCCGAAACTCACATACCCTACACTGCAATGAAGTACTTTTTAAAAATAAATGTTAAAATAATGTAAAAAGGTTCGAAATGTTGAAAAGTGTTGAAAAAAACTGAAAATGTCAAAGGAATATGGCAAATGTCGAAAAAAATAGAATAGAAATGAAAAACACGAAATATATCACGCGTACTTCTCCAATCCCGCCCACTTTTGTTTCAATAAATGACATTCGTGATTGACATGCACAAACCAAATTTTAGCACAATAGCTTGTATAGTTTGCGATATTTGCCCTAATTATTCTTAAAATTTAATGCGGTGACACACCCACTGGTACAATCCAGTCAGATTTTGATTAAAAAATAGCCTTCCATAAACAAAGCTCTTACACCAAATTTCAGTATGATTGCTTATATATTTCGATAGTTATGCGACTTAAGGTATTTTAATTATATGGGAGGTGCCACACCCCATATTGCTATTCTGCCAGATTTTGAATCATATGTACCTAATACCCAGTAAACCACTTACATCAAATTTCATATCAATTGCTCCAATAGTTCACTTAAAATAGCACTTACAACTTTATCTTAATGAGGGAGGTCCACGCCCACTGATGCAATCTTGTCAAGTTTCATTGAATTTCAAAGCTTATAGTAACCGGCACCTTCACACAAAATTTTATGGAGATTACTCTCATAGCACACTATCTATAGCATTAAACGTATTTCGCTTATATGGGAGGAGCCACACCCACCGGCACCATTGTAACAAAATTTTGCAGTAAGACACCTTTTAGCGAGTATATCTGCCATATTAAATTTCATAACGATTGCGTTGTTAGTTCTCTTTTTATAACGTTTATAAATATTGTAGGCTGTGCCACACCCTTCAATGAAATTTTCCAGAATATTGAATAAACTTGTATTGATGACTACTAAAATTTTTATGAAAATCGTATGTGCCAATTTGGAGTTATACGAAATCCAAATTTTCACTTGCTAACAAGTGCCACGCCCACTTTTACAAATCCTCCCACTTTATGCGCAATTCAAGATTTATAAGATCTGTATTCGTGTACCAAATTTCATCACAATATCTTGCACGGTTTACGAGCTATGGCGTTATAAAAGTTAAAATTTAGGGCTGTGCCACGCCCCTTCAAGAGCTTTTGCAAACTTCAAATCCATCCTAATCTTAATTTTGTTCTCATTTTCAACAAATCACCAAATTTCATCAAAATCGCAGCATGTTTTTTTCAAAATGGACTTGGGTATATTTACATAGAGTATGGGCGGAAGGCGTGGCCGTGAACCGATTTTTCTAATTTTTATATGCCAGAAGCATTGAGTTAGCTTACTTAGTTTTCTCGTAAACCTGATTTCAACAGACAGACAGACAGACGGACACAGCTATATCGACTCAGGTGGTGACGCTGATCAAGAATATATATACTTTTCAATACCTGCCACGCCCCTTTCTATGCGTTACAAACGGAATGACAAAGTGAATATACCCTCTGTGTAGGGTATAAAAAGACTGCCAGAAATGGCAGAAATGGCGAAGAAGATAAACCGTAGGTGACGGTGTTCAGTTTATACAATTGAAACGGATCATCTGAAGTATTTCTCCGAAGGATCATTTGAAATTTGCGATCTTCTTTATCAATAAGATACATTTTTAATATGTCCGCCATCAGAGAAGAATATCATTAAGTGATACATTTGATGTAGTGCGAGCAGATGCACCGAAATCAACGCAAAGCTTTCACTCTGGTCGGAGCACGCAATGGTGTGGGATAATGTAATATGGGTTTTTGAAATATATGTGCAGTACAGGTTACATGTGATTCAGCTGCTCGTATTCGAGCATGAATTCTTGAGACATATTTTTTAAAATTTTAACTCGGACTAAACGCCTTTCCACTGACAAAAAATGCTTACGCGTGGAACTACTTCCCAAAATTTTTGTAATACTTAGTTTGTCATTAGGTGTTCGAGACGATTCTATAGACAAATTGCAGGCAAAAGACTTTTGTCTTGTAACAGAGTTCAATTTGCCCCCAATAATCCAACCAAATTCAGAATTTAAGAGGCATGGAAGGATAAGTCCAAGAGAAATTTTAGCTTCAAGAAGCGACTCAAAAAAGTACTCTGTATTTTGGAGAATGTCGATTTTCTGAGGCTTAGAAAATGGTGAATCAGCTAAAGTTATAGCTTTGGGAATTTTCCGCAACTTGGTTTTAATCAAGGTTGTTGCAGTGTGATTGTTTTGTAACGAAAAATTGCGTAGTGCCTTCAAAGGAAGTGACCATGGAGTTAATAGTTGTGGTGACACAATGTTTAAAAGAAGTCTGAAGATCAAAACGGTTTTAATAAGTATGACTACTGTTGGTATCATTGTGCATTTAGTGACACGACTAACTTGTGACACAGAGTACTACCTGTTGGGTTGCTTAAAGTTTGAGATCCAGGATAAATATGTACTACTGTATGGTGAGACTGTTTGCAAACACGACAGCGAGATTTTGACGGACACTTAGAAAATGTATGCCCATGGCGTAAAATTGATACAGTGCGCTGTGCTCTTAGCCAATTCAAACCACTGAGTAACTGGTAATAAAGCCAATTGCCTAAAATATGTTCGTTACTGTGACAAAAAGCACAACTTAATTTAGCTCAAGTGCGTGAGAAGCACGCTTAGTAAACTGCATCGTCTTATTCCGCTTTCCGCGTTGATCAAAATCTGTTGTTTTGTTATGAGTTTCCAGAAACAAATAGCGCCTATATAACATTTTGTAGCATTGATCTCATGAAGGAAGACTCGCAAAGTCTTGTTTTTCATCCTAGTGATTTTTAGAATCTTCATTCAATTTAAATCTTACAAGATGGATGACGACCGCATCCATTACTTTGATTTCCTTTCCAAGCGATAAAAGTGAGCTACGCAGTACAGCTTATTAAATTAAATGTAAATTAAATAATGAAGAAAATTAATCAAGGAAAATTAAAACTGACCAGATCGCTTGAAGCCTCCTTAAGGCTAGATTATAATTTTCTGAAGTTACCTGAATCGACTCTATTACGTTTAAAGCAGGACCCGATAAGCAATTTAAATGATGGTTAAACTTTTCAATATGTGGAATAGTAACGTCGTTGTCGACTAAGTTTTTAAAACATTCAATAAAACGTTTATATTCAGAATAAGTATCGTCGTAGTGCAAGTGATATAATTGAGTTTAAAATTAGTCATGCAGACGCTCAATTGATTGACCAAAATATACATGACCTTGAGATTTCTAAGACTGAAATAACCCAATTATGGGCAAAGGTCATGCTCGGTAGTTTGAGCTTGAGCACGGAAAGGCTAAAGTAGCAGATGATTCGGTCAAAAAAGCAGTTGACGCAATTAAATTGAAAACTAATGGCATCATTTTGTAAATCACTACACACCACTTCGCGCTGCGTTGTTGAAATTCACAATTTATAAAACGCAACACTGCGCTGAGTGTTAAGTATCGCAACAACGTAGTAGAAACTCCGCAATGTGGAATTTCGTAAAACGTAACGCTGCGCTTTCGTTCATGTGAACTGCCAATTTCCTCACTTGGTCTTGAGCTGCCGTTAGGCTTGCAGATTCTGTTAAAAAGCAAGCCGAAGGAACAAATGAAATATTAAAAGTTAAAAAAAAAAAGACGAATGTTTATTAACCAAGAGAAAAGCTTTTTTCTTATTTTTGATTGATTGTTTTTATTGTTATTTAGCTTGATCATTTTGAATAAACAAATAATAAACAAAACGAACTGCTGATATCGGTACCAGATTACAAAATTTTGTTAATGCTTGAATTTTTCACAAATTTACAAAAATTATCTTCATTTCAATTTACATCAGACAACGTTCAACTATAGCTGAATGACAGTTTATCGTAATAACGTAACATAGCTATCGCAATTCCACCACCGTGATTTACAAAATGGTGCTATTAGAATAATTTGTTAAGTTAGACTAAACGACGTAAAATTGTATGTAGGTATATATATATATGAAAAAATTTTAATAAGATTGAATAAGATTATATACTTAAAAAAAATTGAAAGAAGTTGAAAAAATTTTGGAACTGGTGAAAAGGGCTGGAAGAGTAGGAAATTCATGGAAAATGTTATAAAAGTTGAAAAATGTTGAAACAGTTGAAAGAGGTTGAAAAACACTTAAACAGTAGAATGAGGTTAAGAAATCCAAAAACTATTGAAAAAGGTTGAAAAAATCGAACGAAATATGGAACACTTTGAAAAAAGTTGAATGAGTTTGAAACAGTTTAATATCACTAATGAAAAGTTAAAAAGATTGCTGAAAAAGGCTAAAAAGTCGATAAAACATTGAAAATGACGAAAAAATACGGTTAAATAAGTCGAAAAGAATTGAAAGTGGTTGAAAGAAGATGAGAAAGGTTGAAACTTTACTGAACTTTCTGACTTTTTGTCTTCCCGGCTTTACATCTTAAACGATTAACGTATACTTGGCGACTGACTTATTTACTTTACAAAATTTAGAGAGAAGTAAGTAGTACAATATCTTTTACATTAGTATCAGAATTGTAGTAAAAAAAAGCAGTTAATAGTAGTAAGGAATAGGTTTCCTACAATCGGCCATTTTGAATATCGGATGTCTCAGACAACCTGCTATCACTCTAATCCTCATAGTTCTTCCAACGTTTCATGCAATCCGCTGCAGTCGATGTAACTTTTGCTCCTTCGTGATATCCAACTTTACGCACCTCATATCGATTGTTTCGCTTCACCTTTGGAATTTCGTATGGGCCTAGGTACTCCGGAAATAATTTGAGCCCAACATCAAACTGTGTACGCTGAATAGCGACTAAATGTCCAACTTTATACGCGTTTACCAACTTACGCTTTTTTGTCAAACTGCCTCTTATTCTCTGCTTGAATTTTTGAGATTTGTTGCTTCGCATCGTCTCGCATTTTCTATTTTACTCGAAATAGTTCAAAACAACTTCCTCAAAATGTTGACTTAGCTCCAAGTCCTCGGCAGTAAATATACGAAAGGAGTCCTCTTAGTGCTTCTGGAAGTAGTAGAATTATATTACTTTTTGTAAGCGACTTATGTATATGTTTAAACCATTTTTGAGGGTCATTTAGTGATATTTTCGTAAGCATTTCTACTATGATTTCGTTGATTCGCTTAACTTGTCCATTTCCTTTAGGGACTCCTGCGGTTATAGTGTGTTGAGTGATATTGTTAGCTTTGCAGTACTTTCTAGAGACGTTTGCTGTGAATGCAGACCCTTTATCTATTATCAAACGGTGAGGATTTCCTAATGTCTCGCTTAACTTTTCCAGTTTGTTTAGTAAATCCGCCGTAGTTGTAAATTTTACTGGGAAAATCCATATACATTTCGAAAAGGCATCGATGATGACAAGCAGATCTTTGTAAGACTTTGCCGTGTGTGTAATGGAACATCGATTTTTTCAATAGGATTTAGAACTCCTTCCTGCTCCTGCTTTTCGGCTCGCCAATACGCAAGCACTACAAGTTGAAATTATTTTCTCAATGATTTATTGCGCATAAGGTATGTAATACTCTTGCTTAACCATTGCTTCTACTTTGCCGGTACTCAAGTGTCCCTTTTCATGTAATTTTGTGATCAGCTCACTTCTCATTGATTTTGAAGAAGGTAAACTCCTTCAATAAACCTACACAGCGCAGCACTTTGCTGTTGAAAATCTTCGTATGCTTCATTTTCCAGCAGCTTCATTATAGTCTGGCACGTTTCGCCTGTGGCTTGTGATTTCTTGATTGCGTGCAAAATAGCACTTCGACTCTAAGTACAATTGGGTGTCAACTTAACGCATCTACTTGACGCAGGCTGCTACCTAACCGATGATTAACTTTGCCATCAAATTCTCCATTGTTAACTGAAATTCTTTACAAAACAGGGTGGTAATCGTCGTGCTTTTGCAGCAATACAGCACCGTATCCCTCCTTGCTTAGCGTCTTTCTGAAGCTGCGTTGGAAGGTTTGCATTGAAATGTTTTAGAACGGGCTCCCTATAAACTTGTTCTTTCAATAAAAGAAGGTTTCGTTTACGGTTTTATCTCTTCCAAACGCTACATATCGTTTCGTTAAGTCGGTAAGTGGCTTTGCCAGCTGCGCATAGTTCCTTACAAATTTTCGAAAAAGTCCGGTAAACCCTAAAAATATCGTAACAGCACGTGCATCTTTTGGCGTTGGAAACTTCTTTACCGCTTTAGTTTTTCCATTTGATGGATGGATAGATCCATATTCGACTACATGACCTAAAAATTCGACAGACTTTTGTAAAAAGGTGCACGTTTTCCACTTAATCATTAAGCCATTATCTTCACAAACTTGTACAACTTTTTTCAGCTTATCGATAACATATATTTCATCATTTGCTGATATTATGAGGTCGTCCATATATGCAGGTACAATGCCTTCACTTTTCAAGTCTCTGAATAAAGTGTTAATAAAGCCTTGAAAGGCTGAAGGCGAGTTTGACGTTTTTCAACATTTTCTATACCTTATCAACTTCTTGCAACTCAGCAATTAGTAAAAAAAAAACTTAACGATAATATTGGTCTGTGCTGAATGACTGTATGTTCGATGTAATAATGTTTTATATAATAAATAATCAGTCGATAAAACCAATTTTCTTAAACATATGGAGAACACGCCAGTTTTCAATAAATATGTAGATGGCAATGCCACAATTTTGAAAAATAAAAAATCATAGCATTACTTTAAGCCTATGGCTTAACAGCTATGGCAACAGGAGAGAAAGTGACAAGTATATAGATAACAAAAAATGGAACATTGTTTGCGGATTGAAATAGATAAGTGCGCATTGTACACCTCAAGGTCATGTCTCAAGTGTTAGCGGGCGTCAAAAATAAAATTGCAATGTATGGAACGGTAAGGGGTTCGAGGCCAAGTACAGCACAAACGAAAAACTGGTCTGATGAGGCTATGTATGTATGTATATGAATATGTATATATGTGGTAATAGCCGAAACATATATCACCAATTACCAGGTTAAATTGTTTCATTTGTTATCTTTGTCAAGTTTGTTGAATAAAAAGCGTTGATCAACTAGTAAAAACTTTACGATAATATTGGCTTTTGCTGAATGTTATTTATTTATAATTTTGAACCGTCCTGTTGAATCCACATATTCTGTACATCAATATCTTTCAATTGACTCCACAAAAAGTTCATAATCTTCTCTCGATAGCGAACTAAAGAAAATTTTCTCAAATCTTAAGCTTCTTAAATCCAACAAGTAAAAAGTATTATATTTAAACTTAATTCTATAACAATAAGTAAAGAAAAAACGAAATAAAGTCTATAAAATTTTAAAAATATCACCATATTATATACGCTAGTATAGTAAAAATGAAACGCTTGGGCAGCTAGCAAAATTGTATCAGGCATTATTACAGCTTTAGAACAAAACCGGAACTCCTTTGATGTTTTTTCGCTGGAACTTACAAGAGTAAGCAGAATAAGATATAATCGACTCGATGAAGACAGCAGGGTCATTTATATTGAATCCACACTCAGTAAAGAAAATTGGAATGATTTGGCGTCTGATATGCGTTCCGATGAATATTGGAAACTCAATATCTACTACTCAGTGCTTGATAATTGATGCTTGGCACAAACAATTTACATTAACGTATCTAGTTTTAGAACTGTAGCTACGATAGATGCTAAGATATAGCATTTTAAGTGTTATTGTTAAATAAAAGTGCCACGCCCATTATATAAAAAACATCAGTAATATCTTACATTGTGTTTTTATACAAATAATGCAAAGTAATACGTATTAAAAGTACATTGTTTGCATAAAAACACTTAAAATTTTAAATTTAATATCAAGTCAAAATCTATATTCATATTAGCCTACTGGTAAGTGAAATTACCATCTCATAACTCGAAAACCGAAAATATCATTTTGATGAAACTTAAAATTTGTTTTAATTGGACCAATTCAAGATATGGTATGAAGTTTCATCAGAATCCGCTCACGATTTCTTGGTGCGGGCCAAGATGTGTTAAAGCTTAACAATGATAAGTTAAATATGTAGCACGGTTTGTCGTATTTTGAACGAAGTTTTCTTCCAACATCTGAATAACTTTCACCATATTTAAAATAAGCATTATAATGAATATAGTTTGTCCACTCGTGTAGCAATTCATTTTGACTAACCGGAATGTGTTTAGTTCATACCTGAAATATCATCGGTGTAATCTAGTACCGTTGGAAAAAATGGCGGCAAATTTAAAAACATTCTTTCGCCCTTCACATGCAATTGCTCTTGCAACTCTTTTGATATTACACATTTCTTGACGAGCTTGATATCAAAAGAGTTGCAGGAGCAATTGCATGTGAATGGGGAAAGAATATAGAGTTTTGTCGAACTGTGTTTGTGTTTCTTTTGCTATGATTCTTAACTGGTCAATGCGAAAAATTAAATATAGTGTGTTTTTAGACTCTCTAACATCGGCTAACAAAGCTTACTGAAGATATGACGTAGCGGTCATTGAAACAATTATAAGCAGCTGGTTGCCCATTTTTTGTTCCTTCACAATTGTTGGAGTTATTCTCTAACAATTAATGCATTTTACGCTTGTAATTTTTTTGTTGTTTTTGCATTTAAAAAATTGAACATAAAGAGAGCAAAGTATATATAACGTATTCCAAAGTTTAATATTCGTTGAATTCTTACATTTGATTTTTGTTAGTAATACTTTTGCTATAATATTCGTGTTGTTGTCGTAGTATTTTTAAGTATATTATCGTTGATGCGTATGTTTGTGATCGAGGAAATTTCATTAAAGTATACAATATAATTTTAATGATAATAATAAAAATCTACATCCTGTAGCACATTATATACTAGAGTTGGACGCAGATGCACATGAAATAAATAATTTTAGTGAAATACATGGGGTCAAAATTAAATAATTATTTAACTAAATTATTTAACTGGAAAAGGTGCTTTAAAGGCAAAATATTCAGCTTCTTAAAAAGTGGAAAACTATTCTCAGAACGTCTCTTTCTAAATATTAATCGGATAACTTGTTTTTGAATAGTCAGCATATTCCAATTTTGAATGAAATATACTAACGTAGACACAAGTTAACAATTTTGTTGAACAAAAATCCCTCAATAAATAAAATTGTCTCGCAGCAGACAATAAATATTTTTTCATTGCATTTGTGTGATGAAACCAATTCATCTTCGAATCAAGCAATAAACCCAGATGTTTTGTATGTCAATATGAAACAATTTGGAGTGCAGAAACCTGAGTCGACATAAGTATGTGACAGATTTGTGGTAATACAAATATCTTTACTAATAAAGAATTTATTACAAACAGCGCTATGAAAATTAGAGTCACCCAACGGAATTTCTTTTCCACCCACATTAAGAAACATTACTTTAGTTTTATCGCTCAAAACCAATTTATGGGTTACGAACCAAGTCCTCAAAATTTCTAAATCATGGTTAATATCACACATTGTACTAACAGTAGAGTCACTTGAAAACTTACATGCCATAACATCAGCAAAAGCGATAGTTTTACCTATGAAGTTTTGATGGAAAAGTGAATTAGCGTGTATTAGAAACAAAATATGTCCCAGAACTGAGCCTAAAACAAGCGAAACATTATTTAACTTTAACTCTCTGAACTCTGTTTGCTAGATAAGAGCAAAATCATTTGTGAATAGGGCCACGAAAGCCACACTTAAATAACTTACTCTGTAAAATCTCATGGTTCACCGTATCGAAAGCCTTAGTAATATCAATAAAAAGAGCAGCGGATACTCTTTGGAAGTTTTAGCTACCTGTGGTGTTGGAAGATATATTAGTCAGGATATTTGGTCCCTACCTAGAAGTTGGTTTGAATCAGCGCTTAAAAACGCTACGGTTCTCTTTATCCCGGCACATTCAATTGTATGCCAGGGATTTTTCTTTTCGGCAAAATTACTGCCAAATTGATTTAGCCAATAAAACTATTTCGTCTTAAAGCTTTGAGTATCTTCATCATACTTCCCTTTTATTTTACATTCAAAACTATTTATACTAATTTTATTTACTAATGCTAACTTAAAATTTTAGGGGCTCCAATAATTACAGTGGCACAAAATTGCGCTTGTATTTGTGACCTGTGAAATTTATTATATCCCACGAAAAATTCAATGGTCTGACTTCGATTTGCCCAAGCAATTGCCATGTAAGCAAATTCTTGTCCGTCCATGGCTTGCATTTGAAAATGCAGTTTCATTTCTTATTTAACGGGAATTTGAGTAAGCGTAAAGCAAAACGTCACATGCTTGGCTGTCTGGCTGCAGTATATCAGCAGTGACTTTATTTAGTAACCTTGAAATGAAATGTGATAGGGTTTTGTGAATGAAGCTATTTTACTTTATTGTTGCTATAGGTCAGTGTGTGTTTGAAAGAATTGTAGCACATGGTCGGATTTCTGTTTACTAATTGATTACGATTTAAATTCAGGCGCTGTATGAATTTGGTTAATTTGCATTTGATAAGTGCACAGGGGTGGAATATGCGATGTGCCATTCAAATTTTTATTAAATACGTGACTTGAAACATCCGAATTATTAAAGACTTTTCTTGTAATAAAAACAATAGATAAGCTTTTTTCAGTGCAAGAGTTTGAATTTTAAGCAACATAATAATTTTATAAATCTCCAAGGAAGATATAGGCTCACAATAAAAGCTAAAAAGATTTTCAGATTCTTGTTGCAGTTGCAAATTGAATTTGATAGACCATTTTTAGACACCACTTATTTCCAATATTAGAGAAATACTTATTAAATGCATTGAATATGTTAAATGAATCAGTATTGTCCTCAGTTTTTAACTCATGAACTTGTTCATTTTGAATTTTTTTTTCAGAATATCGTTTACAAGCCTCCGCTCTTTCTTTACATATCTTTACAAAAGTTCTTATATCCCGTTTTTATCCTCTCATTATTTGGATGTCTACTAAATTTTTGGAAAAGTTTATTCTTTTTTTTATTTTGGTAAGCAACTCAGTAGTCATCCAGGGTTTTAACTTCTTACTACCTGTGTTTAAATTAACACGCTTTGTGCAAAGGTAAGCATAATAACTCAGCGTATCGTTAATCTTTTGAAACGCTAATGATGGGTTATCTTCCTTAAAGACATTATTCCAATCCTCAAGGAGGAGGTAATCATTTAACATATTGAAATCAGTATTTGTTTTGAACTGATCAAGGGGTGTACAATTTTTATTTATCTTTGGAACATTTACGAAAGAAAGGCATGTCAGTCAATGTTCACATAAGTTTAGGTTGCAAACAGAACTAGTGATCGACAAACGACGCATCGATTTTGACGTACAAAAATATGGTCAATACAAGTTTCTGAAGACTTAGTGATTCGGGTTGGCACATTTATGCATGATTCCAGAGCGAGTGACGAAAGCAAAGCTAAATAGTTATCTACAACTACCAAGTCCTATAATATATTTAAATTGATATCACCTAAGAATATTAAGTTATCAGATTTATCATTTATTTGCAGATCACTCAATTCATTTAAAAGCACTTCTTCCGTAATGGCATGAAATTTATGCATGCATATGAAGCTAAAAGTTTGTTCATCTATGGGACATTTAACCCTTATGAAATCAGAACTTACAAGGCTATAACTTAAAAAATCACAGTTCAGATCAGTTGAAACGAAAGCTGTTACGCCACTAGCCGCATACAGATTATTACAATTTGCATGAAAACTGTACCCGGGAATACTAAAAAGAGAATGCTCATGGTCATAAATCCATATTTCAGTTAAAAAATTAAATCTGGGGTCTTTTAAAAGAGTTAAGTTGCAATATAAAAAGATCAAAGCTTGCTTCTAATGATTTGTGAAATTATATAAAAACTATTTGAAATGTTTGGGTTCAAATATATACTCTCAAAATATAGTATAAATTTTTACAATTTACTAAAGGAATCTGGAATAAAATTTCGCAAGGATCAATGTTTCCTAAGCTCATTATAATAAAATAAAAATTATTCAACTACATTAAGATCGTCAATAGTGTTCAACATAACATAATTGCCCTATCGCCTTCCTTTTTTCTTATTAAAACTTTACCATTACGAACTCAAACAAACTAAATATTTTCAATTTTATACTTCTGCGCCGTTTTGAGTAGAATCCTCACACAAAGTAAAACAATGTCGTTCAGAAAAATTTTACGATTGCTGTCACTGCCAAACAATTTCAAATTTAATATTCTTCTTATTGAGCGAAAAAATTTCACGCACAGAATGTCTTAAGAAGAATTGTTACATAAAGCATCTTTTGTATTGATTTTTTTTACATAGCAGTAGTGTCTAGCCCTTCAGAAAAAATTTTGGCTGCTACATCAAGGCCATTTTCATTGCTTACACAGGGCACACCAACGATTTCGATACATTTCTTTCTATTCTTTTGTTTTAAGAAAATCATTTCTCTTTCAAGGTCATCAACTCTGTTGAACAAAAATAGTTTCTTTTTTTTTTGTTTGTGGTGTGTTTGAACAGAAAATGCCAAACATTATGTCGAACAGTGTAAGCTCAATAAAAACAACATATTAACTATTTTCTGTTGAAACACACCACAAACAAACTACCTATAGGGGAGCCTGCCGAATTATTACACTATAACGCATGCTGCTTCGTTTTGACTCGCCAATTCAGCTTGCAACGAAAGCGCCACTGCAAAAAGTTTAATATCATGGGAGTTACAATAACAAACGTAAATAAAACGGAAAATAAAAGCTTTTGCTGATTTCTTTGTTTAACTTTTTTGCTTGAGTTCTTAACAGATCTATGCAAAAAGGTGGACATATAGGGCTTGCCGAACTCTTACTAATTGACTTAGAAGTAACTGATGACTCTTCTTAGCAGAAGACGAAACTAGTATAACCAGCTCTAGCCCATTTTTTCTTTTTATTTATCTTTGTTAAGTGTAATTTTTTTGGTGTTGACACACACACGTTATGTCGAACAGTAAGCTCAATAAAAACATCATAAAAAAGTTTCTCTTCTTGCAATGCTTTTATAAGAAAAAGTTTATTTGCATTAGCAGATATGCTTTTAACGCGATAGCTTCTTTGTTGACAAGCTCTAGGGTGACTGATGACTCATTGTTATATGAACTCACCATATTTTCTTTGTCGTCTTTCTTATTTTTAAGCTGCGGCTGTCCTTTACTGTCCATTATACGTATACTGTCGTTATTTGATATCATCAACTGTTCCTGTCGTGGTTGTACCTGCTGTGGTTGTACCTGTTGCTGCAGTACCTGCTGCTGCAGTTTTTGATGGAGTTGTTGCTGTGGGTGACGCTGCTATTTTTGCAATTTCATCTGTTGAAGAGAAAATTGTGGAGTCTCTTTGCTTGCGATCTTCTTTATTGCTCCTGTTGGTGCTGCTGATGTTGATGGAGCGGAAAGCGGAGGGGTATGTACCAAAGTGCGTCTCTTTGCTGTGCAGTTGACACAAAAGTTCTTCCCAGCCTGGTTCATGACGTCAATTTCAACATCACTTATATTCATGCAGCTGCAATGAAATAATTCGATGCAACCTGCACATTTAATTATACCCTACACAAAGGGTATATTCACTTTGTCATTCCGTTTGTAACGCATAGAAGGGGGCGTGACAGGTATGGAAAAGTATATATAATCTTGATCAGCGTCACCACCTGAGTCGATATAGCTGTGTCCGTCTGTCTGTGTGTCTGTCTGTTGAAATCAAGTTTACGGGAAAACTAAGAAAGCTAATTCAATGAAATTTGGCAAACAGCTCACATCTTCTTGCCAGCTGCTAGCATATGGGTGAAATCGGTTAACAGTCACGCCTTCCGCCCATACTCTATGTAAATATACCCAAGTCCATTTTGAAAAACAGTTGCTGCGATTTTGATGAAACGTGGTGAATATGAGAACAACATTAAGGTTAGGCTAGGTCTTAAGTTTGCAAAGGCTCTTAAAGGGGCGGGGTACAGCCCTAAATTTTAACTTTTATGACGCCATTGCCCGTAAACTGTGCAAGATATTGTGATGAAGTTCGGTACACGGATACAGATCTTGTTCATCTTGAATTGCGCATAAATTGGGCGGAATTGTAAAAGTGGGCGTGTCACTTCTCAACAATTAAAAATTTGGATTTCGTATAACTCCAAATTTGCACATACGATTTTCATTAAAATTTTAAGGATGAAAGCACTGAAAGTAGCCAATAATACAAGCCACTTCAAAATACTGAAAAATTTATTTTAACGGCGTGGCACAGCCTTCAATATTTATAAACGTTATAAAAAGAGAACTAAAAACGCAATCGTTATGAAATTTAATATGGCGGATACACTTGCTAAAAGGTGTCTTCTTGCAAAATCTCGGCACAATTGCGCCCGTGGGTGTGGCACCTCCCATGTAATCGAAATATGTTTAATGCTATAGAGAGTGTGCTATGAGAGTAATCTTCATAAAATTTTGTGTAGAGGTGTCGGTTACTATAAGCTTTGAAATTAAATGAAGCTTGACAAAATTGAGTCAGTGAGCGTGGCACCTCCTATACAATTAAAATACCTTAAGTGGCATAAATATCGAAATATGTGAGCAATCATACTGAAATTTGGTGTAAGAGGTTTGTTTATGTAAAACTATTTCTGGATAAAAGTCAGACTGGGCTGTACCTTTGGGTGTGTCACCGCCCTAAATTTTAAGACTAATTACGTCATATAGCGCAAACTATACAAGCTATTGTGCTAAAATTTGTATGCGTATGTATGTTAATTACGAATATTATTTTTATTCCAAAAGTAGGTGGTATTGAAGAAGTGGGCGTGGCATATTTCGTGGTTTTCATTTCTATTCTATTTTTTTCAACATTTTCCATATTCTTTTGACATTTTCAACCTTTTACCATTCCCCTTCAATTTTATTCGACATTTTCTTTATTCTTTTGACTTTTTCATCAATTTTTCAGCATTTTTCATATTTTTCGACTATTTCAATTTCTTTCAACTTTCTTCAATGGTTTTCATATTTTTTCAACATTTTCAGTTTTTTCCATCACTTTTCATAATTTTTGAGAATTTGTACATTATTGTCGACTTATTCAACCCCTTTTTTTAACATTTATTTAAAAAGTACTTTCAATGCAGTGTAGGGTATGTGAGTTTCGGCCTGGCTGAAGATAACACCTTTACTAGTTTTTTCTTGCCCTCATTCGACCTTATTTTTACCAATGCAAGGCTTGTTATTATAGAAGTTACATAAGTTTTAAGCGGTAACCACTACGACACACACCAAACTTCTGAACAACTGGACTGGATCGTGATTTATTTTTTAATATATCATTTGCTCCAGGATGGTTCCTAGCATAGTTTGGTTAGGAAACGAATGGGCGCTGACATGCCTCCCATATAAAATCACAATGAAATTCATCATATATCATCGTCTATTTAATGCAGATGGATGAAACTTGGTACATATATAAAACACTCGAACAAAAATAAGGTTCAATAAAAAAATGGACAGTTCCACACCTCCCATATGAAAAAATCCAAACTGTTTGTATCTCAGTAACTATTTTGCACAGCTGGATACCATATGTCTCGGAAACTACTCATAGGATATATTACTACGTTTATGAGACAACTTAGGTCGTATTGATTGAGAATGCCACGACTCAGTATGCTTTTCTGACTACCGTTTATGCCTGCCACTTTGTTGTGCACTGACTCGAAACGTTTGCAAACGTAAAAGCCAAAAATGTCAATTTTGAAGTTTCACATTTAAATATTGTGTTTTATTTTAAAATTTTAATTTTAATTATCAACAGTAAATTTTTCTTGTTTCAAATAATTGCAATTTTCCGCGCGGACGTTGGTGCCCGTGCCTATCCTCTAATCGTGCCAACGACATCTTTTGTCCAAAACTTCTTATACAGGGTCTTTAACCAAATCAAACTCATTCCGCACCTCCCGAAAAAGGTAGAACAACGTCTGCCAGGCCAGCTAGTGTATAATAACGGGTGATTTTGCAAGCGTTTGGTTTATGAAAATTGAAAAAAAAAGGAAAATTTACAATAGACAATCAAATATTTATTTGGAGCAATACATCAATTCCTAACAATTTTTTAACATAGTAAATTTTTTTCCTTTACGGACTGCAAAAAGTCGTAAGTGAAATAAAATAAAAACAAATAAATTTCTATTTAAAACATATATTTTACCAAAACACCGTATCCATTTCGAGTGAACGTTTCACTCAATATCAACGTTTCACAATTACTAAATAATTAACCTAATGGTCAAAGGTTAAAGCTTCGTAAATCGTGATTCTTCGGGAGCATTTTATAAATTGTCGCGAAGGCAAAAAGTGGAGAAGAAATATTGCCATCGTCAGAGTTCATTGGATTAATCGCTTTATAAATAAACAATGACTCATAAGCATCCAATTTCTGATGTTGTTGACATTATTAAGAGATGAACACTCTCTTCAAAACTTCCAATATTATGTGCTGGTAAGTTTTCGTCGCACGGTTTGTAAACGTGTGCAGCAACGGCTGATCTATTTATTTGTTTTGTTTTAATGCAGTTACAAGTTTGTCCCTGTAGACGAGTGATTTCACGTAGCCCCACAAAAAATAGTCCAGTGGAATCAAATCGCATGATCTTGGCGGCCAATGGACTGCTCCAAAACGTGAGATTAATTGTTCACTAAACCCGCTTCTCAATAGGTCCATGGTATCGCGTGCCGTACGGCATGTGGTCTTGTTACATGCCACCCAAGTCCAATTCTTCCATTTTGGGCAAAAAAAAGTCGATTACCATCGCACGTTACCGTTGCGATTTTCATTATTTTGGATGCCGGCTCACAAACTGCACCAAACAGTGCATTTTTCAAGGTGCATTGGCTGCTCTTTAGACATAACTCGGCAATTGTGTTTGTTGACGTACCCATTGAGCTGAAAATGAGCTTCGCTGCTGAAGAAAATTTTTCGATAATATTGGTCTGTCGGTAAAAACACATTTCTTACAGAGCACGAAATTTGCTATTATTCCAATGTGTTATTATTGCAATCGTTGTTTATTCGTTAGTCTATGTATGGTAAAATGGCAAACCATATTGAGCCATTTTGGCGTTGACACATGATACGAATCACGCGTGAGGTACCAAAAAATGTACACTGAAAAAACAAATAGTAAAAAAATCACCCGTTAGGCGACTAGTGGCATCATTTTGGTTTACTTCACTGGATTCGCAAAATAGCAAACAACTAACGAATAAAAATATAAAGCAATTTTAAAATATGCCAACGAATGAAATGAAAGAGTATTTCCGAGCATGATAAATTCTGTAATCGTCTTCTTACTAAAATACGCGAAGGATTTCCGAAAATAATTTCTATATATTATATTATAACCGGGGAATAAAAATTAGCATGTTTGAAAACATATGTCAGTCAGTGATGTCAGTTCGTGGGTAATCTGCCTGTTTGTGCGTATTTTCGTTTAACTATTACGAAAGAGATTACAATATGGATATGAGTGAAATTAAAATAAAAGATCTTATATTAGCCGTGTTTTATCGCTTTGGTTAAACCGAAATTTCATACAAATGCGTGACCAGTTCATTTTGTAGTTCCCCAATGTGCCAAACAGATCCGTTTCCGATCCGTTACGAATCCGTTCCTGCGGATTATTTATCCGAAACGGAATCCGTTTCAGATCCGATTCGGATCCGTTGTCGGATGAAATTCCTCTAAAAAAACGGAAGTATCGTCCGCTTTTCCGGATCCGAAACGGACCTCAAAAACGGAAAAAAACCGGAATCCGCTTTTTCGGATTCGTTTTTCTAAATAAAACAGATTCGAGACGACCTTTTTCTTTAATAATGCGGATTTTACTGTACAAAAAAATTAACGCAATTAAAAAAATTTTTTTTTTATTCTTCCTAAATCTATTTTTTTTTTAATTTTTACTTATTTTCCTCTATTTATTTCTTTTCATCAACTCAGTTTTATTAGTAAATCGCATTAAGGAAACTTATTTTTTTTTAACTGCCACCGAACAGAATCGAACCTGCGTGTCCTGCGCCATTGCCACTTCCATTATTTTTATGATATACTTAAATTTAATTACATCTCTATCAAAATGAAAAAGTGAAGATTCATTTTGAGCAGTTGTCGATTGCTAATTCAAATAATATACTTTTAGCCAGCAGAAAATATGTAAGGAGATGGCTGATGTTGTTAAGCTACGCATGCAACAACTATTGGATAATCAGAGGGAAGATACAGGTTCAAACCCCGGCGACGACACATTTTTTTTTTAATTTTTTTTGTATTTTTTAATTTTAAGATATATAAAAGACAAAAAAGGAGTAGAGAAAACTGTATTTGTTTATTAAAAATATCTTGAAAACTGCCTTTTATATTAATAATAAAAAAAAAGTGGATTCCGTTTTTTTTCGTTTATGACGTCCGTTTCGGATCCAACAAAACGGACGATCCTTCCGTTTTTTCGAGAGGAATTTCAGCCGACAATTGATCCGTATATGACGTCCGTTTCGGATCCGTTACGGACACAAAAACGAATCCGAAACGGATTCATGTACGGATCTGTTTCGGATACGAAGAAGCGAATTCCGGTTTTTTTCCGTTTATGATGTCCGTTTCGGATCCGTTGCGGATACGAAAAAGCGGATTCCGGTTTTTTTCCGTTTATGATGTCCGTTTTGGATCCGTTACGGACACAAAAACGAATCCGAAACGGATCCGTAGATGACGTCCGTTTCGGATCCGTTACGGAAACGAAAAAGCGGATTCCGGTTTTTTTTCCGTTTTTGAGGTCCATTTTGGATCCGTTGCGGATACGAAAAAGCGGATTTCGGTTTTTTTCCGTTTTTGAGGTCCGTTTGTGCACAGTGGGTCAATTGATTGAACTTTTTTTTGTGTATGCGAAATTTGAAGAATCGAAATCGCACATTGCAAGCAGCTGTAGACACAAACCTAAAATAATCTAATATACATATATGGCAACTTTGCTTGAATTTTGCACAACCAGTTTTAGGTTACGCGAGGCCCAATGCATTCTGTTGGTGCTAGGCCCAAATATTAAAATAAAATCCCATGTTATAAATGAAAAAGTAATGAAACATTAGATATTGAACGCTGCATTAGTTCTGCTTTAATTTTTTCATTTTAATACAACGTCAAATAGTTTTGTTCTTAATTTCATATCGCCGAATTTTTTTTACTCATGGCAAACGAAAATATACTTTGGGGTTAGGGTCTATTATGCTACAAAAACAGTTAAGAAGCGTTTGATAGCAATATTTGGAGAAAAAAACCATTATGTACTGACACGTGAGGCCCCTTGCCCCCACACGAGTTTGCGGCCTCAAAGGCGGCTCCGATTTTAAAACAGAAGTTCTGTCAAATGCTCTCATGCCACCTAGTGGTCAGTACCAGAACTATAAAAGGTTCGCTCTATTTTGCAAAAAAATCCTCGAATACATATCTCATCTTTTTTGATATAGAGCCCATAAAAAAATTCAGCCAAATCAAAAATGCGTCGTCAGAAAAGTGTTTGGTTTGTAAAAGAACGTCCCATATACCAAATTTCATCAAAGTCGATGAAGCAGCTCAGCCGAAATCCGAATCTGCGGAACAAATTTTATTAAATTCGGTCCATAAGCTTTGTCGTGGAAACGTTTTCCCTGTAAGGGGCGTGGCACCACCTCCTATTCAAAAAAGTATACATGCCACTCCTCTCTTTCTAACTTTTCCAACAAAAAAAAAATCAAGCAATTATGTTGTTATATGTCTGAGAAAAACCGTTGTAACCGTTTACCAAATGTGTATTCATAAATAGATAATAATCCTCATTCTCCTACAAAACAAAAGTACAAAGATGTAAATGTCTGACCTCTGTGCATTCGATTATGTGAAAGATCGGCTAGGCTCAAATCAAAAAGGTATTTTCTAACAAAGCGCGCATAAAAGTAACCAAAAATACTTTTTAGTATTAAAACTGAACCGGAAACAGCAATTTTTGTCATCGCCCCAAAAATTAAAATCATGGTATCCTGTTGCTTTATCTCTACCACTATCTCTTTCTCTTCTTGGTGAAACCAATTTTCCTACTGGAGGCGTATCACCTTACTCTTCGAAATAAATAGCTTTCCTCAGGATTCAGTTTATCTCTGTACCAAATTTCTACAAAATCGGTCCATAAGTTTAGCAGTGAAAATGCTTTTTTCACTACCCACTTAAAAAACTAAATTATACTCAAGAATCAATTTATCTCAATTCCAAATTTCATCAAAATCGGAGAATCGGCTCAACCGAGAAAGCATTTTTTCCAAGTAGGGTGGTGCCACACCCCCTTTATTCAAAGTTTCTAATAACCTTTCTTAAGGTTCAATCTATCTCCATACCAAATTTAATAAAGTCGGCCAATTAGTTCAGCCGTTGGAAACGTTTTTTCCTGTTACGGGCGTGGCACCACCTACTGTAGAAAAATAAAGTATACACTAACTTTCCAACAAAAAAAAATCAAGCAATTATATTGTGTTATGGCTGAGAAAAAGCGCTGTAACCGTTTACCAACTGTGTATTTATGTATAGATATTCCGCTTTTCTTGTAGCCACGAATTTACAAAAGGGGCTATCAATATTTTTGTATGCCATTTAAATCGAAAAAATATTTGCTTTACATATGGGTCATTACATCTATAATGGGCCTATCATTACTCTCATGTTTTTTAAATAGACTGAAATTTTTTTCAGTGATTGGATATAAAAAAATTCGATAAAATTTTTTTGACCAATATTATTGCTTAAAAAAAAAGTTTCAAATTGTGTTAAAAAAAACTCGTAAATAAAACAAAAAAATTCATTGATAGGGTGAAATAAAATGAATGACATTTTCAGAAATGGTACTCCTGAATGTCCTGAAAATTTCGAGCCTAAAAAAGCTGAAATCAGTTCAAATTTTATTCTTTCGGTCTCATTCTCAATGCTTCAATTTACATTGCAAATCATAAATCTAAGCTTTAACTGCTTGTAAAATCGAATAGGGTGAAAAAAACATGGATAAACTCTTCAGGGATGGTACTCCAGTATGTTCTAAAAATTTTGAGCCTATAAAGGCTGAACTCGGTGATGGAGTATTTGGGAAATTAATGTTTTTTGAAAAAGTCAATTTTTTTATATTTTAGCACATAGAAAACGTTTATTTATTCAGAATTGCATTTTTTGTCGTCTACTAGTACACAACTACCTAAAAATAATATAAAAGCTAATTTGGATTGCGCTGGTTTGTTTATATTCATCAATGAATTTTTTTGTTTTACTTACGAGTCTTTTTTAACACAATTTGAAACTTTTTTTTAAGCAATAATATTGGTCAAAAAAAATGTTATCGATTTTTTTATATCTTTTACATGATAGACCAATCACTGGAAAAAATTCAGTCTATTTAAAAAACATGAGGGTAATGATAGTCCCATTATAGATGGAATGCCCCATATACAATTTGTTAAAGATCGTAGCGATTAAAATTGAATATATATACATATGAATTTGAATATCAAGCAGTGCAGTGGCGACATCTGGCATTTCTCGTTGCAAAAATCATAACTTCTGAAAGAATTGAGATAACTTAATGATTATTTTAATATGGACAGAAAATAATACAGCTTTTTCTGCACATACTTTATTTGAATTGACCATATGGATTCTTTAGTATTCATGGTCAAAGTTAGACTTTCTAATAGATGTACAAATAATGAATATGAAATTCTCCATGTGAGTGTTTTTTTAGAAATAAATTATTAAAACCATGAATTTTGACTAACTTATGGTTGCTGAGGACAAATTCATAACTTTTTTTCTATACTGAAAAAAATAACTTGTCCCAAAACTTTAAAAACACCGGAAATGTAAATTTTTCTGATCTTCTAAACTGCGAACTGAACGGACGTTTTCAAACTCTCTTAAAGAGCAACTTAAAGAGATGGAAGATCGCTTGAGTCTCAGTAACAACAGCTTACTCGAGAAATTAACTAATAAATTAATGAGTATTGATGCCAAAATTGAAAACGAAATCAGAATTGTGAGAATAAAATGTGAAGTACTTGATAAAAGAATAATTTTTCTTGAAAACGAATTGAGTGCTCCAACTAAGCGCAGTGAAGAACTCTATGATTTATAAGAGCGTACTGAAAATTGTACGTGCACTAGTGCAAACAATAACGTAAATATTGACATTTCTGTCGATGCTGTGCTCTTTGGTGTAACAAACTCTGAAGGTGAAAACTTAAAGAGTATATTTAATTCGTTTCCATTGACTTTTTGCCACCAACGATGAGAGATGTTTTTCGTGTCAGGCCGCTGCTGAATAATCTCAACTCCGTAGTTATTCTGAAGTTTTACACTCCATACGATCGCAATCGTGTATTAAGAGCTTTTGTCGATTATCGGAAGAGAGTTAAGAACGCAGTAAAACTGCGCTCAGCTGGCATTGAGTCGGAAAATAATGTGTAGTCAACGTTTACACGAGGAAACTCTTGAGAAAAAGTTTTCCTGTTTGTAGGCAAGAAGGGTAAAACGTAAGGGTGCTGCACAGAATTTGTCGTACCCGTGAAATCCCTTTCGTTCTATTCATTAGCTGATATTATGCTTTGAATTTACGTTTGTTGTGGCGGGTTGACGCAGTAATTGCTTTGAAATTTTCTTGCACAAAGAGTAAACGCAAAACAAATTCACAAAAGAGAATAGACAAGAATTTGTCTGATCGAATTTCCTCGTGTGAAGTCTGACGCCAGAAAACAGAAAAATTATGCAGGCTGCTGTGCGGTATAAGCGTCAAAAAGCTGTATTTAATGCATTTACGTTACGTGGCTCAGATTTCCTATGTTTAAAAAAGTTTCAGTTGCATTTCGTACGGATAGTATGGAAAAGCTACAAAAACTTATATTTGAAGATGGTGCGACTGCTACAGCTCTCGCTGAGGCTACTAATATTGATGCTTAACTCTATGGATTTTTTATTTTGTTCCCTTTACTTTAGCTTCATACTTTCTTTTTGCTTCTTAACTTATTTTTTCACTGTTGTTCTAATATTGGTTGTTGCTTTTTGCTATTATTTTATTTTTATATATAATGTCAGCTTTAAATAAAACATATGTTCGTGCTAAAGAAATTCACAAAACAATGATAAATGTTTTGTGTAACCAACACTCGGGTCTAAACATTGTTCATTTCAACGCCAGAAGCTTGAATACTTTCAAGTTGGATTATTTAAGGTGTGTTTTTGAAGAATCATCTTTTGATATAATATGTCTTTCGGAGACTTGGTTCAATGACGATGTAAACGAATCTTATTATTGTTTAAGAAATTACAAAATTACTAGAAATGATAGGCCTATCAGAACGGGTGGAGTTGTAGTCATATACTTCAAAAATAGTTTGCACATCAAACTATTGAACAAATCAAGTGAGTCTTTTATTTATTTCGTGTATCTACAATCCCAATAGAAGTTTCAGTCTAGATCCTCTTTTTACGACTTTATCTAATTATATTATTGATCTTAATCATATGCGGTGATTTCAACATCAATCTGTTGTTGAATGACTCCCTATCTAAAAAGCTTTATGATAGACTCTCTGATGTTCAATTGTGAACTCAGAGCTGCTCACCCGTTTCGCCAGTAATGCCACTCCTAGCTTACTTGATTTTTTTGCTATTTCTCACCCTCCTATTGTGCTTTTTTTCGGCCAAATATCTTTCATATCAGATCATGATCTGTTATTTTGTTCATTGAACATTAATTTAACCTCAGCTACATGTAAGGAAAATTTTACATATCGTGACTATAAGTCCATTAACTTTCAATGTTTGTACAATGATATAGCCAATATACAGCGGTGTGACTGTTGGTTCATGAGCACAGTAACGAAAAGTTGATTTTTTTTGTGATGTGATAAAAAATATTTTTGATGTTCACGTTCCTGTACGTACAACACAAGTGGTTAATGCATATTGTCCATTTCTTGCTAGGTCTGTAGTTTTGGCGATTAACAAAACTTATACTAAGTGGAAAATAAATCCTTGCGCTAGAAATTGGGAGGAACACAGGACAGCCCGAAATTAAGCCACTTTTGCTGTAAGGCTATCAAAAAAAAGTTTTTATATGTCTAAGTTGAAAACTTCTCTGCCAACTAGACTACTTTGGCGAAATTTAAAAGGAATCGGGTTAGGAAATAATAAAATTTCGTTCTGCAAAATTGATCCTGATACTATTAATGACTTTTTCGTTAAGGACTCTGTGCATCAAAATGAAACCCCTCATAGTCAATCTGAATCCTCAATTTATTAAAAAATTTTGAGTTTACGGCTGTGAGTCTGATGTGGCCAGAAATGTAGTAAAAATAAAATCAAATGCAATTGGTGAAGATGGGATCCATTTAAAATTTATAAAGTTAGTACTGCCTTTCATACTAAGTCCTCTTACCCTCATAATAAATCACTGCATCACAAGCTCCTGCTATTCTGAATTGTGGAAGGTTGCAAAACATCAAGTGCGTGTGAGCCAAGTGATTTTAGTCCAATCAACCTGCTTTCATCTCTCTCAAAGGTTTGTGAGTCGTTGATGGCGGAGCAAATTTCTACATATCTAAGTAGATATAAGCTAATATCTGAAATTCAATCTGGATTCTCTCCGGGTCACAGCTGCTCTACTGCAGTTTTAAAAATTACGGATGATATACGAATATCGTTTGATAAAGATCATGTAACACTGTTTTGCTTATTAGATTTTTCAAAGGCTTTTGACAGTATAGATCACACAATACTATGTGATAAACTAAAGCGCCTTTTTGGTTTTTCTGAACCTGCTGTTAAATTTCTTGAAAGCTATTTGGATGGTAGGGTGTAGAGAGTAAGGGTAGGCAATTCGTACTCTAAATTTAAATTATTAACTTGTGGGGTACCTCAAGGCTCAGTTCTTGGCCCCCTGATATTTTTTCTGGTTTTAAATGACATATTCTGTACTTGTGATAGCGTCTCTAAAGATATGATCATACGTCAACTTTTAGCAAGCGAATTCTAAATTGCACTATAGTGGACTTCCTTAACACGAGAAACTACTGTTTTTGCAGAAGATTGTATTCACTAGGACTCCATACTATTTATATGAAAAAAATAATTTTTGTCAATCAATCAGAAACATGAACCTCATTCTCCCAACAGTTACGTATTTAAGCTCGTCCAGACTGTTTTTTGTTGGCACAATTCGACTGTGGAAATCACTACCTCGTGACATAAAATGTGTGTCTAATAGCAAAAAATTTAAGCAATTAATCTTTCTTCACTTTTCTGAATCTGTAGACTTTTTCTTTTTCAATCCTTTTATTTCATGTACTCTTCAAATTTCATATATGTGTAAATTTGTAACTCTTACTATAACTTTATTTATTAGAAAAAAAGTTTCGAAAAAAAATATATTATAACATGCAGTTTTATATGAGTATCTATTATCACGCAAAAACTACTGGATCGATTTCCAACAAATTTGTTTAGTTTTAATCCTTAGATGCTTGGTCTTAATCTCCAATAAAAGATTTTCACGATCTTCGTTTTTAATATTAAGTTATTAAAGTCTAAAAATTGCTTAAAAAAATTGCGTGCGCAAATACATACTAGTATGCAGCACACCAAACTGTTTTATGCCAAGTTAATCAAAACAAAGGAATGGAGGAGAAAACCAGAGCTGTACAAAAATAAAAAATTGTAACATGGATTTAGGATTTAAAATTAAAATATGCCAACCTTTGATACAGGTAACAGGCTACGCGTACAAATCTGCGGGAAACAGCTGAATATTAATAAACGTCAGAGAAATTTATTTTAAATTTGGTCTATATTTTCATAAAAACGTTCTATATATAACATGATTTGAAAACAAAAATTAACTAAGCAAATTTTTGTAGTAGAAAGTGTTATAAAAGCAATATTACAATAACTGTGGTAGATTTGCCTTTTAAAAAAGATATTTTACAACTGATACCATTTTTTATCTTTATATTTAAGCATTAATTGATGTGCTGTGCCACTGAAATCTTGAGCCGTGTTTGCCATTCGCTCTGCTCTTTCCTCCAACATATTAAGTTTATCTCCTCTTTCTAACGCAAGTTGGTGTGCTCTGCTGATTTCAGAAGCTGCTGTGGAAGCGCGTTGACCTAGTTGTTCTATGTTAGCACCAGGGATATGTTTTGCTACAGACCTATTTGCCTTCCCACTCAGCTCTCCAACTAGAAAAAAGAAAACAAGTTTGCAAAATTATTAAAGTGAAAGGAACGCAAATGTTGTTTAAAATGTTATTGAAAGTAAATACAAAATCCTTCTCCTTATTCATGAAGACCTTAAAGACCGGGCTAAAATTTTTCAGGAGAGCTTTTATACACGAAAGAGGTTTAAGATTGATTTAAAAACAATAGTTCAATGTAGCTTTGAATGCCAATATAAAGTATTGAAAAATAGAATAAGCATTCAATGTTCCGTATGATTCCAAGTTTTTTAAGAAAGTCTTAAGATCGAAAACATATTTTGATATAAAAATCTTTTTTGTCTCTAGCTCCGTTCCATAGTTTGTCCGAGCAATATATTATGTGGATAGCAATAAAATCGTTAAGTTTTTTATTTTTATGAACATTTTCATATATATATGTACTTATAATTATGTGAGTATCCATGACGTTCTTCAACAAACCGATTACTTTCTGAACGACCAGCTTTTAAATCGCTCCAAATTTATTTACATATTCTTGGCATTTTATGAATGAAGATATCGAGTTGTGAAGTTTGAACGTTTTAAAATCGTATTCATATTTATTGTCATTGTCATATTTTAACCTTCACACGGTTACCAATGTTTTACTACGGTAACGGTCATTATTTACATATGTAAATATTTTTGTTTTCATACAAAATGTATGCAAATATTTACATATGCAAATTCACTGATTTTTAATTTGAATATTTCGTTATATCAAGCCTTGTTAGAGGTGCTATGGTTACAATATTTTTGGGGGTAACCTAGGACTCAGTTGCTGCGTTTCTTTGTCAGTTTGTTTTGAAATTCCTTAGTAGAAGTGATCTTTGCAATTAAAAATATAAAAATATGCATATGTCATAAGTGAAAATGGCAGATAAAAATAAAAAATTTAAAATTCTGAGTGCTTCTTCTGTGGCTCAGTAAGTACAAGATGAATTATTTTTAAGCATAAAAAAACTTTGCTATTTTTTCAATGTTCAGGTGGTTTGGTTTAATTGCCAATATGTACTCGGATGAGGACAATACGGAAACAGAGGTAACAGACGCAACAGAAGGACATATGATTGAAGAGGATATGATGGCGTATCAGCCTGAAGGAGATGATGGGGAAGCTTCTGATGCAGAAATTGAATTCCATCTCGTAGAACTAGGGCATGGAGGCGACTCAGAAAATGATTTCGAATTTGAGGATGAAACCGAGGAAGCTGAAGTAGCAGGAGCGCCTTATTCTGAGGAGGAAGGATTACATTTTTTTATGGTTAAAGACGGAACAATATGGAGCGAAACTCCGCTCGCATTGCAACGAATGTGGCAGCAAAATATATAAAAACTGACACTATTGAAGCTTGAGAATCGCATCACGAATAAGTGAGTTACAGCAAATTATAAATTGCGATATTTACATATTCAAATAGTGGCTGTGTGAAGGTTAAAGCTTATTCTTTGTACATTTATTTGATATTTTTTTGTTTTTCCAAAAACGTAAACAACGTAGCTTTAGCAAGGGTTGAAGGTAAGTTATTGAAGTGTCTAATTATCATGGGAAGCACCTCACTTGTAAGAAAGAACGATGGATATGAGCTGTTCAATCTCAATCTCTCTTTCCCAAACGCTTGTAAAGCTTTGCGCATATTCTTGCCAGTCTCATGAACGTTCTTTTAGCGTTCTCGCAAGGATCAAGAACTTTCATCGTTCCTGTTCAACCCAAACAAGAGTAGAAGGATTCGCAACTCTTTGCCTTTTAGTCATTAACGCTTTTTCATTGGTCACAGCAAGGAAAGCTTGTTTTGAAGAAAAATGAATTGTGTTACAAAGAATATGTAAGTAACGAAGAAATAATAGTGCTGTATATGTATCGACAAAATAAAATTGCATGATAAATCAAGTTTCCATAGTGATGTTACTTTTACCATCCTACATCAGGTTTTATTTTACAATTGCTAGGGGATACCAACGGGCCTGAATTTGCTCTCTGCGGCCCTGTGGATATAACTAATAATGAAAACGTCTATTATAATTTTCCATAATTTGTATATAGCAAATCGTGAATCAAATGGAGCATAAGCTAAACGCTACTTTCGTGTATTGAATTTAAGGAAAGGAGTTGTCAGTGAAATTATTAAATTTAGATATATGAATATTCTGTGTGTATAGGAATTGTGCTTCTAATATTGAATCATTTATAAATGCATTTGAAAATTACGTTCTACGTTTTGAAAACTTTACTGTAGTAGGTGATTTTAACATATTGTGTAATTACCATGAAACTAATAACAAAATTCAATTTCGGATCATAGATTAATCCCTCCTGTTGTTTATTTAAGAAATAAACTAAATTTATCGAAAAAAAATAGTACAATTGAAATATTTGATTATCTTACTTTTGAAGAAAGAGAAGGGATTAATGAGTTATTGCAAGAGCCTTTGCTTTCAGATTTTCATAATTTTCTATGCTAATCTCTAAATAAATATACAAAATGTGTTATCAAACCAAATGGATAGTACAAAAATGAGTTTTTCAATGAATCAAAAATAAAACTAAATATTACAAACTAAAATCAAAATATAATAATAATATCTATTTCGACAAGGAATTTAAAACTATAAGGATCAGAGTCAGTCAGCGTTAGAGTAAGATTAACTACTTAAAAAAACAATTCTACGGCAACTAACTAGAGCAAAATATACATTCGAGTAACGGAACATAGGCAATTCTAAAAGAACTCATTTATGGAAAAATATTTGAAGAAATAGTTGAATTTAGTGAGATAAATTCTAAGAATAATGTTGTGACAAGTCCAATTGAAATTGCAAACTCGATCAATAAATACGTCACAAATGTGATAGAAGACTCAGAGTTTTTCAGTTATGTGAGGAACTTGCACCTAGTATTACAACGCCTTCTCGATGGGCTAGAAAGTGATATCGTAAATAAATATTTGACCTAAAAGTCTTAAAATGGTCCGTATGGAATATCTAGGCGTCTCGTAAAAAGATATAAATAATTCTTTGCTGTGCCATTAGCTAACTTTATTAATGAATTATTCCGAAATAGGCATAGGCATTCCACAAGAACTTAAAATCGGCTCTGTAGTCCCAATTCACAAAGGAGGCAGCAAAGTGGTCTGTTTAAACTATCGATCTATTACTAAATTGAGTACAATAGATACAGTTTTTGAAACAATAATATTAATCCGGTTTTTTTTAAAGAAAAATCAAGGAATTGATAAGAATCAATTTGAATTAGTAGAAAATTCGAACACTCTATCGGCCTGTATATCATGTACAGAATTTATTTACGAAAATTTTAATAAGAAAAAGATGTATTTTTATTGACGATTGCCTTATCCAAAAATAATGGTTCGAAAATTAGCAGAACTGACTATAATTGGAAATAATTTGAAGTTGTTTGAAACTTTTTTAACAAACAGGGAACAATCTGTTCAAATTAATGAAATAAAGAGTTCAATAAGACAAATTAAATCCGGCGTACCGTAAGGCTCGTAATTAGCGCCAATGCTATTTCTTATCCATGTAAATAATGTTTTCAAATTAGATTTAAAAGGAATTCCTCAGTTCTATGCTGATGATGGAACGTTTATGTTTGCAACGGATTCAATGGAAAAACTGATTGTTAATATAAAGGAAGTTGCAGGAAAATCAATAAATGGTTTGAAAAAAATTTATTAAAAATTAATCTTAAAAAGACTAATTACATTATTTTTAATAAATTCAAACAAATACTAGACATGAATGAGCTTCCAGGAATTGACTTTAATTAACAGAGTGCCAAAGTCAAAATGTCTTGGAACTTGGTTTACTGATAATTTGAACTGAAACCTTGTAATTTATAGGAATCGTAATAGAATTCAAAAAAAAAAAACAGTTTTGGCTCCTATATATGACTCTTACTTTATTTCGCAAATAAATTATTGATATTCTGAACATAGGCTAAGCGAACTGCAAGGACTTCAAAACAAAATAGTAAAAAATACATTATTTCTTCCGATTAGGACACCATCTTCTAATTTATATGAAACAAGAATTGATATTAAAAGATTTTATATTTTACATTGATAACCTTTCTAAAAATTAAAGCATATCCTGGATTTAAATCAAACACAAATTTCAACCTATAGTTTTTGTAATCTTACAAACAATAGATCCATGTTCTTCAGAACAGAAAGAAGTACAAGAACAATACGGTATGAGGCTATTTAACTAGTTACCGGAAAATGTTACAAAATGCAATAATTTATCTCAATTTAAAATTAATAAAGACCCTCTTACTTCAAAATTATAATTTTGATTTGGATTAAAGAAAAAAATAATTTTTTATATCTTATTTGAAGAATCTATACAATGTACCTCACGCAATTGATAGCGCTATTTTTATTTTTTTTAACAGTCTATAAGCCATTTTCTCTCACAAAATATATATATTTTTTTGAGAAATAGTTGTGTAATTTTATTGCACACGCAATCAATAAAGAAAGAAAAGTAAAGGTATTGAAGAAAAATCTATAAAAAAATATATAACAAATGTACAGCTAATTAAAAAATATCAGCATTTTCAAGTGCTTGTACCAAGTGCATAAGTACAATAATCGGTACTTGAACTTATTAGCTAAAATTATTGCAGCCCTTATACTTACATAGCTCTTCCCGGTCTAAATTTTTTGTTCCTCCTCCAAACAATCCTTTAAGAAAACTTTCTTTTGGTTGTTCAGGCATCACATGAGGAATAAAAAGTTCGGCCATCATTTCAGTCAAAAACTCACTGTTAAAGAAATGAGAAAGTGAAATGTAGTGAAAAAATTTTATTTGAGAGTTCGTTTTTTATTTAAAGCAAGCTTTTTCTTTGTACATTAATTTTATAAAAGAAACATTAAAAATATATAAATGAATTAGTTTAAACAGGCATTTTTATTTATAAAAATTAGTCTCGAAATATTTTGGGAAATACATCTTATTTTTTTTTTTAACTTCAATAATGGCATAACTCAAAAAACGCGGTTTTTTAGTTATTCCAAAAATATCTGCCATTTCATGTTTTATTTTGTGTGAAAAAATCAAACAGGTATCAAATGAACTTGCCTTATGAGAATGGCCAATGTTAAATTTTCATATAAAAAATAGTTTATTGAAAACTTTAAATTAATTTCTGCAAAATTGCGATTTTTGAGCTATGCCATTCTTGAAGTAAGTAAGCGATATATTATCTTTAATCAATCCTATAGATGTATTTGCTTTCAAATCGATGATTCTTTAAACAGCTGAAAACTTTGTGTTTCTTTTGATTTTTTTGAAAACGAAATATCTCAAATACGGGGAATAAGAATTATACCGATAAATCCAAAAAATTATTAAATTTAGGCTTGGAATTTTGAGAACGGTGCAAATTTGTCTCTTTTTTATTTTTTTAATTATAACTCAAAATCTATAAATTTTTGGGGTATACACCTAATAAGATTTTCTGTAGAGAATGAAATTTCCCATTAAAACGGTATTTTATAAAGTCAGGGCTTATCTTCGAAAATACGATTTCTGGAAAATCACAAGCTTTAAAAATACATGGAGTTTCAGAAGTGTATTCCAAAATGTTCGCGTCTAATTGAAAAGCCGTGAAAGCATAAAAATCGCATTTTACGTCCATCTTCTTGTTATTGTATTGAAAATTTTCTTCTCCTTAGATATAAACAATAATTTTGCAATTTAAAACTTGAAAACGAAAGTTTTTTTTTCGTGAAGTATGTTTAATTTTTTTGATATGTTTTTTTTTAGAGAAAATAACTCATTTTGCAATTTATTTCAAATTCGGCCGAGTCCAGACTTTCTCAATATGAATTTTATGTGTCACCACGCGCAAAAATTATTCACAAAATAAATAACAAAACCACAGAAAAAAATCAATGCAACGCAGTAACAAATGGGAAGCAGTAAATGCACCGCCCATCGTAAAATTGAATATTTTCTTTGATTTTGTTACTTATTATGTGATAAATTTTTACGCGTGGCGACACAGAAAAATTCATATTTAGAGAGCCAGGATTTGGCCCAATATGAACAAATTGCAAAATGATAGCTATCGAATATATTTTGACAAAGTATCGGAAAAATATTGTTGTTGGGAAATCTAAATTTTCAATATAAAAACAAGGTAGAATGACTCATATATGATCTAAGATATAAAAGGACGTTAATTTTTCGTTTTTTTTAATTAGTTTTTTTTTTGTTGAAAAGATATGTTTTTTGACTTTATAAAGTGCCATTTCGATAGGAAATTTTATTCCCTACAAATAATCTGATCATGTGCATCTACCAAAAATGTACAGACTTTGAGTTATAATTAAAAAAAATAAAAAAGTGACAAATTTGCACCGTTCTCAAAAGTCGAAACCTTAATTTAATAGTACTTTTGAATTTATTAATTTTAGGGTATAATTGAACATATAAGACAGTAAAATACCTTCAACGAATTATTGCCGTATGCAATTAAAAAAGTCAATATCATACATGGGACGTTATTTTACAAACCGAACACTTTCCCGACGACTCATTTTTGATTGAGCTGACAATTTTTTATGGGTTCTGTATCGATAAAGAAGACATACTTGTTCGAGGATTTTTTTGAAAAATTTATTTTCTTAAAATAGAGCGAGCTTATATTTTGAGAATTTCGTGAATTTTGGCTTGGATACGCACTTTCAAAATTTCATATCTCCGTTTTTGTTAAAGCTAGAAAATTGATTTTATTTTCATTTTAAAGCTAAAGAAATAAACTTTAATCAAAAAATTATTTCTTGAAAAATTACTAACAACTTAATATTGTTATAAGCAATTTAAATATTTAAATAAATTTTTTACAATTGCCCCCACCTGTATAAAATTTTTAATATTACCATCGTATTCTGCGTCAAATTTTCTATCGAAATCGTATTTAGAAATTTATATCGAAAACGTAATTGCAGCCAAATTAAAAATGTGTCGGTCAATTTTTGTCAAAATCCTTGAATATATGGAAATTAGCTTTTTTCATAGTTTTTTGAATAACTTTTACATTTTTTGTCACAGAGGGCATATACTTTGTCATTCCGTTTGTAACGTATAGAAGGTGGCGTAGAAGGCGAATATATTTTATTGTACTGAAACCCTCAACTGGACTTCTAATTAGATAGAAAAAAAACTCGATGTTTTATAAAGATGCAAAAATTAAACTTTTTTGTTACAACATATATATACATATGTGCCAAAAAATATAAATATTCCTCGTTGAAAAATTCCATCAATGTTTTTATTCCAAAAAATCTCAGGCCCCCCTCAAGAAAGTTCTAGATACGCCACTGCTTGTATCGGAACCGTTCTAGGCTTCTTGACAAAACGCCCGGCTTCTTTCTCCTCGCCGCAAGTGAGATTTGATGATAATTTTGATAGCGTTTTCAGAATTAAAAGAAAATATTCATTTCGTATTCATTTCATGAATAAAGTTTTTACGACTTTTTTTTGGTGTTTTTCTAGCCAATTTGGATATATTGTTGAGAAGGTTATGAATGCATTCAATGCTGTCCACGATATTAGATCACACATCGGCTGGCAGTTAGTCTTCCGCTTGCAACTGAATCCCGAAAGTATTTGGCAGCATTTTTAACACCGCTTATGGTTTTATTATAGTATGAAACTATCTCAGGCAATTTCTTCAGTGCTGGTCTGATATCAGGTGAATCATGTATTGTGCTTTGAACAATGGTACATTGACACTGATACTACATGTTCTCATTCATAACATACCTACTGATAGAGTATCTCACAGTTTCCGAGATATTTGATACGATTTTCGATTTGAATGAACACGACCCTATGGTCGGTCTACGGTTAAATCTAGTGACTAAAGAGCAAATGTGGAGAAAAAAAAATATAATGACCATCAGTCTACATCAGTACAGTCATTTTACTAGCGTTTATACAATCCATCACAAATGTAATATTCAGTATTATATACAATATTACTGTCTATATTTCTGTTATTATATCTTCTGTGATATAATAAAACTTTTTTGCTGCGATAAATTTGATTTTCGTTGTGAAGTACCTTAGACATGTTGGTGAAAGATAATTTTCTGAAAATGGGTACGTAGTTTAAGTTTGCTTATCTATATAAGTATTTAAGAGATAATTATCTACCATTCGCATACTATCTAAAAAGCAAATAGCTGTGTCCAATATAAAGTTACGAGTATCTATTCATTTTATTTTACAACGTGGTTTTCCACGTTGAGAATGAATAATTAACGGCCTTAAAAAACAAAAAATTTGTTAAAATGCAAAAATTTTTTTCGAAAAAAATTGATGACCTTTTGATTTTTGGCCAGCAATTTTAAATAATTTGTACACTGTAGTACTTCATTTTATTTTTGAAAAGAAATGTATGCCCTGTGTTTGTTTTCTTGTTTTGTTTGCTTGTACAAAAATATTTGCATTCCCAATTAACGGCCATTTACGGCTTTTACCTCCAATTAACGCTTAACGGCCTCATACTGAATTTTTAAAAGATGTCAATTTTAAAATTTTATAAGATGTTTTCATTTAAACAAAAATTGTAAAACCAAACACATCAACGAAGAAAAAATATAAGTTACCACTGTGCAAGTTGACTCTTCGCAAAGACAGTCTATTTATTCATTTATGCTCGCGGAAGTTTGGCCCCATTCAAAATAATGAACTGTTTGCTTATGCTTGTTTAGCAATAAGTAAGTAAGTCTGAGCAATAAGTAACAAAATAAAACAAATTATTTCACTACCATTTGATGGATTCATTTGAAGATACATTTAATTGTAAATTTAGTTTTAGAACTGCGCTGCATTAATAAAGTGATAAAATAAATATTCTAAATTTATATATACGAAATAAAAAAAAAATCAAACGGATAAGCTCAACTGCAATCATTTCGTACAACGCAGAAACTAAATCGCCATAGTTTCCTACAACTGGCTGTGCTGCCGCTGGAACATTCATAATCTATCAGGCATTTCTAACCTAATCCAGATGTCATTATCTATATTCAAATTCACATCATAAAGGACAAAGAGTATATGAATTATATTTGGATAAGTGGCGCAACGCCACGAAATACGAAAAAAAAAATAGATCAGAGCAACCCTTTGAACCGACGCATAGTGGGGAATTTGATAGCAAAACATGAGATTAATTCATACAGACCATAAATTAATGCAATTACTCCTTTTCTAATTAATTATATACAAAAAAATAGCAAACTTAAGTAATTTAATATTCTTTAGTAATTTTTCTTTTAAATATCCTAAAAGGCAGAAATTGATACGCCAATCTAATTTTTTAGTCTGGCCAAAAAACTATTTTTCAGAATTTCTTATGCCACCCCCAGTAGTAGACATAGTTTTAATTCTTTTCAGGATCAATAAATTCGCTCGTGAAATAGACGAAAAAATTCTTTTAATTAATTTTTAATGATATACATGTATATGTATATGGTCATCTAACATCCAAAAATCAGTAACCGCACGTTTTAGTTATTATGTTATTGTTGTATTGTATGTATTGTATTATTGTTATGTATCTCTTTGTAAAAGATTGAAAACAGTCAAAGCTTACTTAGTTATCTAAAGAATTCAAATATTGCGTGTGCTACGTAAATTTGCTATATGAAACTCAAAAACTTTTTGTAACGACCTTTTGATTTCGTTTGTAAAATCTTTATTACTAGCCATATGACTAAAAAATTTTGTAGGGATATGTAGTTTAGTTAAATGCATCATAATCAAAAAAAAAAATCGATTTAGAATTATTTGTGGTTACGGTTTTTTGGCTGATATGTGAAGATATGTATATGTTACCGGCCAAACTAGCCGTTAGGATAAGCTAGTTTTTCCTGGGCCAAACTAGCTCATCTGAAGCGTGTTAGGATGAACCAGTTTAGCCTAGGATGAATAAGGATTATTATAAACTTAAACGAACTCACACCCGATGTTGTTGAAATTTTAGTAAGTGGGCGGCCTACGGTCGCGATGATACTGGGCTTACATTCTTCAATACAAAACACTTTTAATTTTTATACCCTACACAGAAGTATATTCACTTTGTCATTCCGTTTGTAACGCATAGAAGGGGGCGTGGCAGGCATGGAAAAGTATATATATTCTTGATCAGCGTCACCACCTAAGTCGATATAGCTATGTCCTTCTGTCTGTCTATATGTCTGTCTGTTCAAATCACCTTTACGAGAAAACTAAGCAAGCTAATTCAATGGAATTTGGCACACAGGTCAAGCCTTTTTGCAAACTGCTAGCATATAAAAATGGGTGAAATTGGTTTGCCGCCACGCCTTCCGCCCTTACTCTATGTAAATATACCCAAGTCCTTTTTGAAAAAGTTGCTGTGATTTTGATGAAACTTGGTGATATGGTGAAAATGATAGCAAAATTAAGATAAGGCTAAATTTCAAGTTTGCAAGGGCTCTTAAAGGGGCGTTGCACAGCCCTAAATTTTAACTTTTATAACGTCATAGCTCGTAAACCGTGCAGGATATTGTGATGAAATTTGGTACACAAATACAGATCTTATGTATATTAAATTGTGCACAAGGTGGGCGGAATTGTAAAAGTGGGCGTGGTACTGTTTAACAATTGAAAATTTGAGCTTCGCATAATTCCAAATCGGCACGTACGATTTTCATAAAAATTTAAAGGATGATACCACTGAAAGTAGTCATCAATACAAGTTTCGTCAATATACTGGAAAATATCGATGATGGGCGTGGCACAGCCTACAATACTTATGAACGTAATAAAACGAGAACTAATAACGCAATTGCTATGAAATTTAACATGGCAGATATACTTGCGAAAAGGTGTCATCTTTCAAAGTTTTGGCACAATAGCGCCAGTGGGTGTGGTACCTCCCATATAAGCAAAATACGTCTAACGCTATAGATAGTGTGCTATCTTCATAAAATTTTGTGTAGAGGTGTCGGTTACTATGAGCTTTAAAATTAAATGAAACTTGAGAAGATCGCATCAGTGGGCGTGGCACCTCCCTCATTAACATAAAGTTGTTAGTGCTATTTTAAGTGAACTATTGTAGCAATTCATCTGAAATTTGATATAAGTTGTTTACTGGGTATTAGGTACATATGAATCAAAAGCTGGCGAAATAGAAACAGTGAGCGTGGCACCTCCCATACAATGAAAGTAACTTAAGTGGCAGAACTATCGAAAAATATGAGCAATCATACTGAAATTTTGTGTGAGAGGTTTGTTTATATAAAAAGTTATTTTTGGATCAAATTCGGACTGGATTGCACGATTGGGTGTGTCACCGCCCAAAATTTTTGAAATAATTACGGCACATATCGCAAACTATACAAGCTATTGTGCAAAAATATGGTTTGTGTATGTCAATCATGAATATCATTTATTGAACCAAAAGTGGGCGGAATTGGAGAAGTGGGCGTTACATATTTCGTGATTTTCATTTCTATTCTATTTTTTTCAACATTTCCCATATTTTATTGATATTTTCAACCTTTAACCTTTTCCCATTCAATTTCATTTGACATTTTCTTAAAGTTGCTTATGCCGCACTATCCCACACTCCACAATCGTACGTACTCTTTATATAATTACTGAACAATAACAGCAACAACAACAACAGCAGCGGCGATAGTGACGGTAGCAGCACCAAAAGCAACAGATCAGCTCTAGATAGCTAAGTAGGTAAGTTAGGTCTGAATAACCATTGAAAGTGTCAAGAAGTAAAAGTATAAAAATAAAGTAATTTAATTTGTCAACCAAAAAATATAAAGGAGGAAGGTTAAGTTATATTGTAAGAAATTTTAAAATAATATTTCAAGTGTGACTTATGGCATAAAACAAAAAAGTGTTAAAATTTGAATGTCATTGAATAGGGTCAGAATAAAGTTCGACTTCGCGGTCCTAACTGATCACGGAACGGTGCTTAATTTTGAGGCGATTATAACCAGATTAGATCAATCATATGCAGACATAAAGACCTATTCATATGATTGAGACGGAACTAAGTAACCTTAGACAGGGTAACAGTATACCGAGAGAATTTTATGATACAATTTGTGTCCTCTTAAATCTCCTTATCAAAAAGGTCATTAAGACTTACGGCAATACATCTCAAAGTTCTTTAGATATGACGGCTAAGGAAAGGGAAACCGCTTTGAGGCAATTTATTAGAGGACTGAACCCTCCGTTGAATAGCACACTGTATAACATAAGTCCACCTGACTTACCTACCGCCATACTGCGTGTCGAAGAAATACAAATGATGGGTATCTATAGACAGCGGGAGTATGGGGAGCTTAGACCACCAAGAAACCCATTCAGGCAAGAATATCACCAGTCGAATAGCGGCCAATTCAGACGAAACTATGGGACACCATTTAATAACTTCAGCCAGAATGCAAGACCTGAACCAATGGACATGGACGACAGTAGTCAATATAGGCAGGATACCCTAGCCAATAATAAGTCCAAGTACCCAAATAATATCCAACAATCCTACAAAAGTCAAGGTAATGGGTCAGACCGCCATAGTAAGTTTCAAAACAAAGCGAAAAAAATTAACAACCTCAAAGAAGGGGATAATTTTTTAGAGTAAACACGGACCTGCCATTTATAACTAAAACCGACAGAAGGACAGACAGAGTCCTAAAAATTTTAATGGACACAGGGGCAACGAATAATTACATTCATCCTGGTTTACTACATAAAAGAATACTAGAAAAAAAAATGTAAAGTGAAATCAGTGCATGGATTGACTCATATGAAAAAGTCAATAAGTTTCAAACTTACATAAATTTTTATAAATTAAAAGAAGATTTGTGGAAGAATAGATATATATAATCGAGTATTTCATGAATATGGCGAAGAGATATTAAATTTTAATAAAAATTACCAACTAAATATTTTGATAAATGTTAGTGAAGGAACTAGTGTCGAGGTAAAAAGAAAATTGAAGAAAATATTGAGTAAATATCAGGGTGTATATTCTAAGGAACCGGAACTTTTACCTTCTAATCCAAGTATAAAATGTAAAATAGCAAGTACGACAGAAGAACCAATTTATTCCAAGTCTCATACCTTGCCACTCAGTACTTCTGAATTAATTAACAAGGAAATTGATTCTTTATTAAGGAATGGTATCATTAAACAGTCTTTCAGTCCTTACAACTCACAAGTTTGGGTGATGGACAAAAAAGGATTCGATGAAGAGGGGAAACCCAAGCGTAGGATGGTAATTGACTTTAGGAAATTGTATTCCTTTCCCACAGCGGATAAATACCCTATTCCTGATACTTCGGTATTCTTATCGAACCTTGGTAGGGCAAAGATCTTTTCAACATTAGATCTCCAGGCAGGTTTTCACCAAATCTTCCAAAAGGAAGATATTCCTAAAACTGCGTTTAGTATAAATAATGAAAAATATGAATTTAAACGAATGCCCTTCAGGTTGAAGAATGTGCTTAGCGTGTTTCAAATAGCGATTGACAATATCTTACGCCCCTTCATTGGCAAATTCTGTCACGTCTATATTGACGATGTTTTGATTTACTCCAAGATCGAGGAAGAACACTTAGAAATAATAATTAAGGCCCTATCTGAAGCTCATATGAAGATATCCTCCGAAAAAAGTAAATATTTCCATAGGGAAACAGAATTTTTGGGTTTTGTAGTTTCACACAATGCTATTAAAACAGATCCACAAAAGTTAGTAGCGATCGTAGAGTTTCCAGAGCCTGCAACTCTACGTCAGTTAAAATCATTCTTGGGACTCTCGGGTATTACAGAAAGTTTGTTAAAAATTATTCGCAGTTGACTCGACTCATGACAGAGTACTTATGTGGACAAATTGGACAGGCAAAACAAGCGAGCACATTAAAATTGAATTCAATGATATGGCAAAGGAAGCATTTAGAAAGGTAAAAAATGAACTGAATGAGGTGGTTTCGCTCAGTCAACCAGACTATAACAAGACGTTTGACTTAACAACGGATGCAAATAGCAATGCTATAGGGGTAGTGCTCATCCAGCAAAATAAACCGCTTACGTTCATTTCGAGAACTTTATCTAAAACCGAAATAAAATAAGAAGGTAGAGATCATTAATCGAAAAATATGCTCCAGAGATCTTGTACAAGCCTGGCAAGGAAAACGTAGTTGCGGACGCACTTTCCTGGCAGCACCTTAATACACTTGCGGATAGCGACGAAACTGAAAACGTCTTGTCGGCTGAAGAAATTCAGCATAAGAAAAGGCAGCACTTGCCATGTGAATTTAACCAATTATTTCCTATTGAAAAATGGCATATATTGGACGTCTTGGGGGACGGCATTTGTTTGTTCCATCTCTTTTTGGAAGGTCTAAAACGACTTAACGTTGTGGCTGCATCGTCCGAATTGAGATCGCAGTGCCTCCAAGCAGATCCACGTGGTCATTTAAGTGATTCTAATGCGTGGGGCGATAGCATTAAGGACTCCAAAATAATATCAAAAATCTACAAAGTCGACATTTATGTTGTTGAAATACATGATGGATTACTTGGGATGGAAAATTCAATGATTATGCTGCGGACAAGAGGGGACAAAATAATCCAGTTGCATCATTTGCACAATTCACAGCCGTATATAATAGTCATTAATAGGGGCGAAGACCATTTTTAACCAGTCGTACTAATAGCTACCGACGAAAATACTATTCATAGTTGTGAGAGTTCTGCTCCAACAAAGGAAATAAAAAAAATCGGCACGCCGATAAACGCATTCAAGTGTCAAGTCATAGTAGAACATCATAGTGCGACTGATAATACTTGTACAACGGAAACTTTTCCAGGCTATTGGCGTACCATTCTCAAGTACGCTGACACAACATTTTAAAAAAACGAACTGAAAAAAGTCCTTACCAAACCTACGGTGGGGATTAAATGTACAGAAAAAACACTTTACAAAATAAAAAAAAATTTAATAGAAAAATTTCCTACAACCACATTTATACACACCCAGATATTGGTTGATGACCTCACCCCGGATGAACAGCTTGAAATGGCAAAAAATGGACATAACCGTGCTCACCGCCAAACAAGTGAAGTCATCAAACAAATTATGGTGACGCATTGGTGGCCGTCGCTTAAAAGTGACTTGCAAAATTATGAAATACGACAGACACCCGTGGGAGAAAATTATTGGTGAGACACCAATACCTGAAGAGGGAGGGGTGATATTACATGCAGATATATTTCATATAAGGACTGTCCCAGAAAAAGCTAACGTTTCTTATTTTTGTATTATGCTCTACCTGGTAATCTTATAGGTCTAAAAAGACACAATATTTTTTCTATAAAAAGTGATGTTTAATATGATGTATGGCATCTGAAGATAGCACTTTTAACGACAAAGATGTCTAGTAAGCAACAAAAAGTCCGCGAACTGATTTTGTCCACATACCTGCAAAATCCTGAATTAAAATATTCAGCTATAGCAAAAAATAGTTGGTGCGTCAGAAAGAACTGTCTTTACGGTTATTTGTAATTATAAGAAGGGTCTACCTGTTTCACGAAAATACGGTTCAGGCAGGAAACCAGAATTTTCTAACTAATGATTTGAGTTCATTGAAATTGATCGTCTTCTTTGTGTTCAGGAATAGTTTTTCTCATTTATATCTTTTGTATTTTTTCAATTTTGTAATTTTTGATTATTCAAAATAAATTAATATTTTCTCTCTTTTTCTTTATTACGGAAAAAACATTTGTTTCTTGCTTTAATTTTATTTTAAATTCATGATATGTATCTGCAATAAAATCCCCACGCTTATAAGAATTTTTGTATTTTTAGAGAGTAACTGTGTTCATCACTTATTCTTAGGAATAACAGAATATAGTATTTTATCAGTGTAACTTTATAAATTGAATTATGCTATCTGGACACGAATATAATACATCACCACAGAAGAGGCATGTACCTTGTTAATTCAAAAGAAAAAAATTTCGAAATTTCCAAAGCAATAAAAGGTTTGTCAGGCCATATGCACCTGCGGTCTCAGAAGCAGATTCTTTGTTACGCAAGGCACAATCAAAAAAATGCATTCTGCACCGATCATAACGACAAGACCGAAAATATAAAAAAGGCAGGTATTTAGAAAATTACATGGAAAGAGTGCGATCAGAAATATAAGCGACAAACTAACCGAAACATAGAAATGAGGATCAACGAACACTTAGCACACATCCAATTTCAGAGACCGACCAAATCAGCTGTTGATTTGCATCCAATAGAAAATTTGCAGAGTTTTACAATTAAAAATTTAAATTATTAAGACACATAAACGATGACAAAAACTTAGATGCCAATCAGGTCATCTCTCTTTAGTATAGTAAAACATCCCAAATAAATATCTGCAATAAGATTGTTTTTATTTTCCTGAGTTGATGTATATGTTTTGTTTTATTGCATGTTATGTTCATTACATTTGTTGCAAATATAATTTTGTTAGCTTAGATTTTAGTCTAATAAAATCGATTGACTGATGATGATTTAAACGCAAATCGAAATGCATCCCACATTTTTTCAAAAAATTTCGTTATTCTATTTTAAATAGATACGAGCTTTTTAATTTTTTTGTGGGCTTTGTAGTCAAAATACTTTTTTTACGAACTAAATATCCGAGTTAAGATCCCCTACCTTGGATGATTTCCGCGCGCAGGCCTACCACAATGTCTGAAAATAATTAAAAAGAGACACTCTCACCGATTTGTTAGGGATAACACAGATCACAACAGAAAAAAACATTTCGACTATTTCCTAAGTTCAGAATAAAAAAACATTGCAACTAAGACTTATAATATAAACTTCAAATGATAATTTCAATAAAAATACTTGTGTAAAGACATATATAATATTTTGTAAAAATTTACCAAAATTCCGATGAAATAGAAAATTTCTGAATCTCGGTGGGTGATGCCAAGTATAATCCGTGACCTTTGTGACTAAAGCAAAATATTTTAGAAATTCTGAAAAAAAAGTACATACATTTTGTTAATCAACTGTTGGAAGTAAAGCTTATAAAGAAATCAGAGTAGGGGTTAGTGTACCAAATTTCATATTCAATTGATTATAGTTCTACTCCCCTTAGGATATTAAAATCAATCCCCACCAAATAAAAACATAAAGTTCAAAATCACGTACTTCTTTCTAATGAAAGTAAGTGAATAAGTCTGATGTGACTATAATATCATCCACGATAGTACACAAAGCGCAAAAATTAAGAAATTTTTCAGCATGAAGATCGTCGGTTTGCTTCGCATAGTGGCTGATAATGCCAATTATCTAATATTTTTTATTAAGTTGCAGAGTAGATTTTCTTGCTTCTTTTTTGTTAAAAAACGTAAACTCCCTTACTGTTAGCACATAGAAAGATGATAGGAGCTGCATATATAATTTAAAAGGTCGATCTATGGATAAAAAAACAATCCCATTTAAATGGCTTTAAATGCTTGTAAATTCAAATGGGGTAAAAAAAATGAATGAAATTTTCAGAGATGGTACTCCTGAATGTTCTGAAGATTTTGAGCCTAAAAAGGCTGAAATCAATTCAAATTTTATTCTCTCGCTCACATTTTCAATGCTTAAATTAACATTGCAAGTCATAAATCTTAACTTTAAATGAGTAAAATCAATAGGGTGAAAAAACATGGATGCAATTTTCAGAGATGTTACTCCTGTATGTTCTGGAAGCTGAAATCGATGATATAGTATTTGGGATATTGATATTTTCTTGAAAAAGTAAATTTTTTATCTTTTAGCACATAGAAAAGAGATTTGCAGTTTTTTTGTCATCTACTTGTTGTTTGACCTACGAGCTTTTTTGAACAATTTTATAAACATTTATTTTTAAACAGTAATATTGGTCAAAAAAATTTTATCGCATTTTTATACATCTTCTACATGATAGACCAATCACTCAAAAACTTTCAGCCTATTTAAAAATCATGAAGGTAATGAAAGGTCCATTATTAGATGGAATGACCCAGTTTCATCAGCTCTTCTTGGAGTTCTTCATCAACTTTCCCAGCATTAACGAGAAAAGGATCAGTGGGTGTGAGTGTTAAAATCTGAAAAAATTGGCGGACGATAAAGGAACATTTTTTTTGAACACGGATATAACCTACTAGAAAAAAAATTACACGCACCGTAAAAGAGTACGACTGTTCTCTCTTCATAGACATACATATTTATATTTATATTTGAATGTTTATTAATATTCTTATTATGATTTTACATTTTTACAATATTCATTCAATTCAAATTTTAATACGTAGGTAGGCACTCACTGAATTACAGTTTTATATTCTCTTCTCAGTAAAGTTAACATACACATAAACTATTATAATAGTATAGTCACTATAGAAAAACTAGTGTAAGTAATTTGTATTGGTATTAGTAAATACCAATACAAAATAAAATTTTGAAAAGTTAAAATATTTTTTCATTTTTTCAGTGTATCGCTTTCGTTCGTCAGGAGTCGACGTGTTTTTTTAATTTGGTTGTGATTTGCTATAATTGTTTTATTTGAATCTTAATTTCAATTTTTGCTAGAGGCGAAACACAAATTGTGCCGTGTAGTGGATACTGTAAAAAAGTGTTTCACCGTGACTGTTGTGAGGGTCTGCTTACGGAATACGACCTCAGACTATTAACGCAGAATCGTAGCTTGAGTTATTTTTGCATCGATTGCATTGGTGTTCCTGAGAAAATAATTAAGGCTCATGAATCTTTCTTGGAAGAGCATAGGTCAAGTTTGGCAAAAATAACTTATGTCTTCGAAGTGCAAATTATAGCTCTGAATGAGCAATTGTGCGAAGTAAAAAAGTGTTTAATAGATAAATTGAATATACATGAAAATGATTTTGCTTTGTTATTTGGAAATTTGTCTGCTGATATTTCTGCTCTCAGAAACTCAATTGATGCAAACAACAATTTTGGCGCGGCTGCTGCTGCTAGCTGTTCTCTTAGTGACTCATCTGAAATTGCAATTATTTCTAACTTAGTGAGCGAAGTGCGCGACTTTAAAACTGCATTAACGTCAAATAATAGCAACAATAAACGCAATAACAATAATAATAAAAAGTCTAAAAGTAAAAACAATGCTTTTGATGCTGCTGGAGTTTTTTCATCTTCTGTTTTTCTATCTACTGATAGAGTGCACTAAGGCACTGACCTCAACTCATGCTGAGCATGTAGGAGTGGCTGGTGACAGAATTGCTCCCGCTGCATCTACGTCGCGACGTGGATGTTTGATGCGACGCGTCGCTGCTATCTTTTTATAATTTATTCATAAACATTAACATTTTAACATAGGTTGTTTTTATTTGAAAAGTTTCTTATAATCTAATATTCCTGGAGCGCCTTGATGACTTCATCTCCTATTTCTAATAGTTTTCGCCACTGTAACGGTGTAAGAGCTATGCCCTTCTTTCCAGGTAGGTATTCACCGTCCTTCTCATAGAACTCACGTATGTCAACCGTTACATGGCCACGAAACTCGCTAATGCGTACTTGTCGCAATTTTTCCAACGTCCAATGATTTGTCGGCTTATCAGATGATGTACTTTGTTTTACCGGTTTATCAGATGATGTACTCTTTACCGGTGGTGGTGGAGGGCTTTTATCGTCTGGTCCGGAATCACTGTCGGAAGTGGATTCGGCCTTCTTCTTAGTTTTTGGCATTGCTTAACAATTTATGGAATATTTAATTATTTAAATTTTACTTTTTCCAATACGCACTTCTAGCGTCACTGGTATATTAGATGCAGAATTCAATCAAGTTTTCGCAATGTGTGTTTCGGCGGCTTTTAAAGTTGCCAGGCATAAGTTTTGATAATAATCTTTGGTTGCTCAGTCTGATGTCTCTTTTGCTACTGTGCTTACGACGTCACCTGTTTCTCAGCATGTTGTTGCTAATGGAGTGTCTGATGTTGAGTCGGGTGTGTGTTGGATCTAGTACGACTTCTGCCGCTGTTCCTACTGGAGATTCTATTGCACCAACAAATGAACAGTCCACAAAAACAAAAGTTAACAAAAAATAATAATTTTGTTGTTGGAAATTGCGCTGATTCTGTGCTTGATGTTGCTTTTTCGAAAAAACTCTGCATCATTGATTATGTTTCATCACGCGCTCAAATAGATAAACATCATCTAGCCTGCTGTCGCTTGTTAAAAAGGATGTTGATGTATCAAACTTAAAAAGAATAAACTTTAAGCTGATAATTCCTGCATGTAGTTACAATAAGGTTTTTAACCCTGCGCTTTGGCCTTCTGATGTTTTGGCGCGCCCGTTTTTTTTTCGCAGAGGAAGGGATAACTGAGACCAGAAGTTAACCGTCAATAGCCCTATTGCTTCTAATATTAATGCGCTAAAATTTTACTACCAAAATCTGTCTGGTATGCGAACAAAATTAGTGGATGTGCATAATTATATGTAAAATGCTGATGATGACGTTTACGTTTTCACCGAAACGTGGCTTAATGATGATTTTCATGATCCGTCACTGATCCAAATCTGTCGTAAAGATCGTAGTGCTCTTCAAACTGGTTGCTCGAGAGGTGGAGGGGTGCTGGTAGCTGTTACAAAGGATATATGTTCATCTTTGCATAGTATTTATACCTTAGATGGTTTGCTGGATCAACTATGTATGACTATGCATCATCCTAGAGATCGTATCACTGTGTGTACGTCTAATATTCCACCGAATAGTTCTCCTGAACTGTACTGCAAGCATGTTGATATCATCATTACATACATTATCATCTACTGTCGGCAGTGATGACTATTTTTGCGTTGTTGAAGATTTTAGTTTCTCCAATTTAAACTGGACTTCTGCTCCTGATGATGAAATGGTATTTATTCCTTTAAATGTCAATAAATTGTTTGAGATCTATTTAATCGATAGTTTTCTAAGCATAGATCTTGCTCAAATTAATTTTGTACTGAATAAGTTATCCAAAGTCTTAGACTTAGTTTTTGTAAGTAAATTTTTCAAATTCAAATTATTTGAGTGCGCTTATCCTATATCTGAACCAACATTACATCATTCAGCATTATTTTTAAGATTGAATTTTACTCTTTTTTGAAAGCAAATAGCCGAATGACAAAATCATATTGTGCAAAATAAGCTTGTGGGGAGCACAAAATAGAGCTTTGTGCCTCTTGTACATAAAGTTACTTAATCTTTCTATACAATAATTTTTTTCAATATGTTTATTTTAATATGCAAACACATTCAATGGATTTTATGTGTCTTAAGTTAGTTTTTAAGCATTTTACTTCAAAGCATATTTTAAAAACAAGCTAAATGATCTCAAGTGATGAAATTATAATTTTTTATTAAAAGTTATAATCAATTAAATTTTCTTGTTATATACTTTGTGTTAGAAGGAAAGTAATCGATCTGTAAAGACATTGGATGAAAGGCGAACTTTTTTCGTTATTTACAAAAAACTGTCGTCAATTCGACGAAGCATATCCTTCTAGGGTTAAGAAAAATCCCAAGGTATTTGTAATCGATAACGATTTGTTCATCACCATATCTCCAAAATATCTTGCTGTTCACTATTGTAAACTTTCTAAACAACATTATTTTTGATTTTGCTAGGTTACCTTTCAGACACCACGTAGATCAATAATTGTAAAGGGAAAGCAAAACTATGTCATCAGCGTACATCAAAACTTTTACCAAAGTACTGGCCACCATCGATTCATCATGTAAGAACTCGTAGCATGGACTCATCAGAGATCTTTGCTTAACACTTTGTGTTACAAAAAACGTATCAGAAACCAACTCTCCATCCCAAATTGAACTGGTCGTGTCAGAGTAGAACATCTGCAGTAATTGAATAAGTTTATTTGATAACCCTTTAGCTTATAAAATATCATATGTCTTGAAATTAATTCAAATGCGCAAGTGAAATCGACGAAAAGGGCGTATGATTTGCCTTGTTCTTAAAATTCATATGGGCTACTATCCTGCATAGGTGCTTTATTATTTATTGTCTTATGAAGTACAGAATGAATTTCTCGCATTTCCACCACGTGTGAACTGCACACATGACTTTTTTTATTTTTTCATGCTTAATATTTTTATCCCTACATACATATTAGATAGGATTTTAGATTAATTACTTACTGGTTCGTGTCTTCATTCACTATAATTTGTTGTCCCCATATTGAAAGCATTGGATCTACAATTCCTTGTTTGCATTTTGTCTGAAAGCTAAAAAAAATTTAATTTATTAAAAACATTTACGAATGAGTTATGCCGCACAAACAGTCCCGCAGCTTCGAATAATTATAACTTAAAATGTAATTGTACTATAATTAGTATTTGTATGACCAATATATTTGAGTAGGATGAATGTGTAGATTTTGGGCATTTTGGTCAATATATTTTTGATTCAAATAAAACAAATTCTATTTCATCCTTTTACCCAACGTTTCGCCAATGTATTTTCGGCTTCAGCAGGGAGTATTTATTTGGCGAAAAAACTTAATGTAAAGAACCTTTTTTTTATAAATTATGAACATCACGAACACTTGTCAACTTATATTTGAAAAATACAACATTATCTTACTGCACTATAACTAAGACTAATATTGCTGAAATCCTCCTTTCTGTATTTTGCCGTCTTGTAGCTTTGTCCTATTCGTAAGCTTTCCAGAGCGAGCCTTACATTCTCTTTTTTCTCTTTATCTAGTATTGTTGCGTTGTCAAAATCAGCTGTGTGTTGTTTTTCGTTTAAATGTTTTGCTAGCGCTGTCGTCTCATTTTTGTTTTTTGCGTCTGCTTTGTATTCGTTAGTACGTGTCCCAAAAGCTCTTTTTGTAGTGACGATATAGATCGCATACCTGCTAACCAACTCGGTAGAAATTAACCCAGAATAAACAGCTACAACAGCTGAAGAAGCAACGACAACAAAATAACAACAGCAACTTAAGCCCAAGTCTCGAGCCGGAGGAAAAGTGAGACAGAGGAAAGAAGTGCTTAACCAAATCATAGAGAAAAATACAACTACATCCAAAATTTAAAAGACTTAAAATTAAAAATAAATAAAAATAATGTTTTGCTTTGCAGAGGAAGTAGAAAGAGGTGAAAAAAGCATAGTCGACAAGTAAATTAAATAAATAAAGTAAAGTGAAGATTAATGTTACGCTCAAAGTTCATTTTGCTTTGAATACATTTAAGATCTCTTGGCAAAAATTTCATAAACGGATAGCGTTAATAAAGAAAAGCCTAGATCAGACCTCTTTTGACCATTTATATATCTCGCTGTATAGCTGTATCCAACAATTAATTTATGATTAGAACGCGAATACAACTCACTATCAACTATTTTGCATAGGTTATAATTGGCACTATTAGCTGAATAACTAAGCGTCTACGGGTTGCGACAGAAATAAATGATGAAATCATCTTAAGATTTCTTAACGTGCTGTAAATTTTGCTAATAACAGAGTTTATATGGTCTTCAGAACTTAAAAAAGAATTTATTTTAAACCCTAGAACCCTTTTTTGACAAATTTCAATTGTGTGTCAAAATAAGCATATGATTTCAGAAGATTGATGCTTAATCCGTTGTCAATGGCCCATTCACTAATACATCTTCATTTGCTCAGAAGATTAAATCTTCAATGAGGCCAAATTGTCGCGATGTGCACAACTAAAAATCATCCCCACAAGCCAGCAACGCTGCATTTTTGCATACCATTAATATGTCATTAATAAATAATGTAAACAAAAGGGGTCCCAGTAAAGGCTCTGGGGTACTCCACAATCAACATGTTGATAAGTAGAGTATTTTTAACCAACTTTAACCCTTTGTTTTCTATCATCGAGAAAAGAATTATGTAAGAAGTTTGAGTGCAGTATCTAAAAAACCAAAAAACGACTTCAATTTACGACCTAGCAATGAATGGTTGACATTGTCAAAAGCCTTCGAAAAATTCAATAGGCACAACAACGTAAGTATTTCATTATCATCGGCGGTTCGTACATCGTCTAAGATATTTTACTACAGCAGTTGAGCAACTGTGTACCGGTCGAAACCCAGACTGAAGCGGTGAAACACATTTCTTGTTAAGATGTGCAACAAGTTCTGCCATCAGTGATTCACAAATTTAAGAAATTACAGACACCACATTATAATCTATAACTATTACATTCCGATGGTTCTGGTTTTTAGCAATGGGAATTATAGTTGCTACCTTTCGTATCTTAGTGAAGCAGGAACTCGCAAGACAATAGTTAATTATTTGAACTAAGGAATTTAATGCTCAAGGCAACAAAATTTTTAAAAATCTTCATCTTCTTCATATGCTTCCGATTTAATTTTTCCAATACTACACATAACATCAGATTCATTAGCACCAGTGAATTCGAATATGTTTAACAAATTGTTGTGAATTAAATTTAGCAGATGTTTTCCGATTTATTGACAAAATGTTCTTTCATAATTCCTGGTCCAATCTCGCAAGCAAACGCATTTTTGCTACCAATACCTATCCTTTTTAAGTTTCTCCAAAGTATCTTAGGCTGCAACAAAGTATTTAACTTTGATTCATACGAGTAATAACGTTTTTTTGGCAATCGAACAACAAAATAAGCCTGATTTCTTACAAACTTGTAAGCTTCCCAATTGTTGGAGGTAGGATATCTTTTCCATTTACAATACAATTTGTTTTTCTTTTTTATAATATAAGTCACATAAATTGGTGAAGCAGGGACAAGCTTTGATTTTTATAGTAACTATGCGAATAGGCGCATGAGTGTTATAGACTCTATTTATTGAACTGTTGAAAAAATCAGCTTTCTCATCTACACTTTGTAATTATCAACAATTATTCCACTGTACCAGTGCAAGATTATTATAAAGTGCATTGAAGTTCACAGATTTAAAATCCCGATAAGATAAAGTTTCAGGGGTAGAAACCACGCTAAAATTTATACTTAATGTGCAGAAGATAAGGTCATGACATATGCAAAGGAAATTTGATCCAACAGTAACACAAATCTAATATCAGATACAAAAAATAAATCAAGAAGACTAGGACTAACAGAGTGTGAAAAACGAATTGGCATCACTGTAGCTAAAATTGATAAGCCGATAGAGTTCAGGTCATCTTGTAGTTTTTTTACATGATTATCATTTATAAATACATTCATATTAAAATCACCACACAAAATAAAAAAACAAATTTTAGCAATTCAATGTAATAACTGACCTTGTATTTAAATACCTCTATAATAATGACAACAGTAAATAAGTGCAATATAATGTTATGATCTTTTCTATTTTATGAGTAAACAGCACGTACAGCTCGTTAGCGAAATTTGACTTAAAACTGAACCAACTTTTTCTGATTTAAGTTTTTTTGTACATAGAATGGATCGATTTGTTCGCATTCGCCGCGGTTATGTTAACATACGGGATTGGCACCACTAATATCAACACCATAAACGTAAATAGATGATGAGGCTTTTCTACGCAGTCCACCGACTCTGAAACGTCTAATCGTATGTAGTTCCAGTGGCTATGCGGAACTGGTATCCGCTGTCTCTTCGAAAAAAAGAGTTTAAGTGAGTGTAGAAGAATATTTACTCCTCGTCAGCAGGATCGACGAGATAATAGGTCTGCGAATTTTCTTGTTAGACGACGTTCTCTCAACGCCGTTAGCTCTCTTTCTAAGCTTCGGCTAAAGATGTCCTAAAAAAAGGGAACCTAAAAAAAAAGTTGCTGGCAGCTCTATAAAGGCCTAATTGTCCTTCATAAGCGCAGTAAAAAGAATCGGTCGGCTGAGTATTTGAACCCTCGCGGTTCGCTAAAAAATTCGATAAAGGCTTTGCCGAAGAAGCTTTCACCGAAAAATGCTGTGCCGAAGGTAGATAAAAATAGCACCTTTAGCGATGTAGCAAAGGAATGCTTTAAAGTTAGTTTGGTTGATGAGGGTAATGAGAACGGTACTATCCCAGAGGACAAATCGGGTTTCATTACTGGTTTCCTTAGGTATAAGAGTTTCGATTTGATGAAAAACGTATCCTTTTTTATGTTTATAGATTAAATTTTCACTTCCTCAAGTTATGGAAGGAGTCCCTCTTAAACTGACTTTAAAAATTAATTGTCTTAATATTTATATGATTTTGAAAGAAAAGAAAGTATAAAGAAAATATGAAAATGCAACCAAATCGATTTGATTTGTTTAAAAAATCGATTTCAAAAAATATTTCGTCATTTGCATTAAAAAGCATGCCGAGACAACATTGTAGTTTTAATGGGCCACTGCAAGGATCAAATTTTACCGTGCGCTTGAATTTGATACTACACCAACAAAAAATTGATTTTACTGCGTTAATTCGAGTGACGTAAACAAAATATTAGTTTTTATGTCTTTTTATAAAACAATGAGTTCGTTGTTAAAACCGAAATAATGAATATAGAGAGTGTTACTGACTCCAATCGAAGTTTGAATTGATTTAAGAGAATTAAACAAAAGGAATCAGTGACTTTAAATAAGAAAAAATGAAGTAACAAAAATTGAATTAATTTTTATTATGCAGGCAGGCAAATGCATTCCATCTATAATGGGCCTATCATTACCCTCATGTTTTTTAAATAGGCTGAATCTTTTTTCAATGATTGGTCTATCATGTAGAAGATATAAAAAAATCGATAAAATTTGTTTGACCAATATTATTGCTTAAAAAAAAAAAATTTAAATTGTGTTCAAAAAAGCTCGTAAGTAAAACAAAAAAATTAATTGATGAATATAAACAAACCAACACAATCCAAATTAGCTTTTATATTATTTTTAGGTAGTTGTGTACTATTAGATGACAAAAAAACTGCAAATCTGAATAAATGAAGGCCTGAACGGTTTCTATGTGGTAAAAGATAAAAAAATTGATCTTCCAAGAAAACATCACTTTCCCAAATACTCCATCATCGATTTCAGTTTTTTAGGCTCAAAATTTTCAGAACATATAGGAGTACCATCCCTGAAAAATTTATTCATGTTTTTTTACCTTATTTGATTTTACAAGCGTTTAAAGTTAAGATTTATGATTTGCAATGTAAATTGAAGCATTGAGAATGAAAGCGAGAGAAAAAAATTTGAGTTGATTTCAGCCTTTTTAGGCTCAAAATCTTCAGAACATTCAGGAGTACCATCTCTGAAAATTTCATTCATTTTCGTTCACCTGGATTTAGCGATAGCGGTTGAATTTAATTTTCATTATACACAATGGGGCAGTACATGTATTAATGTCCGCGGTGAGTTTTTTTTTATATTAATATAAATACTCTCTTTTAATTTGCAATAAAGTTAAGGAACTAGTGCTTCACCCGAGGCGAGGCAAGGTTCTAGTTGTTCTCGGTCTCGCCTCGTTTTATAAATTTCAGTCTCGCCTCGCCTCCTTCTCGGACGAGGTCTTGCAATCACATACCTCGCCTTGCCTTGGTAAAAACCGATGATTTTATTAAGCTAAAAAAAAATTATCAGACCTGTATATTGTCGCCATTCAAGCAAAATTGACTATCAGCAAACAAATAATAAGTGGGTGGCGCTAATTAATCGTTTAATTCTGTTTACATCCTCTTTCATTTGTGATATATTATTTTCGGTTATTAAAAAAAATGTCAATTTTGCGATATATTCAACTAACAAAGCAGGCACGCGTTGCTATGCCTCAAGAAGTAAACTAAAATACAGGGTGTTTTCTTTAGAGGTTTGTTTTTTGAATAGAGATAAAACTGGCATTTTATGGTCAAATCTGGCAACTCTAATGTCATTTATGTTCAGTTTGGTTTGCCATTTCATCATGAATAGGTTGACAAAAGAACAACGCTTGCAAATCGTGCAAATTTATTTCGAAAATAATGGTTCAGTTCGCGAAGTTTACCGCAAGCTCCGTCCATTTTATGGTCGACATAATCGTCCATCAGAGCAATTAATTCGGTTAACCATGGATCGTTTTCGCACTACGTTTACTCTATGTGATAATACGCATCCGCAGAGACGTCGAACAGTGCGCACCGAAGAAACAATTGCCGCTGTAGAGCAAAATGTTGAAGAGGACCCGAATGAATCGATTCGCCACCGTGCACAGCAATTAGAGCTTTGTCCATCAACTTTATGGAAGATTTTGCGCAAAGATCTTGGCTTGCGACCTTACAAGATCCAGCTTGTGCAAGAGTTAAAGCCGCGAGACCATGCAATGCGTCGTGATTTTGGTGTATGGGCCGAAAATGAGATTGATCTCGATGCTGATTTTCATCGCAAAATTTTGTTCAGTGATGAGGCTCATTTTTGGTTGAATGGCTACGTCAACAAGCAAAATTGCCGCATTTGGAGTGAAGAGAATCCACATGAGACCCTTGAGACGCCATTACATCCACAAAAACTGACTGTTTGGTGTGCTCTATGGGCTGGTGGAGTCATTGGGCCATACTTCTTCCGAAATAATGCTGGAGAGTCAGTTACCGTTAATGGAGACCGGTATAGAGCCATGATAACCGACTATTTTGTTCCCGAATTGGATGGCATGAATGTGGATGAGTTGTGGTTCCAACAAGACGGCGCTACATGCCACACACAGCGCACGTCACAATCGATTTATTGAAGGAAACATTCGATGAGCGCATAATTTCGCGGAATGGACCTGTCAATTGGCCACCAAGATCGTGTGATTTGACACCATTGGATTATTTTCTTTGGGGATATGTGAAGTCGCTCGTCTACGCCAACAAACCAGAAACGTTAGGGGACTTGGAAGCCAACATTCGTGGCGTTATTGCCGACATACGGCCCCATATTCTCGAAAAAGTGGTTCAAAATTGGACCTGTAGAATTGGCTTTATTCGAGCCAGCCGCGGCGGCCACATGCCCGAAATCATATTTAAACATTAATGGCATAAAATTATCCTTCCAATAAAGCCAAATTGATGGACATTAAAACGATTTTCTTGTGTTTTATTTCAATTCGAAGCTCTATACCTCTAAAAAAAACACCCTTTATATGTTTTTATTTTTGGTGGATTGAATCATGGGATGGCGTGGCATTGTCCATTTTTATTCAAATCAAGCTAAGTTACGAATCTTTTACAAACTATTAGAATTATATGTACCAAATCTTATCCATTTACGTCATATAGTTACTGAGATATAAAAAAAAGTTTATTCATCTGCGTCAAGGAGTTAATCATAAGAAACATAAACACATGCCAAATCTTCAGGCGATCGGTTGAACGGTTTTGGACATTAACAACAAAGTTTTTTACTGAACGTAAGGGTCCCCTTATTAAATCTTTCGTCATATAATAATGACAGAAGAGAGTAGTGACGGTATTATTCCAACTCTCATTCGATTAGAGATAATTTTAGTACTGCTGACTCTAAAGACCGAAGATATAAATATATGGACTCTAAATAAAAGTAGCCTAAGCTGAGCTTCTAAATGTGAAAGCTACGTGGTGTGAGTTCGGTGTGAATCGGTTAACCGGTCTTCGAGAAAATGATATTTGAAGTATATTTTTGTATGAGGGCCACCCTAAAGATGCACTCATAATAAAAGTTTTATAGCCTTATCCATGCTTTCCAATAAATAAATATCGAGTCAAATTTCAAAAAATAGTATCAAAACAAAAAATACTGCTCTTACTTCCGATACGAGCTAGTGTTTAAGCGAGGCACCTCGTTCTCAGAACCGAGAACGAGGCGAGAACGAAGCGAGTACGAGGCGAGGTGCAAGTGTGATCTCGCCTCGCCTTGATCGAGCCAGGCAACCTAATTTTTCCACCTCACCTCGTTCTCGCCTCATTGAACGAGGTTGCTTCGCAGCCTCGGTGAAGCACTATAAGGGACCAATTTGTGTAACTAATGCAAGATCTGAAGTTTTGGATATTATCCGAATATGGAGAAGCTGGAAAGCACAGAGCAACCTTGCAACAAATCTAGGTTCAGCTTTTGAAAAGTCTTGCTCACTGCGTCGAATTTCAAAAAAGAAGTTACCACTCTGGTGGAATGAAAATGTCCAAATACGTCGTGAGCAAGAATGCTGTTTAAGGTTGCACGAAAAAGCGAAAAGCTGCAGAAGACTAGACGGTTAACAGATTACATATAAGATTTTTTAAGAAAACTGTCAGAATTGCCAAGCGTACACCCTGGCATGATCTTTACAATTCCATATAGTGTATTAACCAGTTGGAAAGACTCAGGAAAATTCTTACTAAGGAATCATTCCAATTAAGCTGCTTGTTCAAATTGGATATGGACTGAGTCCCCGAGAGACACACATTTCGATGCACATTTTCGAGTTAGCTCTTTAGGTTTTCAAAATTTCCCTAACACTTCGATAAACGAAAATGAAATTGAAGTCTGGAATTTAGCGTCACCTATCTTATCTGACATAGAAAGTTTAAAGCTATAAGCTGTTTTGTACCGCATTAATCTCCAGTGGTCGAGTATATCAAGAAGCACCTGGCATCCCCCTGAGCTGGTTGAAGGATATTGATAGGAGTTCTCTCGTTTTACGCTCTTTGTTAGAATGAAATAAAGTTAGTCTCTTTTATTCCGGAAGGGCAAATGATTTATAACCAATCAGTTTATCTTCATTTCTGTTAAAAACTGTTGAGAGATTATTGGATTACCATTAGTATGATAGTAGCTTATGGAATATTTAATGATGAACATGCATTTGCATATGAAGGCGAAATTAACGAAAACAGCTTTACATGATACTGTGACTTATTGAAAAATTTCTTTTTCATAAAAAATGTACACTAACTACTAGGGCTGGTGAAAATCGGTAAGAAAAACTATCGATAGTTAACGATAGACTCCATGAAACTATCGATAAACATCGGTAACTTCCCCCGACACAATGCCAAGAGAAGGAAAAATGTTTTTGCACTATTCCTAAAATTTCAGGAAGTAATATTTTATGATTATATGTATGTTTGTACATCAGTTTTGCAAAACTATGTATCCTTAAAACATATGTCTAAGCATATAAAAAGTTTATTTTATGATTTATAAGAGTACCATAGTACAAGGTCTAATACATTCAAATGTTCTGAAATTTTTTTTTTGGTTTTTTTTCATCTTTGTAATTTTATCCAATCACGATAACTTTAAAAAATGTTGCTTTTTAGCGAAATAAAAAAATTAGGGTCTCTTAAAATTGGGCATAAAATTCTCTTTAAGATAGAAGGGCTCACCTTTCATAGTCGATATAATTAATTTAGGATAAAGGGCTTGAAAGTTTGAATTTGTTCAAAATAAAGAGGAAAAATGTGTTTTTTTACCTATTTTCGATCAGAACTGCCATATAATTAACTTTGTTAGCACATTTACGCCTTCATATTTTTGTCATACTGTTCTCTACAACATGATTGGTTGACATTTAAAGTTGTTACAAGCATTTATGTGAAGTATGTGCTCTCAACAGTGCATTTTTTTGAATATTGCGATGTATTTAAAAAATTTGGGCCAATTGAAAAATGTCACTTAGATTCTACGGAAAATATTATTATATAAAAATATATCGCCATTCGTTGTGATGAAAGTTTTTGTAAATTTGTAGAGTAATGTAATCAATTAAAAAACAAAAATACAAATGAAAAAAATAATTAGCTTGTTTCCTCAAGATAGTGGCATATATGTTGGTGTAATACTTGACCGAAAATTCTATTGGAAGCTAGATGCAGAAGATGGGCACGAACAGCTTGTCCTTTTTGTACATGTAAAAGGATTAATTTGAACACGAACCAGCCGCAAAATCTTTTTCTTATTGTACTAAGTAATGAACTCGCTATTTCGATTTTGCAAAATGTTTAACAAATTCTGGAGCCTCAAACCAAAAATGTTTATGTGTACAAATTAGGGTGCGTAAAAAAAATCAAATATTTTTTTTTTGGATCCGACACACGAAAACTAGTTCCTAGGTACCCCTAGAAAGTACTTACCAAATCTGAGCTCTTAATATTAACGGGAAGATTATGCTCATCATAGTTTTCCATTTTTAATTTAGTCTCATATAAAAATGGTCATATCTTATCACCAATAGATTGATAAACCAGTTGCATTGTTAATATTTATTGCTGCTAACAGCAAATCATAATCAACTGTGTCAACAGCCTTAGTAATATCGACAAAAAAGGGCTGCTGTAATTTTTTTGCAATTCAAATTGTCGTTAATGTTATCACAGAACTGCAGTAAGGCATCTTCAGTTGAACGACCCGATCTGAAACCATATTGGCAGTCACAAAAAAAAATTAAATTTATATAGGAAACTAAGCATTCTTTAGTTTTCATAGTTTTTTCTAAAACTTTTGAAAAATTAGAAAGCAGTAAGATGGGCCTATAATTGTCTAGCAATTTTTTATCACCTTTCTTAAAAAGTGGAATCACTTCAGCGTTTTTAGTTCATCTGGAAAAATTTCAACATTAAAACATTTATTACATAGATGGCAAAGTACATCGGATGTATTATATACTATTTTCTTAAAAATAATGCTAGAAAAACTTTTTTCCGTGCATTTATTCGAGTTCTTGAGAGACATTACAATTTTAAAAACCTCAATACAAGAAACGGGTTCATAGTAAAAACTATAGGGGTTGGTAAATTCAGTTGGTGGACAACAGCATGCAGAATTATAGCTCCTATTTTCCGACACTACATCACTATCAATACGAGAGCAGTGTTTATTCAACTCATACGCTATATCAGACGGATTTGGGTATGCTGCACCATTAACTTGCAAAAAACTAATAGCCCTTCTTTCTTAGTATCGCCTCTAATTTTGTTAAATTCCTTAATATAAAAATCGTTTTTAATTTGTGTAGTTTCATCCGATATTTCTTTGCTTATCAATTTATTTCTTTCTCTTAATTTTGATTTAAATGGAATTTATTAGTTTTTTATAGATACTATTTTTCGGATTTACTTTTCTCAGTAACTCTGCAGTCATCCACTCTTTGAGTTTTTTTGCTTTTAGATGCTTTTCATGTTACATTTTTTGTAGAGCGATTGACATACATTGAAAGGGTACCAACCAAATTATTAAATGCTGTAAATGGATTCCATTCATTATAAACATTATCCAATGTTTCAAAAGTTCAGAGATTATTAAGCTCATTATAATCTGTTATTACTCTAACAAAATCACAGGGCTCATCATAGCTTACTGACATTGCAAAACGTTCAAAACGTTTTATCATAAGAAAGATATGACCACTGCAGGTTTTAGTTAATTCAGTTATCCTAGTGGGGTCATAAACACACTATTCAAGACCGTAAGAAGCTAACAAAAGCAAATACCTATCAGTATGCACTGATGCACTTTAGATATTTAAATTAATGTCACCCCGCAAAACTAAATTTTCTGATTTTTCATTCGTAAGAAAATCATTAAAATCTGTTAAAAATGCATCCAATGAAGCACTTTCGTGAGACCGATAAATACAGATAAAGGTTATCTAACAAACATTTGATTTTATCCGAACTTCTGAGTTTCAGACTAGTGCATTCACAACTGATATAAAACCTAGAAAAAACAGCAACACCTCCAGATGCACTTTGATTATCGCAATTTGCGTATAATTCATAGCCTTGAATATCATATAGATCAATTTCAGTATTGTATATTCATGTTTCTGTTAGAAATATTAAAATAGGCTTAGTTAAAAAAAGAGTTTAGATTCAAAAGGAAATTATCGAAGTTCTTCCTCTTACTTCTTATGTTTTGAGAAATTATAAAGAAACCACACGAATTTGGGATTCCGGCAATACTATCAAAATTTACTCTTCATTTATGTTCAAATAAATTGTCTGGAGAATCGAAAATAGAATCACTTATAGTTGTCAAAATTAATAAAGACAAGTGTAAATAAAAAACACTAATATAGGTGTTATCTTCGGCCAGGCCGAAACTCACATACCCTACACTGCATTGAAAGTAATTTCGAAATAAATGTTAAAAATACCTTGAAAATTAATCACCTAAAATGTTCATCAAAATCAAATGTGCCAATCAATATTTTCATTGTTGAAAAGTCACACGCCCATTTTTCCGATTCCGCCCAGCACAGTTCAAGATATATATGATCTGTATCTGTGTACTTAATTTCATCACAATACCTTGCACGGTTAACGAGTTAGGGCATTGTTCAAGTTAAAATTTAGTGCTGTGCCACGCCCTTTTAAGAGCCTTTGCAAATATGAAACCTAGGCTAATCTTAATTTTGTTCACGTGTGCACCAAGTTTTATCAAAATTGCAGCAACTTTTTTCAAAATGTGCAGGGGTATATTAACATAGAGTATGGGTGGTGGGCGTGGCCGTTAACCGATTTTGCCCATGCTAGCAGCTTGTGATAAGGTGTGACCTATGTGCCGAATTTCATTCAGTTAGCTTGCTTAGTTTTCCCGCAAACGTGATTTCAGCAGACAGACAGACAGATGGACTGACGTACAGACAGACAGGCGGACATAGCTACTCAAGTTGTTACTCTGATCAATAGCATATAGTCATTTCTATACCTGCCACGCCCCCTTCTATGCGTGACAAACGGAATGACAAAGGGAATATACCCTCTGTGCAGGGTATAAAAAACTATTTGAACTTTTCGAGGTCATGCAAACAATTTATTCTGACTGAGTTTTCACCTTCTCTTTTACGTATTAATATATTACCATTATTAACCCAAACGAGAGTAACCTTTTTTTTATCATCTCTCAAATTTTGTGCAGCACTAAAGATCTTTCGATTGGAAGCTGTTAAGCAATCATTAATGTACATTTTGTTGCGAATTTCACCACCAAACAAATTTTCATTTAAAGTATTTTTGTGCACATATTTTTTTTCATGATTTCTTCTTTTTTAAATTAGAAGTAAATTTAACACATAGAAATTGAGTGGCCGGGTTTATCTACTCTATTTATTGATTTCACACTCTTAACAAAACAATTATCTATATGAGTCTCATTAACATCAGAGTTTAAATCTTCAGAGAAAAGTTTTAAAGCAGAATCCAAAGCATTTGTGTTGGTTACATTTGAAACACCAAAAATTTTAACAGAATTAACGTTGTTGTTTTGTTCTAGTTTGCTTAGCTCTTTTTCCAACAAATCAATCTAACTCCTTAAAATATCTTTCTCTTCTTGCAAGGTCGCAATAAGAGTTAAACCATTTGCATTAACACTCTTAAGACACATTATTTCCTGCGGATTATTTATCCGAAACGCATACCGTTTCTGATCCGATTCGAATCCGTTGTCGGATGAAATTCCTCTAAAAAAACGGAAGGATCGTTCGCTTTGCCGGATCCGTAACGGATCCGAAACGGACCTCAAAAACGGAAAAAACCGGAATCCGCTTTTTCGGATTCGTTTTTTTAAATAAAACGGATTCAAGACGACCTTTTTCTTTAATAATGCGGATTTTACTGTCAAAAGAAAATTTTTTTTATTCTTTCCCAAATCTAATTTTTTTTTGAATTTTTACTTATTTTCCATCTATTTTCCTTTTAATGCTAATCAACTTACTTTTATTAAGTGAATATATATGATTAGTAAATCACATTAAGGAAACTTATTTTTTTTTACCTGCCACAGATCAGAATCGAACCTGCGCGTCCTGCGCCATGCCACTGTTCAAAGATGCTCATCTTAACCAACTCAGCTACTTTCATTATTTTTCTGGCATTCTTAAATTTAATTACTTCTCTATCAAAATGAAAAATTGAAGATTCATTTTGAGCAGTTGTCGATTGCTAATTCAAATAATATACTTTTAGCCAGCAGAAAACAAGAAATGCGGTGGCTGATGTTGTTAAACTACGCATGCAACAACTATTGGATAAGCAGAGGGAAGATACAGGTTCAAACCCCGCCGACGACACATTTTTTTTTTAGTTTTTTTTTAATTTTTTAATTTGAAGATGTATAAAAAACAAAAAAAAAGTGTAGAGAACTGTATTTGTTTCATATACGGATCCGAAACGGATCCGTTACGGATACGAAAAATCGGATCTCGGTTTTTTTTCGTTTATGAGGTCCGTTTCGGATCCGTTTTTATGTATATCAATCTTACCGTAGTATTAACGCGAAAGTCTTGCCGGTTTGAATATCCTCAGCAAAGTGACCGAGAAATTACCTTGGTAAAACTTAGGTCATAATTACGAGAAAAATACGAAGAATATTTAGTCCTTAATCTATTTAGATAAACACCATCTGAAGGCAAGTGGCGTGATATTTTCAGATGAAGAAATTAGTGTTGCCATCAAGCATAAACATGTGTAATCAAAAACATATATAGTACAACTCTATATACCATGTGCATAGGTACATTTATAAGTTCATGATGGATGGACGGATAAAGGCGCTCAATGATGACGATGATGTTGGATTTGTCGATGCCTACTATGGTGAAGAGGATGAATGGCTACAATTTGACGAAGTTGCATCAGATGCTGATATAGATGATGTGTTGGACCAAACAGATGAGCGCGATAACGATGAGAGATTATGGTGCGCCCGATGTGACGCAGACGCATTGAACCACATATCTATTGCCAACTGCAGAAACACGTACCCATAATATCCTTAGATAAGTTAGTTAGCCTAGATGCGATATAAGCTTATGCCACATCGTTGACCTTTGGCCTTATTTTATGGACACACCTATCAAGAGAATAATCGAATAACTTAAGCTGACATCAGCTACCGCACGTACCTAAATGGAACGCAGAGCATTAAGCCCTCAGGCTCTGAAGCATTACCATGAATGTACTGCCAAGGAAGCAGTATTTTTTAGTACCCGAGCCACAAATTCAGCGCCATTACGAAAATGGTAGAATAGTGATTAGAGGCAAGTGCCATATTTGTCTAAGTGCGGAGAGGAAACAGCGCAATTCTCGCAACTTGCATGTCATGCAATCGACCAGTGTGCAGGGAGCATCTTGTCATATATAGTCTTGCCTCACTGTCCAAACAAATTTAGTTTATATTAATTTGATACCTATACAGTTTATTTACTTTATATTTATTTCTTAAGTATGTAGGTTATTTTGCTTTTGTTGTGCAAACGCTACTAAAAATGCTGAGGTAGCGTCTGCATACTTTAGGATAGAAATAATTTTTGTAACTTAGATTTTAGAATGAAAAAATAAAGTTCAGTTTGGAAAGATCCACTCAACTACCTTGTATTTTCATGTCTGCTTCAGAGGTGACTGATTTGGCCTAAATTTTTCTTTTTTTTTCAAACTTACTATTTATTTATTGAAACAACTCAATTGTAGGCTAACAATAAGTATACAGATCTTAAAAAACTAAAGGAGAGTTGTACTTTTCTAAGCTATTGTTAAGAAATTTTTTTTTTCAAATCAAACTCCTTCTTGAGTTGCTTAAGGAGTAGTCAATATTCGTGTATATAATGACTACAGGGGTAGTAAGTCTTGTCTCTTCAGTTGAGATGTATTACATGTTATAAATAGGTTCCTATTCAGTGTGTTTGGATGTTACTGCAGTTTTAGTTGATATGATCGCTTTTTGATTTCCAGTAGCTGTGTATGTTTATATTCTTGACATACAAAGGTGCGCCGGAAATAGTTCGGAGTATTTTTGACTGAGACCTCTAATAAGCTGCTATGATAAGCTTGCGTTTCCTCACAGTTGGATTTCGTATGATCATATAGGTATTATAACAGTTTTATACAAAAGTATTTTATGTTCAAGGCTTAGTTTTGAATTTTTATGTAGAAGCCAATTAATACTTGATGCTTTCAACTTCACTTGTATTTTTTTCTTTTTAATATGAGCTTTTTAATTAAGCAGCCTGTCAAGGTGCATACCTAAGTATTTAGCTTCAGCGCTCTGAGGTATTGGATATTTAGGTGAACTGTGGGGAAAGTCTTTTTATTAAGTGTAAAAGTTACATGTGTACTTTTTTGCTCGCTTACATTATTTCGCCAGTTTAAAAGCCATGTTTCAACTAGACGCATATATTCATCGAGGGTATGTGACCTACTATTAGGGTCTGCGTGACAAGAAAAAATTGCAGTGTCACAGCAAAAGTAGATTGAAGCATAGAGTTGTATAAAAGGTAAAGAATTGAGAATTTGAGACACTTCTGGGTAGTGGCCCAACCGAGTAATACCATTGAAAAGTACGGTTAAATGTCTGACTGCACAACAAAGTAATTCAATAAGCATACTAGCAGTAATTAGGTCATGACCAGGTGCATTCTTGTTTTTAAGTTGCGTTTGTATTAAAGAATTAACGTCTTTAGTTGTCAAGTGCAACAGAATTTGCCTCATATTTTGAGATTCTTGCAGTATTTCGAAGTTGTTTCCCGGGGGATTTGGCTGAAATACTTGTTTCAGATGGTCAGCAAGTTTGGCATCTCTCTTTGATACTTCTGGTCCAGTGACCATTGTTTAGCCTTATGTGGGAGTCTAAGTTAGTGGGTTTTTTCATGCTCCTGATGGCCTCCCATAAAGAGTAGTTGGAGAACTGTAAAGGGCTCAGCTTTTTAACATATGCGTCTGTGCTTCTATCAGAGTCTTCTCGTAGGACCTTTCTGAATTCCATTTTGGCTAGTGTTAGTTTATGTTTAAGTGGTGGTGACCTAACCTCTGGCCATTGTCGCCTGAGTCATTTTTTTCCATCACTGAACTGTACATTTTGGACTGAAATACACAGGAGTTGCGTAAAGAGCAGCTGATACTAGCATGCTGTAAAATATGTGTAAGGCCGATTCCAGATCCTAGGAATCTATAAGGCTTACATTATCAGAAAGATGGCTACTGACATATTTGAGCCAATTCGTTCTATTTGTTGTAACCCATTGAATGACTGCAGCAGCTCTACTCATTTATCTAGATGCAGAATGACAGGGGAATGGTCAGAGTTCAAGTCAAAACATGAATCTGCTGAAATTTGACTCTTAAACATTCCTTTTGTAATTGCAAATACCATAAATTCTAGAAGCTGACGGCGGTAAGTTGGTTGACCAGTGGAAACATAATCCGGTCTATTGCGGCGATTGGTTAATGAAAGCCAAAGGGCTTTGCCTTTTGGGTTGATAAAACGACAACACCAGTGATTTTGCTTCGCATTATAGTCATCAGAAGCAACGAATTTTGACCCAATTGAATTGAAAAAGTGGTCAACTGGGCTGCCGTGAATTTATATCTTGGTGGAAAATATACAGCTGAAACTGTTACTTTTTCGTCCCAATATTGTAAGCAAATTGAAGAAGCTTTTAGGTACTTCCTCTTATGCTGCTCAAGTGCGTAATGCTTTATACGGTTTTTAATGAGTATTCCTGTACCTCCTCACGCTTTACCATCAGCGTGACAGGTTTTGTAGAATCTGTATCCTTCAATTTTAAAATTGTGCATTAGGGTAAAACTTCAACAGGTAACATTTTGAAGTAGACAAAACGTCATAATCTTTTCATTATGTTTTTTAAACTTAAAATTTATTAGTTTAAGATGTCAGTTAAAATAGGTTAACAGAATTGATAAAAACTAAGTTTTTTTCTTTGGATATGTTGAAATAGTCACCCGGGTCACTTGTCGGTCGGATGAGGATATCACCAAAAAACCCGTTTTTTTGGACGTATATAATTTATTTGGCCATACATATTTCTACCAACTTTTTTCGACCTAAGACACATGCACACTGTTCAAAAATTAATTTTTTCTACTTAAAAAAGTGATTTTAGTGGTCTTTCTAAAGTCACAAAATTTCAATTTTTGCAATCTACGCCCCAAAATACATAGAAAAAAGTATATGAGAAAACAAATCTGTTTTTTTTGTATAAATTAGTGTTATTGTATACATCCACGAGAATTTCACAAAGAACACACCAGAAGTATCGCAGATTCTTAAAAAAGATAAAACTCCGATAATTTTAAGTGGGGATATGTGAATTTTGCATTTAATAGAGCGCTTCCTTTGAATGAATTCGTCAACATTATATTAAATTTAAAAATGTGCAGCAGTCGCACTGAATCGAAAACAAGATCAAAAACTGTAATTAACGCTGTATTTCAAAGATATCCTGACGAAACCCAAACCAAAGCATTAATTTCATACTTCAGTTACCATAGACCGCTCGTATCATTCGTTGAAATTAAAAACATGGAATATGAATAACAAAATTACTTTTTAACTATTTTTGTTTAGTTCTCTGAAGATTTCACTTCGCATGTGCACTGCACACGTGTTTATTTTTGAGCCAGCAAATGAAATGAAAACAATAAAGCTGAAAAATTTCGATGCATATGCATCGGCTTTAAGAGTTCATTAAGCGCTAAATGGTTTGTGCATGGGATATCGATGTCAAAAAAGATAATACACATCAGTTTGATGTAATTAAAAAAAATCAGTTTGAGGTGGCTTGGAAAACACGGCTTCTATTTTGAACAATTTATATCTGTGCTCTACACTGTATACCTATATTCTATCTCATTATCTCGCATTTCATCGACTTTCAAATCACTCCGTGGCTAAAGCAGTTTCACTTCAAAAAAAGCTAATGTAATCACGATTGCCAAATGACACCTGATATGTTAAGTGCAGTCAGGAATGTCAAATTTTTTGTTATCCACAAAGTTCAATACCGTGAACTGTTGCAAACCATTGTCATATCGATATATGAACGACAAAACCAGTAGCTACCCATTAGGGGCCTCTACTTATTTGCATTTTGATTTCGAAGACGTTCCCAAGATTTGTGTAATTTTGTATATGATAATTTAATAAATTTTATATGCGACATTTTACCTTAAGTCCATCAATGGCAAGAAATCTGTGTCCACTAGAACTCTTAGACTGGGAAGACTATATACTATTAAATGACCATTTGAAAGATATGCTGCCAAGCAAGATCCATCTGAAATAAATAAAATAATAAATTCAGACAGCATTTACAAAATAATTTGAGCAAAAATATAGTGTTTCATGTTTCCTTCTCCTGCAAGTTACTGTAAGCCAACACGTTGCCTTTATCATCCCCATATTGTATTTGATTAGCTGGGAAGAAAGCAAAAAAGGTTTGCTACCGCGTATTGGTATAGGTCCGGCAAGTCAGCTGAGTAATAGGACGACTAAAGTTCTCTTAAGGATTATCAAAGTTGGCAATAATTTGCATATGGTCTGGTAATGTAGAATTAAATAGGACTTGATAGTAGTATCAGAACGCAGTACCTCTTGGAGAAATCGTATTAATACCTAATGCTGACTTAAAAGGCCACTTTGAAGTATTACACGTTAAGCCAAAAACATATATATGTATATGCAATACCTAACTAGGTATGACGACAACTTTTAATTCCAATTATCAATGCTCCGCGACTAGGAAAAAGAAAATATACAATTTTTGTGATATATGAAGAAGTGTTTATTTGTAAGTTCTATAGCAGAATCCAGAGCGCTCTAATATCGAGCGCAAAGCTGCATGACGGTATTTACCAAAGATCATGAAAAAGTTGCCTATTTTTGGAATTTTGGAAAATTTTATTCGCATGTACTATAGACTTGTAAAAAAAAAATTAGAGACAAAAATACTGCTCTTGCGTTAGGGTTGTCATAAGGTCTGATTCTATCAGTACATGTACTGATTTTTACTAATTTTCTTTAAAGAACTGATAAAGGGTGTTTTTTTTAGAGGTATAAAGCTTTGAATTGAAATAAGACACAAGAAAATCGTTTTAATGTCCATCAATTTGGCTTTATTGGAAGGATAATTTTATGCCATTAATGTTTAAATATGATTTCGGGCATGTGGCCGCCGCGGCTGGCTCGAATAAAGCCAATTCTACAGGTCCAATTTCGAACCACTTTTTCGAGCATATGGGGCCGTATGTCGGCAATAACGCCACGAATGTTGGCTTCCAAGTCCCCTAACGTTTCTGGTTTGTTGGCGTAGACGAGCGACTTCACATATCCCCAAAGAAAATAATCCAATGGTGTCAAATCACACGATCTTGGTGGCCAATTGACAGGTCCATTCCGCGAAACTATGCGCTCATCGAATGTTTCCTTCAATAAATCGATTGTGACGTGCGCTGTGTGGCATGTAGCGCCGTCTTGTTGGAACCACAACTCATCCACATTCATGCCATCCAATTCGGGAACAAAATAGTCGGTTATCATGGCTCTATACCGGTCTCCATTAACGGTAACTGACTCTCCAGCATTATTTCGGAAGAAGTATGGCCCAATGACTCCACCAGCCCATAGAGCACACCAAACAGTCAGTTTTTGTGGATGTAATGGCGTCTCAAGGGTCTCATGTGGATTCTCTTCACTCCAAATGCGGCAATTTTGCTTGTTGACGTAGCCATTCTACCAAAAATGAGCCTCATCACTGAACCAAATTTTGCGATGAAAATCAGCATCGAGATCAATCTCATTTTCGGCCCATACACCAAAATCACGACGCATTGCATGGTCTCGCAGCTTTAATTCTTGCACAAGCTGGATCTTGTAAGGTCGCAAGCCAAGATCTTTGCGCAAAATCTTCCATAAAGTTGATGGACAAAGCTCCAATTGCTGTGCACGGTGGCGAATCGATTCATTCGGGTCCTCTTCAACATTTTGCTCTACAGCGGCAATTGTTTCTTCGGTGCGCACTGTTCGACGTCTCTGCGGATGCGTATTATCACATAGAGTAAACGTAGTGCGAAAACGATCCATGGTTAACCGAATTAATTGCTCTGATGGACGATTATGTCGACCATAAAATGGACGGAGCTTGCGGTAAACTTCGCGAACTGAGCCATTATTTTCGAAATAAATTTGCACGATTTGCAAGCGTTGTTCTTTTGTCAACCTGTTCATGATGAAATGGCAAACCAAACTGAACATAAATGATATTGGAGTTGCCAGATTTGACCATAAAATGTTAGTTTTATCTCTATTCGAAAAACAAACCTCTAAAAAAAACATCCTTTATTTACCAGTTGGTACTAATTTTTAGATTTTATTTGAATTACTAAAAAGTTTTTACATTTATTATTAAATTACTAGCTGTAGCGTATATAGGAGGCTGTAAAATAGTCTTTGTGTTAGCGAACTCCAAGCTCTTTTTAGCGCTTCTCTTGACGATCAAGGATTTTATTGCGTGGCACTCTTCTGTTATACCCAGCCCCTATGAAACATACTTCGCAGATTGTGGTGAATTACAGCTACGGTAGTTAATTCACTAGGTATTTATTTTTGGAGCTGATATTGGTTTGGAAATACATAATTTATATCAAAGGATATTATGGTGGACACAAAAATAAATTTGTTTAACTCTTAAAGTGGATTTTTTGTTAGGTATTAAAAATAAATCTTGATGTTTTTGGACTTTCTGGGCACACTATAAGTTGTGATTTTTATATTAAAAACATTGAATGAGGTAAAAAATTTTGTAATAATTTTTTGCGTTGAATATATTGATTTTGTGTTTCAAAAATCTGACAACCCTATTTTTTGTGTTGTAAAAAAATAATCATATTCATGGAAAATGGTTTCAATTCTCAAAACAATAAAGTGATGAATTTTGAGTTTAAAAATTTTTTGTGTAGCCATGCAATGCATTCGAATTTTTTTATGTCAACATTGATAATTATTTATTTATATCAGTGATGCACGGATTCCTACTGGGTTAGGTTTTGTTTACGTTTGAGTTTCTACACTAGCGCGAAACTCATATGTAAAAGAAAATTCGCTGTCGACGTTTGGGCAACGAAGTTGAACATCCCTAGCTTAGGCTATAAAACAAGCCTTTTTTAAATAGAAATTCCATGAAGATTTCAAAATTGTTTTTAAATACTTCTAATCGTCTATGGAAGGTTTAAGAAACTGAGTTGTTTTGCTTTTCATTCCATGAGTTCATGAGTTCATACAGCATCGCGCCACCTACCGGAAAGGGCAGAACAACATCTGCTGGGACAGCTAGTTTCCTATAAAATAAAGTTTAAGAAACATATCTTAAGATTACAGTACCAGCTGCGGGTATTTGAAAAATAACATGAGGTAAAATAACTTAAAAGTAACTTGGTAAATTTGTATACAGGTATCAGATAAATAATGTATAATATTTTAACAGCAGGTTGACGACCCCAAAGTGGGCTAGAATAAGTAATATAGTATCAGTAAAAGTCGCACCGTTTTCGAGAAAGTCGGACTTTTTCATATTTTCGAAAAAATGCGAACTTTGGTCAGTCGCTTTGGCACCACAGCCACACACTAAGGTATTTTTAAACAAATTTTTTGGAAAGCATTTTTAAATAGTTTTGCTACCAGATGTGGCTTAAAATTGAACCATAGATATAGTGGTTCTTCAAATAAATAGATGTTGAACTTAAAATTTGGTTCACCTTTTCTTTAAAATTCTAAAAAAACTTCCTATATAAAAACATAAGCTAGCTTTTATGGTCACAAATATATTTCTATTTTAGTGGCAAAGGAGCTGTTTGTATGGAACTTAAATTTCAAACAAAATTCTTAATATATGTATTTAATATAATTTTATGATCTTGTGCACCACCTAATTGGATCGTCTACCTGTAGTGTTGACTTAGAATGTGGGTCGTGCCTTAAAATATTATCACAGCTTAACCCTTATGTTAATGAATAAGTGCGGCCGGACCTATTGACTTGATTAAGGTGATTTTTTCCATTAAAAGACATAGATATGAAATTAGGATAGCCTTGACTGATCAATTCTTAAGCTTTATGTGAGTAAAATTTATTTATTTTCATTTTAGTTTTTTAATTCACCTCTATCATGAAATAAATTTTTCCCGAAATTTTTCGCCTTTTTTCATTTCCATTATTGTGAATCATATTTCGCCCGAAATATTTTACTTTTTCGAAAAATTCCCCTTATTATCAAATATATGTATTGTGAAATCAACTGTATTTTAAGTGAAAATATTCTCTTCAGTATTAATTGTGAAAAGTCAGTTGACAGTTAATATTTGCTAAGAATAAAAATTATTTAAAAAGAAAAAGAACCATTAAATTCGTTAATAAAGTACAGTACTGCTGTATCGCCAGAAGATACAATAAAGAAAACAAGGAAGATGTGGTGATATTTTGGAAGAATGTTGAGGCGGAACTTAACAGTGCAGGCCCTCCAATAAAGTCAACAGCTGAGTAAAAGTAGGTTGAAAATAGAATCAAATTCTCTATGTTATAAACACTGTTCTGCAATACTTATTTGTTTTTGGATTTGATGCCACCAAAACGGTACGTTTTTGCAAAAGTTATAGCAAATGCCAAAAATAAGAAAGTCACTGGTGGAGGGCCTTATAGAAACATTATATTTCCCAGTCTGAACAAGCAATTTTTTAATTAATTGGTATGAAGGAGGCCGTCTTAGGGAAAATGTTTGAAAAAGTAATGGATACAATATTAAGAGATTTCATCACTAAAACTGCTTGTTTTGACCCACTACAATATGGGTTTCAAAAATGCTGTCGCACAGTCTCAGCTATTACTGAAACAATAACCTCTATAAATTCAAATCTTGATGAAGGCGACTACGTAGCTGCTGTTTTTATTGTGTCTAAAGCTTTTGATGTAGTCAACCATAGGATCTGATTGACTCGTTTGAGTGATCTTGGCATAAGGGGTGTAGCTCACCTAAGCTGTGCGTTAAATCTAGAAACGGGTGTGCCGCAAGGTTCTATATTGGGTTCACAATTAAACATTTTATGCGTCAATAATTTGAACTCTTCCAATATTATGGCCAATATGCTGTCTGTGCTGATGATATGGATCTAATATATAATTCCAAATCCGGAACAACACTTCAAGACAAAATTAATGATGGTCTTATGGAAGTCAATAAATGGATTAAAGACAATGAGCTCTATTCAAGCAAGTAAACAAACCCGGAATCAACATTGACATACACATTGATGAGGAGACAATACAGCGAAAGACAGAAGTAATGCATCTTGGTGTAGTTGTTGATGAGGCATTGAGCTGGAATTTTCACTGGAAAAAAGTTTAGAATAAAGATTTTCTACTAATTGTTGCGATTAGACGTTTCGATTTCATGAATATGAAAACAGCGGTTTTAATATATTATGCTCATGTTGTGTCGCAAATATCTTATAGAGCCTTAGTTACATCACAGTGTACTGAGGGATTGCAGATCTTTAAAAGCACTGTATAACATTCCATTTTGCACACCTACGGTTGAAGTCCTCAAAAAAACTAACTCCATGTATCTTAAAAAAATTAAGAAAGCCAAATACAAAAATTCATAAATTATTTTGCAACAAAGTATTGCACGTTAAAGTATTTCACAACACAATAAACTCAAAACCCAGACGCAACGTCAGCATTTTCTGTTGAACTAAGTGGTTCACCGATTTCAATAATGAAGTAATAACTTAGCATTTATTTGGATTCTTCCATTCCCTCTTCATTCGTAAGTTAACTTGCTGCAAATTTATAATTATTTAGTTTAGTAACTATTAAAGGAAATAATTTAACGGGCGCCCGAGCAAAAAAAAGGGCTTTTGTGTCAAATAAAAAGTTCATAAAAAGGACCCCATCGGCTCCACAAGGATTTTGAAGACATCAGCACGCATCCCTATTGAATACTAATGCGTGGTTAAAAAGATCTCAAACAGCTCTACAATTACCCATTAGTGTGAATCCTTCAAGTTAACTTGCTACATAAATTAAAATTTATCGAAACTATCTGAAGGAAATTGAACATTATTTAGGCACGTAGACTCGAGACAAAAATATTCGTGCAACAGCAAAAAGCCCTCAAGTAATGCGACTCTACGAGTTCAACCGACGAGGAAATAAGGCCCCCCAGTAATCTCAACAAAGGACGAAAAGGAGTAAGCCAAGCCTACAGCATTTACTTGCGGATCGGATTATGTTGAAATTTAAGCAAGATTTAACAAGAAATTAAGTGAAATTTAAGCAAGATTTAACAAGAAAATAAATTAAAGACAAACTTAAAGAGAAAATAAGTGGAGTGATATAAGAAATTTAAGCAAGATTTAACAAGAAATTAAATTAAAGAAAGATTTAAAAAAAAATAATTGAAGTAATATTAGAAATTTAAGTAAGATTTAACGAGAAAATAAGTGTAAAATTAATTCAAAAAGATAGTAGAGTTTCAATAAAAAAAAGTAATACAGTTCATATAAAACTTTTTGAAAAAAAAAACAAGTAATGCTTAGTTAAGAAGCAGATAAGATTTATTTTCCGCATTAAATGCACAATTTTTTTCTGTCTTTTTTTCAATTGTGAGAAACAAATCGTCATGGCCAATTAAAATAATCTAATAAGACGGGGGTCTTTCGCGTATTTTCAGTTTACCAGTCATTAATTGGTACTCCCAAATATTTTGCGATTATAAACGTAGTAAGAAGTAAAATCATAGGCGACGCAGACATAATATTAGAATCCTATAGTACACCTTTAGACTGGAATGCTAATATCAAATAATAATAATATCAAATGACAAGTCTAAATCAAGGTAATCGAACTGTACAGGAATATTACCAAGGGGTATACCAACATCTTTCACTCATTTTAAATAAAATTGGCTGCATGAATATGACTCAGGAGTCATCATCGTTATTAACCAAAACGTATAGAGATAAAGCATTGGATACATTTATCAGGGGAGTGAGAGACGATCTACCCAGATTGCTATCTATTAAAGAACCGGGAGCGTAACTAATTCATGATGAATGGAAAGAATTTCTTCCATTGTTTCAGTTTCCGTCAATATGTCGTCCATACAAAAATGATTCAAAATTGTGTTCTTGAGATGTGCGAGCGAAATCTTAGAACACCATGATGGCTAAAAACGGTGCACAAGCAATACAGTTTTCAATCTGTAGTACCCCACAGATTTATCTGAAAACTTGCACCATGGTTTAAGCTGAAAGTCACGATGGTAATCGCGCACCCAGATCCAGCGGTACATTTCCTCTACATCACCCGACATGAAGCATTTCAAGCAAAATCGACGGACCATTAAGTTAGGCTTCATTGAATCATAAATTATTTCCACTGCAGGCTGAACCATATAATAGCACTCACCTGAATATTTTTAAATTTCTGCAGCTGGCACTTTCTTCATATTGCCCAATGCAATATAATCGTCCATATAATTATTATCCTTAGCTCAGGATTGCCATTTAAGCGTCGCTCAGTTGCATAAAATTGTTTCAGTGCGTTGCTGTACGATTTTCAAAATTATTAATGTTGTTGTGGCTTTTGAAGGGCAACTCTACGCTGAGCTTGCCATCCGCTGTTCATTGGCAGATGAATTTTCCAACTGCTGTTCTCCTTCTGTGTATTTTAATAACACGGTCCACGTCAACACTGCCAAAGAATATCGCTGTACTTTTTTCGCGCTTTGATCAGCTATTATCACCGCCAACTATCCATCCCAATGAAGTGGCTAACGTACTTAGTTTGTTGTCGGTACCAATAGTTTTCTTGCCTTCTCACCTTTTAAAGAGCTTCTCGTTGGCCAAAAGTATGTCGATTGAAGCTGGCTGATAAAAATGAAGGTCAGCTTATTCCAAATTCAAAAAATGAAAAGTAGTTTTTTCATCTAATTTACACGACGGCGTCGTAGCAAAAGTAGATGGCAAAATGAGATCCTCAGCTTCAAACATAACAACGTTATTTATACATGAAAAAATGATCAGCGGTACCCAACCAAGACAAATGCATTGCCTTTGCGTGGTGCTGAAGTAGGAGAAACTACTGCCGGTATAGGTGAATCCAAAGTAATGCTCGTGGCATCCAAAAATTGCTTAGATTATTCTAAAAAGGGGATATCCATGTTTAACTTTACAATTTTTCGTCCACTCCTGAATCGTTGTAGAGTCAAGTTTAGACGAAAATATGTGAATCAGAAAAATATCGCGTTTTTGTGCTGATGTTCCCAGTACTCGTAAACCTCGCCCGTAGCACTATATAATTTCCGAAACTCTTTAGCTGAGTGATTACTTTCTGGGTTCAGCTGTAAAAACTTAGAGACAAGTGAATTCACAATTACCCCTAGCTTATTGTAGCGCGTGTATAATTTCGTTCATGCTTTAGCATAATTATCGCTAGTTTCTGAAATGTGCCCAACTATGTCATATGCCTGGTTTTCTAGATAGCTCTTTAAAAGTTTAAATTTCTGACATTCTGACGAATGACTCACGAACCGCTTTCCATTCCGTTAACTCACCAGTGAAAGCCATGAATTTTAATTTTAGCAAAAATGTGACATTAGCTCCAGAAACATGCCTTGATAACTTGCTCAAAATGTCTGTTTGAGAATTGAAATGAGCTATCATTGATGAATCAGTATGCTGCTGTAGACCATCTTCGGGTGGATTTTCACTGGTCCAGTAACGAGCATTGCAAACTGTTGCTCTGTTACCTACGCATTGCATGTTAACGCAGCTTCTCTAGATCAAGAAATTTCACGTTTTGGGAGAAAGAGAATATTACTCAAAAACAATTCCTTTCAAACTCTGACCATTTTTGTGAAGACAAGTATGAGAAGACTACAAGAAGAAACAACAATGGCAGATACATTGTTTCACTTCCTTTGAAAGAAGAGTTTCCTAAAACTGCACGTCTTAGTCAATCTCGGTGTATTGCATATGCATAGTTCATTACGAGTAGAAATGAAAACGTTTGTAGAACGTTGACTTGAATACTGATTTGACCCTCCTTATTTTAAAATGGCGATTCCATAAGTTTGTTTTCAATAGAGATATTCAAATGATGTATCGCCAAAGTTTAGTTAGCCCTGACCATACACCATTACAACGGATCCTATTTTGCGACTCAGTAAGTCTAGATGTTTGTGATTATGAGTTGAAAACAGTGATTTTTGGGGTCAACTGTACTGTGTACTTAGCGGTTCCTACGCTTTTACAGCTTTCCAAAGGAGTTTAAGAATCTTGACCACTTGCTAGCAAAATTCTTCGTGAGTCAATGTATGTTGATGATGTGCTAGCACGAAATCATGTCATATCGGAAACAGTCGAGTCAAGAAACAACCTTATTGCTGCTCTTCATACCACGGGGATCTCTTCACAAAATTGGACCTCAAATTCAAAAAATACATTACAGCGTCTACCACACGATTATCTTTTTAATGAAGATTTTCTAGAGCAGGAAACAAGCAGTGATACAAAAACTTTATTCGTGCGTTGGAATACGAACGCTGACAATTTCCACTATTTTGCAAAGCCGTTAGAGCACCGATCCAGCTTGCTCTATGCATAATTTTAACAAAACTTCTTATGCAACACATTTGGCTAAAAGAAATCGGATGGGACGAAAATCTTCCAGGAAATTTCCTATAAACTTGGCAGTTTCCTTCAAATTATCATGCAATACATCAGATTCAAATTCCGGGGTGGATTTATTTCAATCCAGATTGTGACATTCAATTCCATGCTTGCCTAAATGTTCGCATTAGCTCCAAATCAGGGGTTATTTCAACTAATTTTATAGCTGCGTAATCTAAAGTTGCACTGGTCAAAACTATTTCAATAATGAAGCTTAAATAATGCGGCGCAATCCTCTTGGCATACATGCTAGATTAAATAATTCCATCATTAGAGTTTCCAAAATCATAGCTGCTTTGCTGGACGGATTCCACAAATGTATTGGCGTGGTTTCAAAAGCCACCATGCCAATGGAAAACTTATGATGCCAATCTTGTGTTAAAAATATCAGAAAGTGTTCACATTCCAGCAATCCAGCAGACTTGGCAAGTCGAAGTGTATCACCACATGAACTTACCTATAATGATATATGGTGGTATCGTCGTAATTGGTTTAAGCATGAGTCAAGCTATTAGCCAACTAAAAATTCAAGTCTTTAAACTCAATTTTAAGCAAAAACAATTCAATCCAACTTTCGTCTGTTCAAAAATGATGAAGATATACTTGCGAGGTTTTTTTTTCGTTTTCAAAAGCAATCTGAATGGTTCCTTATGTATTTAAAATTTTTCAACGTACACATCCCGCATATCATTCCTGATGAAGACATATTTCAATTACGATTTCCCATTGTGTGATAAAAGAGGTCAAGTTTCGCCTCTACCTAAAAAATCATTCCATAAATCCTTACTGCAGTTTATTGGCTATCTCAATTCGAAATCCATTAGAAACAGTTTAAAGAAATTTGCGATACTTTGAGAAAAAGATTTTTAGCTATTGGAGACTATAGCTGTAAGCACACACATTAGAGATCTCGTCTTATCAACCCTAAAGGCAAATCATTATATGATATGCTAATGAAATATTCGACCACGTTTGACTATGCTTCACCTGGTCAACCATCATATTGGCTAACCGACCGAAGTAGAATCCCAGACCTCATAGATTTCGCCATCACACGAGGTATCGATAGAACCTAATTAATTAGTATTTTCACCTTATCAAAAAGTTGGTAGAGATTTAGATCGCTCAGCGTTGATACAGGCCTCGCGATTTCAAACCAGAACTTGTTTCGCCAACCTTGCAACGCCGAGACTTCGTATTTTTGTACTATCAACGAGTTGGTAGTAGTTTAGATCACTCCGCGTTGATACAGACCCCGCGACATTGAACCTAAAGCTTGTCTCTCGAACCATGTGATACCGACATTTCGTATTTTTGCCTTATTAAGGAGTTGGTAACAAATTAGATCACTCCATGTTGATACTCACGTCGCGACTTCGACCTACGAACTTGTCTCTCGAAGCTTGTGTCACCGAGACTTCGTATTTTTATCTTATCAAGAAGTTGGTAGTGGTTTATATCACTTCGTGTCGATATAGACTTCACGATTTCAAACCAAAACTTGTTTCTCGGACAGTGCAGCACCGACACTCCGTATTGTTGTCTTGTCAACGAGTTAGTAGCGGCTTAGATCACTCCGTGTTGATATAGGCCTCGCGTGGTGAAACTTGTCTCTAAGCATCTCCGAGACCAAAGCTTAGAAAATAAAATATATGGAATAGGACTTGTATATGAAGAAACATATATAAAGTTTATATTAAACATTATTACATTGCACTTACGGTCATTCAGCAAAGACCAATATTATCGTAAAATTTTTACCAATTAAGTTCAATGTAATAATGTTTAATATAATAAATAATCAATCGCTAAAACCAATTTTTTTTTATTTGAAGTTTATTTATAAGTTATTGTAAGGATTAAAATTGTTTTAATTATGAAAATTAAATAATAATAAAGTACGTTGAAATCAAACAAGTATTTATTGTTTTAGTAACGATCCTTAGATAAAAGAATAGCCCTGGACACCGTTTTTGACGTGTTCCCCCTGCAAAATCTTAGCTAAAACCAAAATGAAAAACAATAATATTTTCCGTTTAAGCTTAATTTTATATTGATAAAAGATAAATCTGAAGGGGAAATAAACCACATTTATCTTACCCGATACCCAGCAAAAATATGAGGAGGTAACAATGACACTTTAGTAATTGAATTTTAAAAAAAGGTCTTATTAGATTTGACCTAAAAACTGTGCACAATTTTTAATTTTAGTTTCTTCCTTCTTATGAACCGCATCAACAAACAGTGACTTGCTCCATTGTTATTCTCAATTGATGTATTAATGAGTTACACATCCTTATGTTTCACTCAATTTCGAAAAAAAGATGACTCTATTAGCTTTGCAAAGCAAAAAGAAGAAAAGACGATATTGGGTTCATGAAATCAATAATTGACTTCTTTCCCAATCTCGTTCCATGCCTCCGACTTTTTTAATAAATTTTTATAATCTTCGACAGACGTGTCGAATAAAAATCTATATTTACGCACACTTTCAATTAAAATTTCAATTTCCTCACTCATTTTGCTTATTAGATAGCACAGCGTCAACGCGATATTCTGTAATTTTTTACAACTTGAACGCTGAACGCTGCGTCCCAAAAATGACGCCGGCGTTCAATCGCGTTCAGTGTGAAGGGAATGATTCAACATTGTGTAATACAACGTCATTTTGGGACGCGGACGCGTTCAGTGTGGAGAAGCTTTAACAATTTTTTTGAGCCATTATTCAGGAAAAATTAATTTTTAGATTAATCCATGGTACAATTTTATGTACCCTACAATCTAATGTTATCACATTTAAAGCTTGTTTATAAACTTATGGTCTTATACTAAATCTTTAAAAGTCACAAACAAATATTTATCAGATATTCCTTCGATGAAGGCATTTTAGCTATATGTGCATAAAAATTCATCCGAGGGTTCTTAAAATATGCAGTCAGAAGTTTTTTAAAATGTGGCAGTGAGAATTCTCAAGTGTAGATATGAAACCATTGCTTTCAAGTAATAATCTAATTTTAGTTAATAATACTGATTTCACTCACAAAAAGTGTGGATTTTCAAACAATCGCCAAGGTGCGCCAGATTTCAATTATTTACTCTTAATAATAAAAATGGCGATCAAGCGCAACTGAAGGTTATTACTTAAGTACTTACATTACGCTCAAACACACACACTTATTCTTTGCTTTTATTTTTATTATATTTACTATTTGGTTGGGAAACAATAACAATGAGAGAGAGAGTAACGTAGATTTTTTTCTCCTCGCTATGGCAAGATTTTTGCAGTTAATCAGTGCAATGCTTGAAAAAATTGACAGAAAGCAAATCTTTCCACGCTTATGACTCAGATTTTTGCTAACCGATCTGAATTCTGATAATTTTACGGAGCTCTTCTCGAAGAGTACTTTGTATTGCTGTAGCTATTCTAGATCGCGTCAACTAAGCCTTACTTTTCAGGAATAAATATATAGATGGTGTCCAAATTTGAGGGAACGCCAGCTCCTCAAACATTGAACTAATACAACGGTCTCAAATCAAAATTTTAAATTTTTGGTAAAAGACGAAATTAAAAAATAAAACTAAATTACACCATGAGATTGCGGCATCATCCGAACCCATTGGCAAAAAGCAGCATCATTTATATCAGGTACTTTACAGAATAATTTTAAACCGTGTGCATAAAGCATAAATTTTGAAGAACGAATGTATTTACCATAACATAATAAATAATGTGAAAAGCAAAGGGCCAAGAATACTATCCTGTGGTACTCCACAAAACAAACTCTGGACTGAAGATAAGCTTGGATCCATTACAAAAACGCAGAATGGAAACCTATTTTAGCAAGTTTGGCTTATAAGACATTATGAAGGACTTTGTCCAATGCTTTAGAAAAATCGGTATAGGAACATCAACTTGATGTCCTAATTCAAAAGATGAAATGCAAAATGTCGAGAAAACTGCCAAATTAGTTACAGTTGACCGAGCAGCAAAAAAACCATGCTGCTCAAGACAAATTTTCCTCTTAGTTAAGAAGAATAATTTATTCTTAATAGAACTTTCGCAGACTTTAGATACATTTGAGAGCTTAAAAATAGGTCTATAGTTGGAGACATCATTTTTACTGCCTTTTTTGAAAACTGGTGCAATATAAAAGTACCAGCATTTATGATTTATTGAAAATTTTACACAAAGGCTTAGATGAAGAAAAAGCATGTTAATTAAGGTAAGATGGATGAAATTTCACCATTACCAGACTTAGCCGAAATTTCATTTTTGACATAAGATTGCGAATTTCAACTTAAGAGCGGACTACAGACCCGATATCCAAAAACGTTTTAAGGTTTTTTAAAACTGACTCATCAAAAACAAACTCTTCAAGTTCATAATAGGACTTGAAATAATCAGCAAATAGATTAACCGTATCTTCAATTGCAAAAGAACGATTAGCATTATAGTAAGTAGCTGTTGAAATACTGCACCCATTTCGTTTAGATTAAATAAAATTCCAAAATGACTTAGGATTAGTTTTAATATTGTTCTCACAACGCAAAATATACTGTTGGTAGAGAAATGTATTTAAAAAATGAAATGATCTCATAGTATAATGAGAATACTTTAAGTGATGCTGATTATCTTTGGTTGACTTATATAATTTAAGATATTTATTTCGCAAATTCTTTAGATTTTTATGACCTTTTGTGCACCAAGGTAGCTTAAACACCTTAGGAAAAAAATGGAGGATATTCTCAGTGGAAATAGTAAAAATTTTGGCTTTAAACACTTCAAAACAAACGCAACATTTTTATTCAAAAATAAGACATTCCAGTTGATATTGTCCAACATATTATTGGCATAGTTTGAAATTAAAATAGTTATGTGGTGGAACAGATTGATAAATTCATAGAACATGATACATAACTGACGGAGAAATCGGGCTGAAGCATTCAAATAACTGGGTCTTAAAATTTTTTTGAGGCAATTAAGAGATCTAACATTTTATTTAGAGAAGTAAAAAATAATTTATTTGGACTAAATCAATGCTAAATAAACTATCAATAAAATAAATTTCGAGGGAATAATTAATATTAGAATGGGTTAACACGTCAGCAAGAAGACTCCAGATAATTTTATCCAAATTGAAATCACCTAAAATAAATAATTATCAGCATTATTTAATGACAACTGCAAGCTAAAAATAATGTTAACATGTGCAGCATACAATTCATCCGTACTATTAGGTGAAATATATGAAGCCTTATATAAACAGTGCCCTTTGGATCATTTATTGCAAAACAAAGTTGATTTCACCATTCTGCAGCACACATAGTGTCGAACAAAGTATGGGCTTGACAACAATCAAAATGCCACCACGACGAGAAAGATCAGTTTTATCAGCATCCCTATCTCTGCGATAAACTTGAAATAGATAAGGAATAAAAAGTTCTGCATCAAAAAAATCAGCTTTCATCAGCCAGGTTTCAACAAAAATGATTATGTCGCAATTCCCTTGTGAAGTCCAATTAAAAATAGAGTTAGTTTTTGTTCTAATTCGAGAAATGTTTTGAAAGTACACCAAGGCCGGCTTTGCGTCGCTTTTCGGTTCCATCAGTAGAGATGCAACTGAATTTTGACGCAAAGCGAACAACTTATATTACAATAAAAATTTAAATTTTATGCAATGTAATTAAAAATAAATAAACTTAAAATCTGAACTAACTTCAAAACATTCTGAACTAACGTCTAATTTCATTCAATTCCACACAGCGAATGAAACAACACATTATATACGCAGAATACACAGCATAATGGTATTCCCCGAAATATGCGGGTTTTATATTTAATAAACACTGGAAAAAAAGAAACATACAACAGAATCGCAGGTTAAGATGTCATGGCAACGAGGAAAAAATTACAAAAAAATAAGGATGCATAACGAAGAGCCGACGCAAAACGAGAAATTGGATTTTTTTTTAACTGACGCAAGAGCGAATAGAGGCATAACGAAGAGACGCATAGCGGGGCCTTGGTGTACATATGAAACTTATTACATATTCCACCTGCATTCTTTTGATAATCAATTATTGTTGGTAGAGGTCGCAATGCGAGCTCCTGTGCTTGAACAACAATCAAATTTACAGGCGGGGAATTCGAAGCACCGGCGGCACGCTCAAATTCAATGAATGTGATTGCGGTGATGGTGAATCAGCCTGAGTAAAAGATAGAAGGCATGCACTCTTCTAAAGCTTCGTTTGAACTTCCCTTTCTTTCAATAAAAAAGAGAAATGCCGAACTCAAACATCAGCCGAAGTCAGTTAGTGATATAATTAATTAAAAGTTAATTAATGGTCTAATGTAAGATTAAATAGCATTATTTTTGTTCTTTTTCGTTTTCTTTTAAGCTTTAACCTTAAGAGTAATCGAAAAATTTGATATTATGGGTTGAAAATAATAAATATTCTTTAAATTTAAAAAAAAAATCCTGTTTTCTCTAAATTCCGTCGCTGCAGCTGAAATTGTCCAATTGCCATAAAGTTGAAATTAGGGTCACAAGATCACTGATTTTGTGAAGATTTCTATGATTCTTCCAGAACCAAACAATGGATAAATTTTATACAGAAACCCTATTGATTTAATGAATTTAAATTAGGATTTTGATAGGTGAAATGTCGAAGAGGTTACATTGGAAGGGTCCATATACTTTTTATAACTCCAATAGCCTGTGCGAAAGTGAGCTGCGCAAAATCGTGGCGACTGATGCAATGATTGTAATGCTCGAAGTAACGCGTTGTGGACCGGGCGGTGCTAGCGGCTGCGGCTTCTTGCATCCACATGCACATGTCACATACGAGTATGAATTTAATAATTTACATTTTCTTTAAAAACAAATATTAAATTTTCGGTTATCTCGCGTATACTTGGTTATTTCAACCTTTTATCAATATTTTCGAGTGAAGTACTGTCCGAATTTAATGTTCAAACCGTACTTGGTACCTTAATGTAACACTGCTAACACAATTTTTATAATTTTTCTGACTCCAGAAAAGTGGTGTGGATCACTTGAAGCTTAGATTCAAAGAGAAAGAAACTCTTCGGAAATGGATAGACAGCACCTCGAGCGCACGTTATCTCAGACGTCACTTTGCTATCGAGCTGTCACTCATGACATTAAAGTATTAAATTTCTCACTTGCTGAATTCTGAACCAGTGCCCAGATCAATTGCTTACATGTGAAAAATTTTTTAATTTTTTTATATGAACCAAAAAAAAATTTCTATGCAAGACAATCAAAAAAAAATGTTCTCTAACGAAAATTTATATGACTTTTTCGGATTCAAGTTAATACTTTTGCCAATAAAATTTTGGTTATTGGTAAATTCAAAAAGAAAATTTTCATATAGAAGACTTTTACTATAGGTTGGCGTTATCACCCTCACAGAACTTAAAAGTGGACTTATGTATGTACATACCAAACAATACCCATTTTGTTGAGATCAGTTAAAAGGCTCGCAGCTCATACTCGTAGTAATTTTTAGAAAATTCACATTCCAGATCCAAGCAAAAATTGTCGTTTAAATATCCTGTTTTTTCATGAAAAAAATCTTATTTTGGAAGAAGCATAAGAAATTCGAAGTGCTGCTAAGGTTATCTTGCTTCAAAAATGTTTCCAACTAAATACCTCCTGAGGCCTGTTTTGCTCTTGTTGGTAAAGTTTTATAAGCTTTTATCTGTTCCTGAAGAAATACTGTGAACACTTTTCTATGCGGCGTCGTCTAAAACTCTACCTTAGATCAACGATGTCTGAAGATCAGCTGAACGATTTCGACTCGATTAATATGCATCGCGATATCGAAATTTATGTTCAACGATTTTTGAACGAGTTTTTTACAGTAACTCGCAGAACTAGCCTCTTACATAATGACAACTACCCAGCAGGCAATTGAGCAAGGCCTTCCCCAGAGAAGGCCTGCTAGCACTGCTCCGATTGTAAGATGCCTTCTCAAAACTAAATTTTCATGTAAATAACAAAAAAATTTTTTTTTTATTTTACTATGATTTTTGTTTTTATTTACAATCTGTCAATATTAACAATAAGTAAATTTTATAAGTAGTGAATTTTTAATTAGCAGAATAGTTACACTCCATTGAGTGTAAACTCATGAAATGCTATTATGTACTGCTATAAGGCCTTCCCATAGCAGCAGTGCTATAAGGCCTTCCCACAGCAGCAGTGCTATAAGGCCTTTATGATTCGACATTACTTTTTTGTCATTGCATTGTACTTATACGACATCAAAAGTTGATACATGGTTAGCAGTAAGGAACGGTGTGCATGTTGCTAGGTTTGTCTTCTGTTTCACGTTATGCTAAAGTGGTAAAGTGTTGTGTATTCAATGTCAAATTATAAATTAAGAAAACGTCACAAAAAATAAACATTAAAAATATGAACGTAAGGGAGGTTGACGCAGATAAAAAAAAAACATTTAACTAAGAGTCTCACGACGTATTAAGATTTAATTTTTTCAAAGTACTTCTATGAACCCTTCTACGGTAAGCGCTCTTAGAAGGGCTCTTGACGAAAGCGATGTAGGAAGACCTGCTCGAAGAGTACTTATATCAGGCCTGCTAAATGAGGCCTTACTTATCGGGACGTTTCATATAAAAGAAAGTAAGTTTGAAAGGAGGTGGTGGTAAGGCCTTAATCTTACCAGGTAAGGCCTGCTAGAAGGCCTGCAAGCTCCTGCCCTTGCCTACTGGGTAATTATCGACTCAGAACTTATGTATGTATTTTATATTAGTGCGAAAAGGTAAAGTCGATTGTTTGAAATGTTAACGTCTCCTAGACTGAAACGGTTCCATAACCCGTGAAGTAAGCTTCTGGAAAATTTTAAGCCAATTCTATTAAGCATTAAAGGTCGTGAGTTTCATCCGAAGTGTTCTCAAAAATGTTCATTGTCCCTTGATGCTGGAAAAATCAAACTAAATGTAGGTTAGCTTTCAGAATACCTATCAGAAGACTTATGTTTTTCGTGTATTATATTGAGTCGCTGAAACAGATAAAAGCAGTAATTTGATCAAAAAACTTTTATTCCACTATTTTGCATGGAAAAGAAAATTGAAAACAAAGAACATTTTTTTTTGACCTGCAAACTAGTCAAAAATTCTTCAGTGGGGCTTAAAATATCTTAGAATACAAGGCACATTAAGAAAATCAAAACAAGAGCTATGTATATGTTTTGGTACTAGAAAAAATTTCAAACAAAGCTAAGTTAACTGTACAGGTAGTCCCCGACTTACGACCGAGATAGGTTCCTAGTCATCGGTCGTAAGTCGATTAAGTCGTAAGTCGAGTTTCATAAAAAATAACTAAAGAAAAATATTACATACATACTGTACTACTAGTTCCAGCCATTTTTGGGATGATATAAAATTATTCACTTAAACAAACGTATTATTTGTACTGAAATAAATCGAATCCTTGTACATACTACTGTTTTTTTTAAAATTTTTTCTCATATACATATTTTAGGGATTCCCCAAAACTATTTTAAGCATTTTCTATGAAAAAAATTGAAAAAAAAATTTGTCGTAAGTGCGAATAGTCGTAAGTCGAACGGTCGTAAGTCGGGGACTACCTGTATATACATATATATAAATATTTGGTTTATTGACTTATATCGAGTATTTAGACTTATATATGTATGTATTACAGACTTTTATATGTATATATACATACATATATATATATATTACACATATATACATATAAAAGCATATATATACACGTATATAAAGGGTGTTTTTTTTAGAGGTTTGTTTTTCGAATAGAGATAAAACTGGCATTTTATGGTCAAATCTGGCAACTCTAATGTCATTTATGTTCAGTTTGGTTTGCCATTTCATCATGAACAGGTTGACAAAAGAACAACGCTTGCAAATCGTGCAAATTTATTTCGAAAATAATGGTTTAGTTCGCGAAGTTTACCGCAAGCTCCGTCCATTTTATGGTCGACATAATCGTCCATCAGAGCAATTAATTCGGTTAACCATGGATCGTTTTCGCACTACGTTTACTCTATGTGATAATACGCATCCGCAGAGACGTCGAACAGTGCGCACCGAAGAAACAATTGCCGCTGTAGAGCAAAATGTTGAAGAGGACCGAATGAATCGATTCGCCACCGTGCACAGCAATTGGAGCTTTGTCCATCAACTTTATGGAAGATTTTGCGCAAAGATCTTGGCTTGCGACCTTACAAGATCCAGCTTGTGCAAGAATTAAAGCCGCGAGACCATGCAATGCGTCGTGATTTTGGTGTATGGGCCGAAAATGAGATTGATCTCGATGCTGATTTTCATCGCAAAATTTTGTTCAGTGATGAGGCTCATTTTTGGTTGAATGGCTACGTCAACAAGCAAAATTGCCGCATTTGGAGTGAAGAGAATCCACATGAGACCCTTGAGACGCCATTACATCCACAAAAACTGACTGTTTGGTGTGCTCTATGGGCTGGTGGAGTTATTGGGCCATACTTCTTCCGAAATAATGCTGGAGAGTCAGTTACCGTTAATGGAGACCGGTATAGAGCCATGATAACCGACTATTTTGTTCCCGAATTGGATGGCATGAATGTGGATGAGTTGTGGTTCCAACAAGACGGCGCTACATGCCACACAGCGCACGTCACAATCGATTTATTGAAGGAAACATTCGATGAGCGCATAATTTCGCGGAATGGACCTGTCAATTGGCCACCAAGATCGTGTGATTTGACACCATTGGATTATTTTCTTTGGGGATATGTGAAGTCGCTCGTCTACGCCAACAAACCAGAAACGTTAGGGGACTTGGAAGCCAACATTCGTGGCGTTATTGCCGACATACGGCCCCATATGCTCGAAAAAGTGGTTCGAAATTGGACCTGTAGAATTGGCTTTATTCGAGCCAGCCGCGGCGGCCACATGCCCGAAATCATATTTAAACATTAATGGCATAAAATTATCATTCCAATAAAGCTAAATTGATGGACATTTTCTTGTGTTTTATTTCAATTCGAAGCTCTATACCTCTAAAAAAAACACCCTTTGCATATATATGTGTACATAATATGTAAATGAACACCGAGACATACTCAAAAAATCGTTAAAAAAATTAAAATGTCAAAAAAAAAAAACAAGGCTTGACGTTCGATTTCGCGGTTCACGGATTTTGACACTATAAAGGTCCCGCAACACATTATCCCTGAAAAAAATCGCGGGTGGTATTTCGAAAAATTAAAATTTTTTAAAGACCACCGTGATATACTATACACGCATAAGCATATATGTACATATATATGATTTATTTATGAAACAATTGCTGTAATTTTGTTTGTTTTTTGCATGCTTTGTAGTCAAAAATTCTTTTTTTTCGAACTTCATAACCTGACAATAGCTACACTGGGCGTTTTTGTAGTTTGCAAGATTACAGAATCAACAGCAGCATTCGAGGTCGAGGTCAATGAATTCGATTATGAAGAGGAAACACTCAAGACATCAACATTATTCGTATTATGAGAAGAGTTTAAAACGCTCTTAACTTTACTTCTTTTTTTTATTAGCAAGAGAGGGTTATGACTAATGAGCGATTTCAGTTCTTTCACTTCAATAAACAACTACGAAACAATCTCACCAAGATTAAAAAATCCGTGCGTCGCGTATTTATTAAAAAAAACCGGGACAGCATTTTGAAATACAGAACTGTTCCGGAAAATATGGGACGGATGCTACTTCGTCTTGACTCGCCAAGAGAGCTTACAACAAAGCGCCTGTGTTACATCAGCTGAGCTACAAAAACAAATTCAAACACATAAAAATGATTTTAGCTTGGAACTTTTACTTGGTTCTCAACAGATCTATGTAAGTAATAGGGGAAAAATATGAGACTTAAAGTGTACTGATGATTCTGTTTAGCAATAGATGATTCTAGTATGACTAGCTGTAGCTTTTTTGCTTCATACATCTTTGTTTTGTGACACACACAGAACTGAACAGTAACTCAGTAAAAAATTTATAAATTATTATCTGCCCCGGTATACCACAAAGTAAAGGCATATTATTGATTCAATAAGTTCAAATAATAATTTAACTGTGTTGTTGGTTTTTTTATTTGAGGGACTAACAAAAAAGTATCAGTCTTTTAACGCTGGTTACTTTACTTTAATATTTAATTGTCTTCACACTAAGCGGTGTTCATATATGTAATGAAGAGCTCATGGTATCGCGAATGTACTGTACATCTAAACTATTTAATTTGAATTCAATTCGACAATACTAAAAACTGAAGTACAATTATTTTGGCCACATGACCAATTGCGATTTTATGTAAACGGGCATTTTTTCAAAATCTAAGAAGTCTTGAACGAGATTACAAGACTCGTCATTTCGCCTTTTATCACTTTGGAAATATGTGTAAAGAAATCTTCAATCTTTTACAAAATATTAATAACTTCAGGATATTTTGGTGTCCATGACAAAAATAATGTACATTTGCCCTCTAAAAAGTTCATCCCAAGTTTCCACTCAGAACATTTCCCCAACACCCAAATGATGGCAAGCGATCGCTTGCAGTTTCATTATTCCTCACCTCAGTTTGGCGGATAGGTTTCATTAGATCTTGTTTCTGTTGCAACAACGAACGAAATGGAGTTGCTCTTAGAGCTCATCTCGCGATTCTTTAATTCTGGCCTTACTGTTAAGATGATGAAGTAAACGGAGACGCTTTGCACTCTTATCTTGTTATTTATTAGTTCTGACCTCAGTATTGAGACGACGAATTAAACAGATCAACTTTTTACGCTCATCTTGCAATTCATTAGTCCTGGGCTCAGTGTTGCAACGAGAAAGTAAGCGGTGCCGCTCTTCACGATCACATTAGATTAAATAGTCCTGGCCTCTGTGGTGGCACAACGAACTAACCTGAGCCGTCCTTCATGTTTTCCTTGCGTTTCATTGCTATTCGCCTGCGATCTGCACTAAGTCGTTTCTGCGTTCCGATACCTCTTGCATAAGCTCTGTGACTGCATTAAACTTGAATCCCTTACTTCTGCCTTCCTCCTCTTTCTTTTGGCATTTTTATACCCTACACAGAGGGTACATTCACTTTGTCATTCCGTTTGTAACGCATAGTATAGAAAAGTATATATATATTCTTGATCAGCGTCACCACTTGAGTCGATATAGGTATGTCCGTCTGTCTGTCTGTCTGTTGAAATCACGTTTACGGAAAAAGTAAGCAAGCTAATTCAATGAAATTTGGCACACAGATCACACCTTCGGTTTACGGCCACGCCTTACTCTATGTAAATATACCCAAGTCCATTTTGAAAAAGTTGCAGTGATTTTGATGAAACTTGGTGATTTGGTGAAGATGAGAACAAAATTAAGATTGGGCTAGGTTTTAAGTTTGCAAAGGCTCTTAAAGGGGCGCGGCACATCCCTAGATTTTAACATTTATATCCCCATAGCTCGTAAACCGTGCAAGATATAGAGATGAAATTTGGTAAGCTAATACAGATTTTATAAATCTTGAATTGCGCACAAAGTGTGTGGAATTGTTAAACTGGGCGGAATCGTAAAAATGGGCGTGCCACTTTTCAACAATTAAAAATTTGGATTTTAATATGGCAGATATACTTGCTAAAAGGTGTCTACTTGCAAAGTTTTGGCACAATAGTGCCAGTGGGTGTGGCACCTCCCATGTAAGCAAAATACGTTTAGTGCTTTGATAGTGTGCTATGAGAGTAATCTTCATAAAATTTTGTGTAAATTTGTCGGTTACTATAATCTTCGGAATTAAATGAAACTTGACAAGATCGCATTAGTGGGCGTGGCACCTCCCTCATTAACATAAAATTGTAAGTACAGTTTTAAGTGAACTATTCACAATTGATCTGAAATTTGGTGTAGGAGGTTTGTTTATGGAACGCTATTTCTGGATCAAAATCGGACTGGATTGCACCATTGGGTGTGTCATCGCCCTAAATTTTAAGAATAATTACGGCACATATCGCAAACTATATATTGCGCAAAAGTATGGTTTGTGTATATCAATCACGAATATATTGTGCTAATATTTGGTTTGTTTATTGAATCAAAAGTGGACGGAATCGGAGCAGTGGGCGTGACATATTTCCTGTTTTTCATTTATATTTTATTTTTTTTAACATTTCCCATATTCTTTTGAGATTTTCAACCTTATACCTTTCCCCTTCAATTTATTCGACATTTTCTTTATTCTTTCGACTTTTTCATCAATTTTTCAACATTTTTCATATATTTTGACTTATTCAATTTCTTTCAACTTTCTTCAATAGTTTTCATATTTTTTCAAAAATTCAGTTTTTTCCAACACTTTTCAACATTGAACCTTTTTACATTATTTTGGACTTATTCGATCTCTTCAACATTTTATTACCATTTATTTAAAAAGTACTTTCAATGCAGTGTAGGGTATGTGAGTTTCGGCCTGGCTGAAGATAACACCTTTACTAGTTCCTCTTGATGCTACATTTTGTCGACACATATTTGGTTTCTCTTTGGGAGCCATTTTTGGTAGATTTTAAACTCAAAAATTTTAATGCTAAAGACACATTTTGATAATAATTTAGCTACCCATTTCTTCGTATGAAATTTTAAGTAAATTTATTGCGTTAAATTTGTATTTTCGATATCTCACAGAAAATTTTAAAAAAGCAAACTAACTATGCTACGGCATGATAATTTTCTTCAGAAATTTGGATTGAACGGAACTGTTGTAGTTTTGTAATGAATTGATTACTATCATATTGTTCGATATCAATATTTTTTTTGCGGTTCTACCATTCGAATTTTTAGTTTCAACGGAATTTTTTAAAATTCATGTGATATAGAGTTGTTGGAGCTAACAGTATATGTAGATTTGACATGTTGAAAGATAGGACATGTTTTTGAATTCTTCGGGAACGCTAGAAATTTAAAAATTTATTCGTTTTCGAGTATATTCTCATTAAAAAATAAAATACTACTAGGGTAGCTCCCAGAGCAGCAAAATTTTAATTTTACGAATTTGAGCAAAAAAATTAAGAAAATTAGATTTTTTCCTTTATAATTTTTTTTAAAAGTTTTTATCGATTTTCCTTATGTGCATATAAGGAAGTACCCAAAAAAATTTTACTGCTATTTCTTAAGCCTATATATAAGGAGACAATTCATGATCTATACTCAAGTTGACCTTTTGTTTTTGTTGTTTAATAGCTCAAATCCTTTGCTAATTTCACTATATGCACCTTAATACACTATTATATGAAATTGTAAAAGTCTACATGAAGATCGCTTGAAGAAATAAATTTAAAGAAACTAAAAATTAATTTTTGGTCCAAAAATTTGCAAAGTATTTTATTAACAAGTAATTACAATATTTTGCTCCAAAAATTGAAGCAGAGCCGCGAATAAGGTTGTAAAGCCATATTTTGCAAAACCTATTATTTTGTAGATTACCGTTAGCATTGCTCTCTTATATTGCTTTAAATTATGCACCTTATCGCTATCAAAATGCAATAAGGAAGTGTCAGTCAGTGGAAAAACGTTGTAAGCTACTAATTGAATGATGCAAACGCAATGGTCAAACGTAATTGATAAGTGTAACAGAGGTACAATAAAAAATCTAATGTAGCAAATTGGAACGATAATGACAATAAAAGGTTGAGAAATAGTGGAAATGCGTATACTACAAGGAAAAATATGAGTATGTCTCCAAAAAATGCTCCAGAGCAGGCAATGTGGAAAAACATTAAAAGTACAAATTACGATACTTTTTATTTGAATTCTTGTTGAATAGATTTGTGATTGCTTATGCTATTTTTATTTGAAAAAATTAGCATAACTCAAATAAAGGAGCATTTTTATAAATTCATGGAAAAAACTTACAACGAACAAAAGGATATTTATGGTTTAATGTTCTCAAAAAATATTATATAAAGATTTTAAGTGCAAATAACCAATGCAAGATGGCTTCAGATTTTTAGTAATGATCCAAATATACTAAGATTACGAAAAAGTCATAGTATTGTAGAGGCGTGGCTATGCTATAATCTATACTCCAAAATAACTCGAGACTTAATAAATTATAATACACAGCTTCTTCGAGAAGAACCCACTAAAGTAAGTGATGAAAATGCAATGGCATCAGAGAAGTATGCCGAGTTCTATCAATCGATCTGCGGTTAAATGAAGGAAAATAGAAAGAAAGCAAACCAACATTTTTTTTAAAAGTTTTTGAACTATTTTCTTTAATGTTCTTGAAACGAATTTTTGCTTTGATGTCGAATTTTATTTATGAATTTTATTTTGTTATAAATATATAATAACGTTTGAAATGCAATCGTGCTCTGGGTTGTGCAACGTGGAATAACGCTTTATCAATCAATGAATTTTGGATATGAAACGTTTTTTCCATTTTAAACTAAATTATTAAACAAATTTTTTTATTAAATGGTATTTTTTTCTTAAAATAGTTTTTTTAACCTAAGTATAATGCTTCATAATGAATTCAACAAAATTATCTAGAAGTTGTCTTCTACATTTAAAACGTTTTTTACGAATTGTGAACAATTTGAGTTTTGTTGCTTACAACTTTATTCGTAGCTATGCTTCATTTAGTCACTCTAACTAAATAGTGCATTACATTAAAAAAATAAAAATAAAATTATTTTGCTAATTAAATCAAAAACTAAGTGTTTTAAGGTAAATAGAACTTAAGCCAGACTATTTAACTTTTTATTGGAATCCTCCAAAAAATGTTAAAATTACAAAAAGCTAATGATAAATGTCAAAAACAGCTGTGGAATTCAGAATGGTTCAAAACGGAATTCTGGTATTCACCACGGAATTCAGAATGGTTCAAAGCGGAATGGTTCAAAACGGAATTCTGCTATTCACCTTGGTACAATAATGAATGCCACTATATTACTTTTAAATGTGCGATTGCAGGGAAAATTGTTTGGTTGAACCAAAACAATACTTTTCGAACTTTTCCCGCAAAAGCTTTATTTTTTAATATAATTGCTTCCAGTAATTCAAAAGTAAAATTGTTGAGCAAAATGTTGATATAAATTATCTAAAATTAAATATCAATTCCGAAAGTTTTATCGAAGTGATGAAAGTCAAAATTTGACATATATTAACTAAGGCTATAAGAAATATTTTTTGCTGGCCAAGCCATTACACCTACTTTTAAGTGATGGAGATATAATACAAACTTGTCAAAAATATATGTTTCCAGTGCACACTTTAAGGGATTGTGCATACATGCGACAAAAAGTTGTATATATGAGAAGCAGCCAGTAACTTTCAATATTAACTGGTCAAAGAATTTGTACGCCATCTTCTGTATGCGCAGGTCTTAAAAAGACGAAGGTCAAAGCTATGAACCGTGCTGATTTACTCACATGGAATTTTTTTCGAGAAACGTAGTTTTTTATAAAACTTCTTAAAATAACATATAAAAGGTTTTTTTGGCGACAAATATGACGTAACCACAAAAAACTCAATATCGAGTTTTTGATTGATTATGATGCATTTCACTAAACTACACGCTCAACAGAATTTTCAAAGTATTTGACGAAATTCAAAAGTAATAAGTCTTTGAGTTTCATATAGCAAATACACGTATCACACTAGTATAAAAAAAATGTAACACAATATTTGAATTCTTAAGATGACTTAGTAAGCTTTGTCTCTTTTCAATATTTTTTAATGGGAAATACGTTACAATGCTAGGTGACGATACACTATATTTCTACAGGCCTTAAGTGCAAAAAATTAAACAACAAGCAAATACTTCTGTTTTATGTATGCCATTTTCGTTTTTATTCATTTAAACAATATCATACTAACATATTATAATATTTCCCTGCAAAAATCACATATACTCAAAAAACACGCTCAAATCAGGAACAATTCCGAGCAATTTGATTTTTCCCCATATGGTAGCTCTTGCTCTAAAAATTTTTGACAGCCAATGCATGTGAGGAAGGAGAAGACTTTCCGGTCTATATGAATCTATGCTCACCTCGCTTGCTTTGGCTCTTGTTTTATTTTGATTTGATTTCTGATCTGCGAACACAAAAGCTTGGTAGACTTTACAATGTGGCAAGTGACTTGATGGCCGTTTAAAGTGCGCTTACGTCGACCATAATGTTTGATTTAGGTGTCCTTCTAGTTTTCCACTAGTTATAAGAAATACGCACAATTTTGTTTCTTAAGTGTTCACTCTTTGTATTAATGAATTAACTTTTGCTTAGATGAATTTTATAATGTGGGTGGAGTTAAAGATTTTTTTGATGTTATAAAAAATCCAATTTAAAAAAGTCTTAAAATATTAAATCACAGCTGGATATCCAGAAAAAAGTTTATAAGACATGCATTATATAAATAAACATAGTAAATAAAAACAGAAAACTAAAAAAGTTGCACTTGTAAATCATATTAAATAGAGATGTCTTGATCGGAGTTCATCATTATGCTTTTATTATAGTGCATGTAAAATTTACATTGTAAATGCTTTCGTAAGCGTCCAATCTCTTTTCTTCTCCAACATGTGTGACGACGATTTTTATATAAAAATCGCCCCACATAAAAATCGTTATTTTTACTTATTTTTACTATTTATTATTTATATTATTTCAGACTAAGCTTTTAATCGAACCACGACATAAACAACAAGCAACCACAACATAAGCGAATGCAACATCGTAGCTTCGCTATATTAACGCTGGTAGCGATTTCGATCTTCCACGGTAATATAAGCATCGCGTAGTCGAATAGAACCGACAGTCTGTGCAGTGAGCTTGAAGCGCTCACATTGTAGCTTCGCCCTTTATTAATGCGTAGTAGCGATTTCGATCCTCTACATTAATACAGGTCACGTGCCTTCGAGCCCAACTTGGCTCTCGAACTTTTCGAGACCAACGCAACGTATTTTCGCCCTTTATTAATTCGTAGTAGCGATTTCGATCCTCTACGCTAATACAGGCTACGCGCCTTCGAACCTCACCTTGACTCTCAAACTTTTGAGATCAAGACTCGAGCTCAAACTTTTTGAGCAGAACAATCATAATTTTAAAAGAAATTGTCATTTATAATTAAGTTTATACTTAAGTTATTTAAAATAAAAATATAATCGTAATAAAATATTTAATCTTAAATCTAAACGTTGACTAATAATTTTTTGTAGCGACTCCGTATAGGTAGAATGATCCTGGACACCGACTGGTGTATACCCCGGCAGAAAACATCGTTACACATGTTTCACTAATTTGAGACTCTCTCTGTTAAAAATAATTATCTAAATGTTCTACAGCAGTGGTCAGCAAAAAGAGGCTGCACCGCAAGAAATTTGTAACCAAATATTGATTTTATTGGAATGATGCGGCAGAAAGTGGAAACTAAAAAATATTAGAAAAGACGTTTAGAGTTGTTGAAAATTCATAAACAAAGCAACATCGAATGCCGTGGTCATAGCGCTGCTGTCTTTAAACTTAACAAAAAAAACTAAATTCATGCAATTTCAAATTGCTACATCAAAAATTCATTCAATTGGGACAGCACACATATTATCTAGATAAAAAAATTTGATTACAGTGTTTTAAAAAATCCCATCAAAAATGGTCTACCGTGCTTTAAAATTTCTATGCTAACTAAAGTAGACGTGTTATTTAAGCTTTTTTTATTTTCAATACCACTATCACCATCAGTTACAGCTATCCATAGCTTTATTTTGTCTAAAAATACTTTTCTTTTTTCTATAAAAAGTTTATCCCTCTCCAACCCTACAAATTCATTAAATTTATAATGAAATGTTTCGTAATGTCTTTTCCTGAAATATTTATTACAACCTTTTAACGACATATTGCAAATTAAACATTGCATATCGTCAAAAGTATTTTGAATCATAAAATTCGTTGTATCATTTGCCATAACTGTACAAGAAATTCTCTACGTGCATAACAAGCGAAAAGAACTACAGCCGCGCTTGATGTTGCTTTGTCAATGGCTTTTCGACAACTAAATGAAAGAGCATAAGAATATGTGTAATATTTCATTGCACAATTGTGCTATGCGCACCGACCCCTGATGTAAAGCAACAGCTGCTTTGTTTGGTCTATCGTACTTTAACAGCTTCTCCACACTGAACGCGTCCGCGTCCACGTCAGCGTCCCAAAATGACGTTGTATTACACAATGTTGAATCATTCCCTTCACACTGAACGCGATTGAACGCCTGCGTTTTTTTTGGGACGCAGCGTTCAGCGTTCAAGTTGTAAAAAATTACAGAATATCGCGTTGACGCTGTGCTATCTAATAAGCAAAATGAGTGAGGAAATTGAAATTTTAATTGAAAGTGTGCGTAAATATAGATTTTTATTCGACAAATCTGACGAAGATTATAAAAATTTATTAAAAAAGTCGGAGGCATGGAACGAGCTTGGGAAAGAAGTCAATATGACAAGTAAGTATAATTTTATTGCAATAAATTCAATAAAAAGCAACAAAATGAAACTACAGTTATGTTTTTTTTTTTGCGTAAAGTAACAATATGAAAATTTTTTTTTTTCACTTGCAAAAAAACGGCATAAGGTGGCCGTTTATTATGAAATTTTAAAAGGCTTACAAAAAACATATAATAACATATGATACATAAGAAGAATTAAGCGAACAGACTGAATCGCTCACACAAAAATATCGCGCCCTGTGTGAAGTATTGGACGCGGACGCTGGACGTGGACGCTGACGCTGACGCGGACGCGTTCAGTGTGGAAAGGCTTTAAATGTGTTATGTGTTCGTTGAACCTCGATTCAATATTCCGCTTCGGCTATCCGATATATTTTTGTCCACATACATTGCAACTAATTTCGTATATTCCAAACTTCTTCTTCTTCTTCATATTGTTATGAACTTCTTATGTAAAAGACTAAAAAGTGTCAAAGCTTACTTAGTTATCTAAGGAATTTAAATATTGTGTTTAATTTTATTTCATACGAATGTGATGTTTTTACGGCATTTTGAACTTCGATAACAACATCTTTATTATTGGACATGTGACTTAAATATTTTATTAAAACTCGATTGTGAATTGTTTGCTGTAACGGCTTTTTGGATGTCAGGTGACGATATATAGTCTTAGAAACTTGCGGCAAAATTGTTTTCGGTACTTCCTTTTGTGTGCATCAGAAAAATGTAAACAAGGATTACATGAAATACGAGTAAGTGAAATGTTCTTGTTATTTTACTTAAATTCCGAAAAATTTCAATTATGCAGCTCTGGTTTCTCTCTCTGGTTCTCTTTGGATGATTTCCTATGTAGGGATATACTCGAATATGAATATATTTTCAAATTTTAAACGTTCCCGTAAAACTATAAGATAAGCATAAGATTTTTTTGAACAAGCGTAATGTACACAGTACATCCTGTAATTTTAAATATCTTTTGTTGCGGTTCGCTAACGAGGTATCAGAATATTATCCACTGTTGATTTAAAATGTACAAATTACGTATTTAAGAGTTACTTAAAAATCGGTTCTGATAATGGTTTTATTTTATAATTAGTATAATATATAATAGTATATTACAAACCTTTCATAGTCACTGTTTCTGCGTTTACAACGAAGTCCATGTCTGAAATTTGTATTTTATTTATGCAACATTGATTGCTAATGTCTAAAACTCTTGTTTGCTTTTCACTAACAATAACAGCATATTGTTTGTCATTGGATGTATCTATAGAAGTATTTGTGCTTCCAGAAATTCCGCTAGAGCTATATCCTGCTGAAGAATTTGAACTTGTTGTGGCAGTTGGCGAAAATGTTGGACTTGTTCCACTGCTATTTTTTGTAGGAGTACCTAAATAGAATAAAATTAAATACTTTGACCTTAGTTCATAGAATAATTATTAAACTGTTCATAATTATATTCGAATTGTTAAATGCGTCTGTAATGTTCATATAGTAAAAATTCAGATAATCGTAATTCAAATATTCATTATTTGGATGTTTTAAAATTCAGATAGTTTAAAACTCAGACGATTTTAGATTCGGATGGTTCAAAATTCTGATAAGTTTGAATGGAGATGAAAAATTCAGCTATGAATTTTTTCGCGCGAAAGACAAATGATTTTCGCGCGTAAAAATTTAAATCTTAATATCAGCTGCATTTGTTATCTGAAATCTTAGGCAAAGCAGAAAATTAATTTCGTTGTACATTAATGAGTGCATAGTAGACCTCTGCAAGAATGTGCTTGAAATGCTTTCCAAAACATTCTATTGCAGATCAAGCACTTACTTCATTCCACTCTCTGATTGCAAGCCATCTGCATCAGTCGTTAGAACGAAAACCGAAAAAAGGGAGAGCAAAAATATGCAAGCAGTCTTCTCATGAAATCAAAATAAACTAGAACAAAAGTGCTTCAATATTCTGCTCACTGCGTTAGAGCGAGTGCAGCAAATCTTTTAATTAACTGCAAATGTTCTAGTTCATTTCATATATGGGTCATTATACCTCGTTTTTACATTTAAAATTTAGATTTCTTAAAATCAATTATTTTCGACAATTTGTCTAAAAATATTCGATACATGTTTTTGGAAAATATATTTCCAGACTTATCTTCGAAAATACGATATTTTGAAAATCACAAAATTCAAAAATACATGAATTTTCGGACGCTTGCTTTTCAAAATGTACACGTCAGGTCGAAAAACCTTTCAGGCATAAAAGTTAGCAGTTAACGTCAATTTTATAATTCTTGTATGGAAAATTTTCTTCTCTTAAGTTATAAGCAATAATTTTGCAATTTAAAAATTTTCGTGTATTTTATTGATTTTTTTCAGAGAAAAAATAAAATTTTATCAATCATTTTGCAATTTAGCTTAGAGTGGTCAGAGTCGTGGCTCTCTAGCTATGAGTTTTCCTCTTATATATTATCATCCAAGTAAGCGCTGGAGTATTCACAATAGCATAGTCACACAAAATTTTTAATTTGTAATTGAAATTATTTCATCTATCTCTCGTCAAATAGGTAAAAAAAATATTTAACTATGTAGTATACGCAGCTAGTTGGCCACTTTTTGTTTCTTATAATTGTTGGAGTAATTTCACCAACAATTAATGCATTTTGCACTAGAAATTTTTTTGTTGTTTTTGCACTAAAAAGTACGGAACATAAAGCTAAGAAAAATACCTATTAAAATTTGCTTTGTTCCAAAAACACAAATTAAGCAAATATTTATATTTGAATAATAATTTGAAAACCACAGATTAAATGGTTTATATTTATTTGCTAACCAATTCTTAACATGCTACGAATAACGCTTGACGTGTCAAAAAGCTTACACTGAAAAAACAAATACCAAAAAAATCACCCGTTACAAAGAACAACTTCGCACGGCAAGCACTAACAATATTGAAAAATTAACAATAAACTAGTGATGACCCCCGAAAATCGGGTGTGTGTTCTGTACACACTAACCAGATCTGAATTTTAGAATTGGCTTTTGGCGAAACCTTACTGGCCTTCCCGGTCCCGGTGGCGATTTTCTAGAAACACAAAATTATTAATTAATGCATCGCGATTTCATTGGAAATAAGAAATCTAGTTTTGCTTTTTTTTATTATATATCAATAATTTGGAAATAATACATATGTTATTTTAAAAGCAGTAAGGACTTTTTTTCTATTTTTAGTAAATATGAAACTTTTTTGCAAAAAAAATAAATCTGCGTTTTGTTGACAGATATCTAGTCACGTTAGTTTAACTCAATTTCGAAAAAGATGACGTACTGATTCTAAGCCCATCACATATCACGGCAGAGGCTGACTAATTTGTCCCTTTATTTTTATCGGTTCTAATTGATTAGAATATGCGTTTAACAAAAATATATAATTTTTTCCTTGAGTCAGGTTGTCTTTTACCGAATTAAGATAAATATTTCACATAGCTTCCTCATTCAAACACGGTCTTACAATTTGTGTGAGCCATTATATGGGAAAATCAATTTTTCCCATATAATTGTCCAAGGGACAATTTAAATGTTTTCTAAATGTGTAATTTTATACAAAGCGTTATATTTGTATAAGGTATTCCTTCTGAAAATTTTATTTGGAATTTGCTTTGAATTCTGTCGCTAAAGGCATTTTACCCATAAATATCCACCCGAGGGTTCGTAAAACATGCAGTTAGAATTTTTTGAAAATTGGGGAATATTCAAGAGTAGATATGAGAAGATTGGTTTCAAGGGTAAGGCCAAATTTAGTTTAAGCTTTAAAGTAATACCCCGCACGCAAAAAGCGAGAGTTATTTACAATCACCCATGTATGCTCGATTTCAAAGATTTAGGGGGCGTTCAAGTATTACGTGACGCAATTTTTGAAGATTTTTGACCCCCCCTCCCCATGTAACACGCTGTAACGTTTTTCTGTAACCCCCCCAGACGTTATGTATCACCCAAGTGGCCATATTTACCTAACAGCGAGTGTTTTTCTCTTCGCTATGGCAGGGCTTTGGTAGTTACCCATTGCTTGAAAAAATTGATAACAATAGGAAATCTTTCCACGTTTATATAAAGGGTGTTTTTTTTAGAGGTTTGTTTTTCGAATAGAGATAAAACTGGCATTTTATGGTCAAATCTGGCAACTCTAATGTCATTTATGTTCAGTTTGGTTTGCCATTTCATCATGAACAGGTTGACAAAAGAACAACGCTTGCAAATCGTGCAAATTTATTTCGAAAATAATGGTTCAGTTCGCGAAGTTTACCGCAAGCTCCGTCCATTTTATGGTCGACATAATCGTCCATCAGAGCAATTAATTCGGTTAACCATGGATCGTTTTCGCACTCCGCAGAGACGTCGAACAGTGCGCACCGAAGAAACAATTGCCGCTGTAGAGCAAAATGTTGAAGAGGACCGAATGAATCGATTCGCCACCGTGCACAGCAATTGGAGCTTTGTCCATCAACTTTATGGAAGATTTTGCGCAAAGATCTTGGCTTGCGACCTTACAAGATCCAGCTTGTGCAAGAATTAAAGCCGCGAGACCATGCAATGCGTCGTGATTTTGGTGTATGGGCCGAAAATGAGATTGATCTCGATGCTGATTTTCATCGCAAAATTTTGTTCAGTGATGAGGCTCATTTTTGGTTGAATGGCTACGTCAACAAGCAAAATTGCCGCGTTTGGAGTGAAGAGAATCCACATGAGACCCTTGAGACGCCATTACATCCACAAAAACTGACTGTTTGGTGTGCTCTATGGGCTGGTGGAGTCATTGGGCCATACTTCTTCCGAAATAATGCTGGAGAGTCAGTTACCGTTAATGGAGACCGGTATAGAGCCATGATAACCGACTATTTTGTTCCCGAATTGGATGGCATGAATGTGGATGAGTTGTGGTTCCAACAAGACGGCGCTACATGCCACACAGCGCACGTCACAATCGATTTATTGAAGGAAACATTCGATGAGCGCATAGTTTCGCGGAATGGACCTGTCAATTGGCCACCAAGATCGTGTGATTTGACACCATTGGATTATTTTCTTTGGGGATATGTGAAGTCGCTCGTCTACGCCAACAAACCAGAAACGTTAGGGGACTTGGAAGCCAACATTCGTGGCGTTATTGCCGACATACGGCCCCATATGCTCGAAAAAGTGGTTCGAAATTGGACCTGTAGAATTGGCTTTATTCGAGCCAGCCGCGGCGGCCACATGCCCGAAATCATATTTAAACATTAATGGCATAAAATTATCCTTCCAATAAAGCCAAATTGATGGACATTAAAGCGATTTTCTTGTGTTTTATTTCAATTCGAAGCTCTATACCTCTAAAAAAACACCCTTTATTTTCGGAGAAAGTGCGAAGAGTGTTTATTTTTCTCATTTCTGCGTTCATATTTAACTACGTTTGAAAGTAAACAGACACGAGTTAGGCAGATTTAGGCAACAAAAGGCGCCTTAAGTTAACTATTGTTGAGTAAACAGACACAACTTATAACACGGCGTCTACAAAAGCTATAATTTATGCCATGTCATATGTTCAAGTTATACGTTTTTCTATCCAAATTTGAAGTGGGCAAATTATGTTAAGACATTTCATAACTGAAAATTAATTTATACAGGCAAAAAAGATAAAAATTGAATTGAATTTGAAGTGAAATAAATTTTTGGCGTTAAATATCAAATTTATGGCAAACAGAAAACAGCAAAGCTGACAAGACAAAATGTTTAACTTTTCTGGTTTGACATATTTATGTTATAACATATTGTAACATAACATTAGACATTTTCATGGTAAGACATAAACATAGTCATCAAGGCCGTAGCAGGATATTATTTCGGGGGGGGGGGGGGTTTGGATTTGAGTACTTCAGTACTGGAATCATTGTGTATATTGTTACGAAATTTCCTGTCTCTTTTTAGGATAATTTCGATCTCTTACACTTTTTTGAGTTTGATCACTGGATTGTGTAGAAATCAAAAACACAAACTTTATTTAATTATAAAATGGTTTATTTAAATCAAAAACGTTAGTTTTTACACGGTACAATTCTTTATTTCTTTTGTTTATCGATATTCAAACTCTAATATTAATTTGGCACTGTATAGACAACCGTTTCACTATATTGCTTAAAATCAACTGTGTCACTCTATTACTTAAGACCAACTGTGTTTCGACAGCTCAGATGAAAACGTTTTATACTAAAGTCACTTCTTTCTTGAACGATCCACCACTATCTACCTTCGACTTTGATAATGTCGTACTGCAGCGCCATTCGGTTTATCATTTTTAGTGCTGGCCGCTAGATGGTGATCGAGAACTTTCTGGCATAAACCAGAATAACGATAATTTTTCTCGGTTGTCGATTTTGATAATGTCGTACTGCAGTACAGAAACCACACTGACTGCTAGATGGTGTTCGAGAACTTTCTGGCATAAACCTTCTCTAGTATAAAGTGCCAGCCTTTCGATATGGACTACCTTTAATTTACCTTTATTGCCGGAGTATTTTTTGATTCGATACACAACGTCATTAATCCTTTTGACGATCCGGTAAGGTCCCTCCCAATGAGTCTGTAATTTAGGAGATAAGCCTCGTTTTCGTTGTGGGTTATATAGCACCACTAGTTGACCTTCTTGAACCCTCCAGTATTTGCTCGCAGCTCATACCGAGCTTTCATCTTGTCGCTAGCCAATTGAGTACGTCTCCTGATAAGCTCGTGTATATCCAGCCAGATCTTCTTTTTTCCGCGACATTTAATCGTCAGCATGGGTCGTTTCTGAGACAACGCTTACTCCGTACTTCAAATCTACTGGAAACCTTAACTCCATACCAAAAATGGCTTTTGCTGGCGTGACTGTAGTGGTATCGTGTGTTGACGAACGATAAGCCATCAGAAACATTGGTAGATGCTCATCCCAATCTTTTTGTCCTTTGTCAACAACATTTTTCAGATATTCCTCTAGAGTACGGTTGAACCTTTTGACCATGTCATCGGACTGAGGATGCAATGCTGTGGTGCGTGTCTTCTGTATTCTGCTATCCTCTCAAAGGGAGGTCCAACGTTATAATGATGCATTTTTTCCCGAGTCAGCAACTGTTTCTTGGCATCCTACCCAATAGAACCGTTTCTTTATTTTCTCTGTGGTTTTAGTTATGCCCAGATGTCCACCACTCGATCCATTGTGATAATCCGTGATTATTTCCTTAAATTTTGCCTTTGGAATAACCAGCAGTTTTGAGCGAATTTTACCATTTTCGCTTTCCCAGATTCGGTAGAGGCAACCATCATGCAACTCCAAAATTTCCAATTGTGCTCAGTATGCTTTACAGATTTGGCTTTCACTTAAGATTTCTTGCCACGCCGGTTGCCTACCCAGCTCCTTATACTTAATTATAGTTGGCAAATCTGTATCACTGCGCTAGTCCCGTTGTAGCTCCTCTTTTGTCCACTTTTCTTCAAGCAAAACGTTCATAAGGCGCACATGTATTGTTCCAGCTTTATTTTCCGTTCATGAACAATGACCGCATTCAATTTTACATGGACGACGGGAAAGTGCATCCGCATTTCCATGCTGGATTCCTTTGCGATGTTCTTTGGTGAAATAATAGCTCTGTAACCGCTCTATCCACCGTGCTACTTGAACCTCAGGATCCTTGAATTGAAATAGCCACCTTAATGCCGCATGGTCTGTCCTCAGGAGAAAGTGCTGTCCATATAAGTACTGATGGAAGTCTTTCACGCATTCCATTACTGCCAGTAACTCTATTCGAGTTACGCAATAATTCCTCTCAGGTTTCGACAGAATTTTGCTGAAACATGCGACGAATTTTTTTTTGTCCTGTAGACAATAATTCTTTCAGCTTTTGGAATGCAGTTTGCTGTGCACCACTCCAATCGAATCCAATTTTTCTGTGTCAGCTCATGTAGACTGCCTGCGACATTTGCGAAACCAGGAACAAAACGTCTGTAGTAAATGGTCGTGGCCAATTTTTCACACAGAATCGCATACTTCCGTCCTTTATCTTGACAAGTACGATCGGTGAACTCCACGGGCTTTCTGATGGTGCAATGACATTTTCTCGCGCCATATCCTCTATAAGGCCCGACATTTCCATCTCTCTTAGCGAGTGCTAGTCTCCTTGGAGGTTCACGAATTGGCTGAAAATTACCTGTATCAATACGATGTTTGACAACTGATGTTCGGCCATTATTTTCTCCTTTGGACGCAAATATCCGCCAATGCTTTTGCAGAAAACTTTTTGCTTTATTTTTGTTCTGGGCAGACAACTAACTCTTTCGTCAATACTTCCAAAGCCGATGATTTTGTTAAAGTTGTACCTTTTGTGTCCTGCTGATCATTTTCACAATTTATAACAGCCGTAACTTTCTCATATTGCGCTATTAGTTCACCTTTTTGTATCCATTTCGGCTCATTTCATGGATTCAAAATTCGTATTGGTATTTTGCTGTCCGCTCTTGTTTTTACTAGGGTTTTTCCAATAATCAGGTCTTTTTTTAAATTTTTCTTATCTGCTTCCACTACCCAATGATGGCTTGTCCCACAGTCTTCACTTGTTGTAGCCCAAAAATTTTTATCGGTGTTGGGTTCAAGTCGATAGCACTCACTTATGTGGACTCTTGTAATTGTTAATTTTTTCTCCACAGCCAATGTCTAAAGGCACCTCTACATTGGCATACCTTAACGTCTTTTTCTTAAGATTCAAAATGAACCCGTGAACACACTAAATCAATTTTCTGGGTTTATATTATAATAGTTTGATAATGATGAATAAATGATTAAGGGTTAAATTAAATACAATATATAATACAATAAACAAATTTGATGTATACAATACTTGATTTTCTATGTTATTTGATGTTTGATGATGTTTTGTTTGTGGTCCAACATTGAGTTGCTGTTTTAAATGTTGGTGAAGCAAATTATGTTGAAGTTGACGAAATTTGAAATTTATGTTGGTTTTTGGTTGATGTTAAGTGTCTTTTTGTATTGATGAATTTATGTTGAAAAATTTTTGGATTTTTTATGCACTGTGGTATGTGAACTTGTTGAATGTTTAATGTTACATTCAACGTTAAATGTTTTATTTTTTCACTGTATTGTATTTTTTGATGTGTAAATTGTTCAATGTCACTGTGAGTTGTAAACCTTCTGATTTTTAGTTTAAACACTGTTTATTGTCAATTTATTAATATTGTGTGATTGGTGTTTAAACCGTAAAATGTTTTATGTGGAAATTGCAGATTGTTCGTAATGTTTAACTGTGATTTTATGATTTTTAACTGCGCATACGCGGGAGGGTTCGCTGACTTTTTAAATAAAGTACAAGATGACGATTGAACTTTGCGCGTTTTTGCTCGTTGTTGCTGTAGCCACGACGAGTAAAGGTGCACCTTGCGGTGAATAGCAAAAGTGAGGCAGATATGCACGATGCACACTAGTTTGCGTTGCACGTAAACAGCATCCATTATCACCTTGTAATATTTCTGCTCCGCCACTGGCACCGTCTGCAATACTTCTGCAGCTGCGCCTTTTAATGCCACAATTAGCGCTGCTGCCGCGCTATTGTTATCCCAAAAATTATGAGCAGATGTTGTTTCGAACTGGAGCTTGAAAACACTAAATGGCGTTGTTCCATCGTACGTGGGTGCCTTAAGCCTCTCTGTGCTGATTTCTCTTATCACTTGAGTGGCTGGTGCACTTACTTCTAACTGTTGAATCCTTTTATTAACGTCTTTAAAATTATTTTGAACTTTTTCAAGATTATCGAAGAAATCCACAAATAACAATAAATTTAAAAAACAACAATGTCCCCACTCATTTTTTGATTATCTTGCAGTCATGGAATCCCATAATTGCCGCAACATAACAACAAATTTCTTTTGCTATAATGGCGTTCAAAGAAAATGATCTACGATTTTTATAATAATGATTGGTGTGAAAGACATGAAGTAAGAAAGATATGAAACATTTGATACCAAAAACCTTGGCTCATTTAGACCAAAAAAAGATTAGTGTGAACTCTGTGCACGATGCAAAAATGACATCGACTAAGCAAAACAAGATTTTTCCAGCAAATGCTTACTTTTGGTCGCCATAGTCATGACTGACTCGAACGGACAGCGTTTAATTTTTATAGCTGAACAACTACTAATCTGTAGAGCCATTCTGGAGATTTTGCGAGACTAATGTACGGCAATTGATTTTTGTATAAATAGATTATAAGTAAAAGAGTGGAGACAGGCAATCAAGAAATTGTTGTGATTTTATTAAACTGCGAGTAAAGATTAAATGCATCTCTATGTATTGGGAATTGTTCGTCTAGCACACGAAATTTTAGTACGAACGGAAGTTTTGATATTTGTAGAACAAAAATAACGTCAAATAGTAGTAAAGTGAAACGATTCAAATGACAAATTCGTCTAACAATTGCATTAGAAATAAAATTCAAAAATTTGACAACTACTTCGTATACCAATTTTAAGTTGGCGAACGGAAACACCAAAAATCGTTCGCAATACATAAAGATGCTGTAAGTCTCTTCACAAATCACGTTTCTTTTGTTTGTTTATTAGTCGTAAAGATTTCTGAATTATAAAATATGAAAGGCATGTAAGATAGATATTTCAAAATAAAAAATTAGCATTTGGGCGATCTCAAGAAAATTTTTAGGTGTCACGTGTGCGCCAGCTATTTGAGAGCTCTGCAAAGAAAATAAAGTTGAAGAATACCTATGTACATCAATATCAAAAACGATAATAACACTTGTATGCTTTGATTTACTTCCTTGTGTTTTAATATCACAAAACTTAGCTTTTTAAATATAAGTGTACATAGTTACAATTTGGCGGTCTTCGTTAAACAGCTTCGATTCCAGACGCACAAAAACAAATTTGTTAATGTTCGGGAATTTTACACTAGCTCAGGAATAGAGGGTCAAATATATTCCAAAAACCGCTTGAAAATAAATGAAATGCCAAGCTAATATAATAAATTAAACATAGCTGACACTATTACATGTCTGTGAAGCATTTTTCAATTTTGCAAAAAATAAAAATTGTTCTGCAATGTGCCCTACTTGTGCCATGATGTGCCGAATTTCAAATAAAAATTGTTCGTAAGATTCGATTTTCATGAAGTTGGCGTCGCATTTGTCACATTTATAAAAAAGTAACCTTGTGCTGTAATGTTCTGTCATGTGCTATAAAAGGTATAAAATAATTCCTGGAATTTCGATCTTCATGAGCCGAAACATTTTTTCCTTGTGAAGTTAGCCCAACATTTTTATATTTTTCAGAGTAATTCATTTAAATTAATTTTATTGAAATTATCGGTAAACCTACAAATGGCCATAAAACGGGTAAAACAATTTTTTCCGTTCTTGATCTTGTTTGAAATGAACCGTGTCGGTAAAATTATTTACCTTAAAATGGCTATAAGACGAGTAAATGAGCAGCTCCGATTTTGCGGATCATGTATTTGGATCTCCGGACACTAAATAATAATTGTGCATTTTCAGATTTGGTAGACAATTTTTTCGATCTTAATCTTGCTTGAAGCGAACCGTGTCTGTGTTGATGAAAAAAAATTCAAGAAAAAAAACTCATACGCTTAAAAACTTTTTAATTGAAAAAAAAACGCAGCTGGCTTACGACCAATATCTTCCACAAAATAATATTTCATATTATGAAAACTTTGAAAAAAAAAATTATGAAGTTGCGTTATTTTTTAAGGAAACATCGACAGTTTGAAAAAAATCCTTTCAGAATTTTATTTTCTTAATTTTAACGGACAAAGTTGAAGTGTCGATAGCTTTGAAACTTGGGCCCTTTCAGCAAAATAAAAAAATACGGGTCCCCTAATTAACAATGTAGAATGATATCTGAAAATTTGAAGCAAATCAGTGACTTGATTTGGATTTTTTTCCGATTTGAAATATAATGTGCCATAAAACATTTTATAGTATTAAACTTACGTTCTCTTTTGCTTTCTTTGCTGTCATCTTTCCATAATTCAAAAGGATATGGTATTACTGATCCTAATGCATCTAGAAATGACATCGATTTTATTGAACCTTTGAGACGAATCGTTGGCCCTCCTAAAAAAAAAGAAAGAAGAATCAATACACTTTAAAAAAAAAATTTGAATAAATCAAGTTTTTTTATTTAAAACTAGCCCACCTCGCTCGGGCAGCAATTGATATTTTAAGAGTTGATTTTTATGGGGTCTTATAAGCTTTGCTTGTTACAACTACTGTCCAGTTCATGCTTGTGTCTTTTAATGTTTTCGTACCGAATTCGAATATATGTAGTAACTCATAAGCAAGCCTTTTCATTAAATAAAGTCTCGAACTGCATTGTTCTAATTTTGGCACTTTTTGTTTAGTATTGCTTAAGTAAACATTTCTAAAACAAATTTGTATCGTATATGCGGAGTACCTGCGTTTGCACTCGAGGACAATCAGAGGTTTTGAGTGGAGAGTCTGCGAGAGGCCACCACACAATCTCTGAGCATTAGAAAACAATAAAGCAGCGGGCGCTAATCGTATAGTTTCCGAAATGTTGAAAGTTTCTCCGGAGTTCACCACTGAGCTTATGTACCCTATTCTTACCAAAATTTTGGGAAAAGAACGAATACCTCAAGACTGGCTCATAGGAACTTTAATAAAAAGTCCTAAAAAAAGAGATTTATGCCAGATCTACAGGCGCAGCATGATTCTATCAACTCCGTCCAAGATCTTGACAAAAATCCTCCTGATCGGAGTCAGCGGAAACAGACAGGATTTCGCCCGAACAGTTCTTGTATCGATCTAATTAATACCCTTCGCATTACCGAGCAACATATAAATGGGTGGCCTGCCGGCTCGCTACATTTAATTTGCATCGACTCCAGTACTGTTCTTGATAACTTAGCGCCCACGATTATAAATCTGATTAAGGCTAAACACGAAGGTAGAGTATTATGTAACCGGAAACTTCTGAATCTTTTGATACTGTCTCAAGTCTGCGTAAAGGTTGTTTTCTGTTACCAATCTTGTTTCTGACAGTTTTTGAGGATGTCGTCAGCACAGCTCTAGACTCTACGAATCGTGGCATTCAATGGACTTTCAGCGAAAATCTGGAAGAATGGGCTTATGCCCATGACATATGCTTCCCCGCTTTCAAGTAGTCAGACATGCAAAAAAGCTCAATCCTGTCAGATCTTCTCCGCAAGAAGTTGGTGTGAAGATTAACATAATTAAAACCAAAATCATTTTTATTTCGTTGTTGCAAACGAAATGGTTATAGAAATTGTGCATTTTGTTTATGATAATAATAATTGCAAACACTATAATGAACATGGTGTCACATTTATTTTTAAAGGTGGGTTTTGTTGATAAAATGATTTTATTTGCCACCTCATTTCATTGTCTACCTGCATTGCTGGCACAAAATGTGGTACACATCTTAAAATATCAGGCAAATGTGGCAAGTTGTACTAGGTTCGGTTTTTTTTTTTGAGGTTGAAAAAAACGAAAAAACACGCAAAATGTTGAAAAAATATGGAAAGTATTTAAAAAATTGAAAGGGATATTAAACTCATGTAGAAGCAATTTAGATACATACAATTAGATAGTGGAGATAGAAGCCAATCGGAGTAGGTTCTGACTTCCGGCCTGAGGTTCAAAATGCAGAAAAATCGGTATTTTTTTCCAAACTAAGGTCTTCTGACGTAAAATTAAAATATCCTTATGATTTTTTTATATTTGAAATATCATAATAACTGATATCTTACAGTTTTACGTTTTAGAAACTACATTGGTGTCTCGCTAATAAAGATTTTATAGATATAATTTTGCAAAATCAAACAAAAATTTATTTTTCAAAGAAATTATTTAAATATTTTTATTGTTGTTATTATTTTCTTTATTTTTAGTTTAAATAAATCAATACGAACAAAAAGTATTGCATAAAATCTGCACTCTTCCGGTTTAAATACCAAAAAAGTTAGTCTTGATTTGGTGCTTCAGCGGCGGCAGTTGAACGAAACCACACCTTAACGTAGAATCTTACTATAAGCATGGAAATGTCGCGTAAACTCAGTTCTTCACGTACTGTTAGCTTGAAGTCGTCTCTTAAAATATAAATTTTTAAGTAATAAATAGCCTTAGACATCCAACGTGCGTCCGGGCTGTCGAAAACGGACTATTTCCTTCGAAACTATTCCAAAAAAAAAATCAGAGTAAGCCATTTCATTTTTTGCCAATTCATTAGTACAGAATTCAATAATTACAGATTTTGTGTAATTTAACTGTTTTGCCACATACTCTACGAGTATACCAGCTTAGTAGTTTTTTATCCATTGCGTTCCACTTGGCCTTAAATCTGTCAAATATTGGAACGTTAACACCTGATCACCCATTTTCGATTCAAATGCAGCTGGCAACTATAATTCATAGATGTGATGTCGGCAAGGAACAAGACAAGACAACGACAACGAGCGAGTGTAGCTCAGTACATGGAAAATAAGTACGACTATGAAATATTTTAGAAAATCGAAAGCTTTCCTTATTTTTTTGCATTTGCACCTTAAAAACATAGTAAAATCATTATTTATGGAACGATCCAGATCATCTATTAAGTTTTGAAAAAAGTAGAGATCTTGTCCATTGATTACAATAATGTTTGGAATATTAAAAAAATCGTAACAAATTTTTTTTACATTAAATGATTTTACTTGCAGAAAATACTTATTTTGCGAACTTCAAGCTCAAGTCGAAATTTGATATATGTTGGTTTCTTGTGTAACCTCACATTTCTAGAGAGTGTCCCGAATGATATCAACAGTTTCAAAAATAACGGCCACCCTAGTGTACATATTTCAAATTTCACAGAATCACTAACATTTTTTACTTTCTCCATACCAGAAGTGCATTAAGTATAATCGCTTGGCCGGAATACACTTACTGTTGTGCTTCTTCGCTTCTTTTTTTGTTTGTAAAAATCTTTAAATAATCTTACAGGTATACATTAGATAATTACTTATCTACATAGTCTACGCGTCGTTGTAACAACTCCAGCTGTTCCTCCTCCAACTTCAAGTTGGCACCTTCATTTTTAAGTAAAAAATTTTCGATAAACAGACGTACACTATTTTTAAATCGCGTCAGTTTTTGATTTTTGGCAACACGTTCAGATGCCTGTCGTGTATCATGTTTATCTTTTGCCAGCATCAGTCCTAAGAGAATCTCTTTCATAAGCAGAAAACTTAATTGATCCAATTGCAGAAAGACGACGACTTTTACAACAGAGAGCACCAGGTTACCGTTTAAAATTAAATGCAATAAAAATTTGGCCGTATTCATATATCTATTGCTTGGACAGTGCATTAATTTTGTTGATGCGATCCCACGTAGCAACCAAAGTTGAAACTTTCGATTATATTTACAGAAATTTTATGCTAAGTGCGCATGGTAGTGGTTGGGATGCGTTATTTTGCATTTTAATTTTTTCAGCAAAAATATTAAAATTCGATTATCGATATATCCGATGCTTCTTTCTCGATGTATTTCGATGCTGTTTGGGAATATCCATCATTGATATTTCGATAATATTTGTTATTTGCCCAACCCTAGTTTGCATACGTCTTTTCTCGTTATGCTGTTCACTCAGCTCGTATCGAACATATTCAACAAAATTTCTTGAAACTTGTCTTATAGCGTAGACAGACGGCAGCGCTAATTTGCATTACCAGACTTAATTCAAATTAACTTGTGAATTATATCCATCCTAATGCGCATTAACTCTGATGTAAATGCACAAAATCAAACTGAATTTATACTGCATTTAGCTATTTCAATATGGCAACACAGCCTATAATTCTAATGTCATTGAATTTTCATTGTGAATGCGTCATTATTTGTGACACTTGAATTTATTATTTATACAAAGATGAATGAACTTTTTTCAAAAATATATGAATCGATGTTTCTCCCACTTGATCCAATGTTTATATATGTGAATTTTGATCTGCGAAAGCAAAAATGAAGCAAAAATGTAAAAGTTTTCAATAACCTTTAAAAAAAATTTACCTATAATCACAACTTGCCAATAAAATGTGGTAGTCTACTGCATCCTCTTTTTTTGGTTGAATTTCAATATGACAACCATCTACAGCTCCAAAGCATTGCGGAAACCCGAGGTGTGCGAACCCATCACCAATGAAAAGATAATTTTATATATACAAATTTCCACAATCGCCTTTCCGAGTGTCCAACTTCGATCCCAGCTTGTAACAACACGTTCAGACTTATGTTTGCTTGAAGTCTAATAATTTTGCTGTTATGGAGCAGTTTCAGCAAAAGTAATTTAAGCTTTTTTTCGTATAAATAATGGTTATGCACCAGCAGCATAGCTGCTAATCTCAATTGTTGCCTTCTATCCATTTAAAATTGATAAAAATTGTAATTTGTTGATAAAAAAGTCAGCTGTTTTTTAAATACACAAAACTGTCAGCTGTTTTCTAAATGCAGAAAATTGTCTTCTGTCAGGGTAAAATGTTAATTTGCATTAGTTAATTTTTAATGGGCATTAACGCTGCCGTCTGTCTACGCTATTACGGTCTTTAAATTTTGTTGATCCGATACCATCTTATAGTGCTAGCTGTTTACTGTTAAATTTAAAAACTTTGGAACTCAGTTGCAAGGTTCAGGCCCTAATTTGTCTTTATGATATGTTAAATGGCAATATTGAATGTAAAGTTCGTTTGGAAAACATCAGCATTAATGTACTTGGAAGGCATTTACGTAGCTTCAGTTTCTTTTATGTTAAGGCTAATAGAACCAATTATGGCCTGAATGAGCCCGTAATTAGAGCTTTAGTTGAGTTTAATAAACTGTGTATAAATAATTGTATAAATAATGGGTTTAATTTTTGCAGAAATTAAGTTGTTATCAAAAATAATGTAATGAGTTATCTTTTATAAATATGTTATACCTGATATTATATACTTAAGTCTTTATATTACGTTTTTAAGTTTTATATGCTAGTCTAGTCAAGATCCTTAATCTTGTGTTCATAGACTTAAATAAACAAATAAATATTTTTGATGTGAAAGGAAAGGTACGCAATTATTATGCGGTATAATAAATTGAATTTTTTCTAAACTTTATTAAATGTTTCTGACTAGCAGCCATGAGTTATTTTAAGTTTTTTGTCTTAAAATACAAATTAAAATTTCATTTCATTTCATTTTATTTAAGTCTATGGACAAAATATCCTTACAGACTAGCATTAAAAATAATTTAAAAATAAATAATATTACAAAATATAGCGAAATAACATTTTTTTTAAAAGTCAGCTTGTTATGGGGAAAATCAAGTGTCAAATATAAAGCAAGCAATTTATTAAAATTAAGCAAAGCTCTAGTTAGAGGCTCATTTAAAGCATAATTAGTCTTATGAGAACTGACATAAAAGATAGTTGAAAAACGCAATTGCCTTAGAGGCACATTAATACTAATTAGACTTAAAAGTCACAAACAATATCATACACAAACATTAGTGAATGAATCTTACGCCTGGTTTCAAGAGATTTCAAGTTTATTAATTGGCAACGGCCGCTATAAGAAGGTAAATGATCAGAGAATTGGATACCCCTCAATGCAAACTTGATAAATTTTTTCTGAATTCGCTCCAGACGCATTGAATGTATCTCATAATATTATTATGCTGCCCTCATTCATATTATTATGCTGCCCTTTCCCTATTGTAGGGTTCTATATTTTTTTTATGCCAAATTTCATAAAACTCGATCCAAGCTGTTAAAACATGTTTTCTGGTTAAAGGTGTGGCACCACCCATTAAATATCTTTCGTCAGGGTTATATCTATCTCTGCATCGGGTTTCATCAAAATTGGTTCATTAGCTTAGCAGTAAAGACGTATGAAACTCTTTTGTCAGGAGAGTGGCACCACCACCCACAAACATTTTTCCTCAGGAATCAATCTATCTGCATACTAAATTTCATCAAAATCGGTTAAGCGGCTCAGCCGTGACAGCATTTTTTCCATTAGAGGTGGTGCCACGCCCAATGGAAAAGCAAATAGTTTTTAAGACATTTCTTATGGATTCCATCTATCTCCATAGCAAAGTTCATCAAAATCGGACCAGTAGTTTGGCTGCTAAAATAAGCCTACTCAACTAGGAATTTGTGGTGGCTTCATATCTTCTCCTGATATGTCGTATAATAAACGTATTCATATTATATCGCCGTATAATTGTGAATTTTCTCACACAGACTTAGATTTCGCCGGTCCCTTTGATGTAAGAAATTGCACAGGCAGGACGTGCTTGATAACAAAAAGTTATGTTTGTGTATTTATTTGTTTTTCAACAAAAGCCATTCATCTTGTTGCACCCTTAAGCCTTTCCACTGAAGCATTTCTTTCTGCTTTTCAAAGATTTGTTTGCTAGGCTAGAGTGTCTCCTTCATTTGTATTTCGACCATGGCACAAATTTGGGTTTCTAAGCCAAGATTTTGTAAAAGCATTCAATTCTCCTTTGACTTCAAGGTATAGCCATCAGAACTTGCCTTGGCACTTATTTCCGCCTGGCGCTCCACATATGGGTGGGCTGTGGGAAGCTGGAGTGAAGAGCTTCAAATTCAAAAAAAATAAAAAGATTGCTGATCCGAACAAAGTTACATTTGAAGAACTCTACACATTTCTTTCTAATCGGCACTTCACTGCTTATTCCTGTCGAACCTGAAGTTCAAAAGTCCTCAATTTCCATAATAAATCATTGGCAGAGGCTCAAAGCTCCCCAACAGCATTTCCGTGCTCATTGGAAAACCGAAAATCTAAAGGAGTTAAAAAAATTTAAAAAAAATGAAAAAATTTAAATGAAAATTACATGGTTGTAATTTGAAAAGATAATCTACCTCCCCACGAGTGACGTTTGGTAGGAATATAAAAGTTCATCCTGGAATTGATAAAAATTGTTCGAGTAGCCGACGCGACCACTGATGGAGTTGTGGTCAGTCCTCCGATTGTGAAAATCGTTGCTCTGCCAGTTAATTAAAAAATTTAAATTTGTAAAACAGATGCCCAAGAACTCCTCTTTACTTATTTTTATTTTTCCTGCAAAATGCTAAAATCCAAGTAATCTGCCGTTGTAGAGAGAATTTGTAAGCACAAAATAAACTATTTTTATTTGTCCTCGTCAGCGTGCTTAACGATTTTGCAAGACGTTTTTGGAAACGAACATTGAGGCATGCATACGCAGTGGACTCCTGTACAAATAATGTTCAACTTGTTTGGCACACAAGCATACACAAATATCATGCCTCAGCAAATATCTTGTCGATATTTCCATGAAAAGCACCACACGCTCTTGCATATGCATGAAAGGCTACGCAGCAACAGAAAATATCCCAACATTCACTTGAGAGGACTCTACCACCTACTATCATGTCCCAAATTTCCGTGAGCTTGCTTCCAAGATCAATTGTAAAGCTCGAAGTACAGGGAAAGTTGCATTACACACGAGTACTTCTTGATCAGTGTACCACTGCTAGTCGCATATCTACAGCTCTAGTTCAGCTTCACTAAATTTCAACTATTTCCATTTCCATATTGTCGACAACAGAATATCGTTGCAGACACCTTAAAGAGAAATTGATGAGAAAATCAAGGTTTTAGTTCTTTGATTGCATTGCAAGTGGTGCGCTTGTAATCTGTAAAATCTGCAAGAGTGAATTTCACAAGGTTTAAATTGAATGAAAGTCTTTTTGGTGGTCATTACATTGTGTTTGTTTGCAATAGTTGTTTGGACGTACCAATAAATGTTGTCCAAACAATGATCAACTTCATGCCTTTTGTGATGCATCGGATAAGGCCTACGGAGCTGCAATTTTCGTGCGTGCAACATTAAAGGATGGACACACAATCGTAAGATTACTATGTTCAAAATTCCGAACGGCAGCTCTGAAAAAACAAACAATTCCACGCCTGGAGATGTGTGCAGCAGTCCTCAGCACCACGTTGATGAAAAGGGTGAAGAATGATCTTAGCCATAAAGGACAAATAAATTTTTGGACGGATTCGGAAATTGTGCTCTACTGGATAAACTCAAAATCATCTACACTTCAAACGTTCGTCGCAAATAGGATTAGTCAGATCTAAGAATTAACGGCAGCAGATCAATATTGACACGTCTCGTCAAGGGCCAACCCAGCAGATGCATTGTGACGAGGATTGATGCCATCAAAATTGCCAGTCAGTCACTTGTGGTCCTTTGGTCCATTGTTTTTACAAGGAAATGAAAACAAATGGCCAACTAAGTTCACCTACTTAAGTTATAACCCACAGTGTCCATAAATAAAGCAAAAGCCTCCCTACGTAACTGAAACCATGTGTATCAATAAAGATGATGAACAAACCACATCCAATGTTACCTCAGTGGCAATGCATTCACAAAGGAATTGGATTTACAAAATCAATCATGTAAACTTATTCAACACACTTCAACGAGTCGTAGGTTACATACTTCGACTTATACGTCGCATGAGTTAACGCTAAGCACACAGGAACTAAATGAGGCTCTTTTTACAATCATCAAGATCATTCAAAAAACGATTTCAGCGATGAGCTCAAGGAATTAAAGAAAGATAGGACGGTAAAGCCTCAAAGCCCATTGGCCACCTTTTCTCCATTCCTAGACAAATAAGGTGTCATTCGTGTTAGAGGAAGATTGGAAGCCTCATCATTAAATTATGACGACAAGCGTCAAAATCTAGTTCCCTACAATGACACATTGACGAAGCTTTTAACGGAAAAGGTACACAAGGAAAATATGCACTGTGGACCTCAAGCGCTAATTTCGTTCGCAAGACAAAAATTCTGGCCAATTAAAGCAAAAATTATGGCTAGAGAATTCATCCAACGGTGCGGTAAATGTAGCAAGGCAAAACCAAAGATGTACTCCCAAATAATGGGAAACTTACCTGCTGACAGAATAACACCTAATCGACCATTTATTACTACCAGTATCGACTACTTCGGACCAGTATGGATACATTACAAGATTCGAGGAAAACATCCTCAAAGAGCTTATGTAGCAGTATTTTGCTACTTCACCTGAAAAGCTGAAAAGCTGTCCACTTGAAGCTGGATAGCGACCTTACAGCAGATGCTTTCATAGGAGCTTTAAAAAGATTCATTGGTCGAAGAGGCCATTGTGAAACTATTTCCTGTGACAGTACAACAAATTTCCTCGGTGCCAGTAACCAATTACAGGAATTAAAAAATATTCTTCAATCACAAAGATCTAATGAGAAGATATCGACGGAATGAAACAATGGAAGCTTTTAAATTCTTACCTACAAGTTCCCCTCACTTTGGAGGCCTATGGGAAGCAGCTGTTAAGTTTGCAAAAGGTTTACTCATAAAAATCTTGACATCAGCATCCCTTACTTATGAGGAACTCGAAACAACGTTGATTGAAGCAGAAGCCATTTTGAATTCATGACCTCTAGCTCCTATGTCGAATGACCCAAATGATATGACAGCTCTTACACCAGCTCATATTTTGATTGGAAAACCAATTAATTCATGCATTGATCCAACGACCACACCCGCTAGTAACTCATTGCTAACAAGATGGAAACTGGTGGAAGGAAGAATTCTGGAAACGATGATATCTGGAGTATTTGAATGAACAACAGTATCGTCACAAGTGAAAAGAACAAAGTCCAAATGCAAAGTCTCGTCAAATGATTATCATAAAATATATCAATGCTCCTTCATTAAGGTGGCATTTAGGGAGAATTGAAAAGGTTTATAATGGCCAAGATGGAGCTGTGCGCGTTGCAGATGTTCGGCCAATTACGGGGAGGTACATGAGTTACCAAAACGTGCATTAAAAGCATCAGTCGTCACCAGCAAAACCGTATGGACTACTGTTATGATTGCACTACTAATGCTACCACTAGCGTTAGCGCAAAACATTAAAATACAGAAGTTCAACTCAGATATTGGTATACATTTTGAAGAGATTGGAAGACTCAAACTTGCTACAAGCCAATGGAATCTCATTGTCTACTATGACTTGGAACCATTAAGGACTGACATCACCACGCTGAAAAATGGCATGACATTCCTTCATCATATATGTGACAGAATAAATCAACAATGTAGTTGTAATACCACTTCATCTCATTTTCAACATATGTATGGCTGATGTTGTTCAATTAGACAACTCCATTTTGCCGACATAGCGTGTAAAAAGAGGTGCTCTGAATTTTGTAGGAAATGTGGCGAATTCACTTTATGGAGTACTGGACTCCGATTATGCTGAGAAATTGTCACATACAACAGAGGAACTAAAAGACAATGAAGATGACCTATCGAGACTGCTAAAAAACAAAACATCAGTCATAGACTCCACTTTTAACTCAATAAAAATAGATCGAAACGCTACTAAGGTTAAATACGAGCAAGTGGAAAATTCACTGAATATCCTCGCTAAATCAATTGAATCCGTCGAAGAGCCTGAATATCAATTCCTGTTATTCCAAGCTTTGACATCATTATCACATCAACTGTTACTAATAATAACCAACATACAGCGGGTGCAAGCTGCGCTCCTCGACGACTTGACCGACACGCATCATTGAAAAATAAGCCCCGATTTACTATCTGTTGATCAACTTCGCAAGGAACTAAGAAATATCAAGGCTCACAAGCCAGCTAACTTGGATATACCAGTTGAAGATTATAACGCCACACAATTACATAAAATCATTACTGTCCAGGGAGGCGTAACGAATGATAATGCAGTACTTCAGATTTCACTTTCACTGACTATTCAAGAACAATTTGATATACTACAAATTGCCCCTATTCCAACCATAGTTAACAATGCACTAATTGCAATTGATAAACATATGGATCAGTACATACCTTTGAGACAAGGTAATCATTAAATCCTGTATTATTATTCAAAAGGATCTGGTTGTATTCAGCACTCGTTCCAGGTACCACAAGGAATATCAAGCTTGTTGCTGTGAGCTTGGACTGCTCCATGCACCTGCAACTTAAAAAAATTCCACAAAACTCAACATGGATTCACAAAACCAATGGGTCTTTGCGTTAAAATTTCCCACTCGGTTGACGACAGTATGTGACCAGAACTCGCAATAGATATCTTTAACAAGTTCTGGGACTCTCACAATTGCACCCCAGTGTGTTGCCAAAATCAATATCTTGACACTGAATAGATTCCATATAATATCCAGCGCAATACGAACTGGTTTCGGAAGTATTCAAAGGTTATCCACACTGGAATAAGTACGAGCCGTATTGCAAAACCACACCATTTTTAGTTACGATGACCAAATAAAAAATCTGACTGAATTACAAATGCTACTAACAACAGAAAATTGTATGCTGTCCCATAAAATCCAACATCAAAACATTCGCAATGCCGCATTTGCCAGCACAATATTAATTTTGGTAGTCATAATAATATTATTGCTGTGAAGCAAATAGTAAGACGATTCACAGTAAGAACAACAACACCTATAGGTGTATATATACCCCAGCCACGTTCGACTGTACAGCACAAAACCGACTTTGCTATTAATTTGCACAGCAGCAGTTGAATTATATTCAACCGGGGAAGGATGTTCAGTTTTATTCATTTCATTTAATATTACATATTTTACTCATATGCAGCCCCTTAAGCACATTAACAACGTTTAATGTTGACAAAATGCAACCATTGCAATTTCATTAAAGTCAATGTTCGCTTTAAGAAGGTCATAGTTTTTATATTTGTATTAGTTTGCATGATTATTTAAATAAATTTATTTATCGATTAAGTATATACATATAATAGATATAATTTCAATAAACTTCGCCATTGTTAAGCAAGCGTTAAAGAAAAAAATATCTTTCAATTCAAATTAAAAGTTTCCTGATTTTAGTGGCCGCAAAACATAACAAGACACCCCCGATCCCTAGTAAGATGTCTTGCTATCAAAAAATACCATTAGCTGTTACTGTGGGCTTATGTGTTTGCAGCAACAACTAACCAACCTAGATAGTCCTGGTTCAATTGCCAGGATTATTGTAGAGTGATAGGCAGATAAAATAATCTCAGCCTCAAAATAATACTGACCGTCACGAGTGGCAGTTAGTCGAAGACTGAGTTTGATCTTAAAATGTTCAGAAACCTCAAAATCCTGAAAATTTTCGGTTTTTATTAATTAGATTTTTTATTTTATGTTTTTTAATTTGCGGTTGCAGCGCTCACCTCGCTTGCCTTGCCTTTTTTTTTTTTTGATTGGTTTTCTGATTTGTGTACACAAAATCTTGGCAGATTTTGCAATGTTGCAAGTGACTTGATGGCCGTTTCAAGTGCGCTTACGCAGACATCTAATTTGTATCTCCTAAAAAATTTTCAGCACTTAAATCAAAAACAAAAATTTGCAGCTTTTTTGTTCTTTCTGACGCCTGGCATGTGTTTTTTTTTACCTAAGTATATAGTACCGATAACATTGGCAGTAAGCCATTGCAGAAATAAAACTAAAACGCACATATTAGTCAAAATATTTATGCCAACCAGTTTATATTCGGAAATTTTAAAATCTCTTCTACTACCAAGTACCGGTGAGCTTCTGTTGCACAGGACACAGTTTTTGGCTAGATCTTTTAAAAGCCCGGTATTCTTTGATCCTAGATCACAATTATTACTTAATTTTAAATTTCTTCTCTATACTCAATGCACAAGTTGAATTAGAAAAAATGAAATACGAATATGTAAGTGCAAATGAATTTTTTTATCATATATAACTCATAATTTTTATAATACTCATCGCCAGCCGATGGCATGGGTCATAAACTAATTTAAATGTATTTTTCTTCATGTTGGTGTTACCAAACTAAATTGTTATTTTTCTGGCCTTAAGTCCCAACGTCACCTACAGGTAACTTGGCGTAGAACTATCAGAGGTAAAAACGTCGGAGCGTATAATAAAGAAAACTTGTTATCCTAACAAAAACCTTTTCATATATTTTCTAATATAAAAAATCCTATACTATCATCGAGGTAGAGATGTTTATATCAGATGTTGTCTTCAAGGTACATAGGAGTTAAGAACACAGAATCTCCCAACATTTACAAAGATCCTCCGCATCCCTACAAAATTATACCTTGTAATATTTAGTTGATGACTACTGCAAATATATGCTAAAAGTAAGTCAATTTGTTTGTACTATTGACAATTTCTGTTTATGAAACCGTGTACGTGGTCAGTCGCTGGGTTACTTAAGTCGAACCAGTTTTCGTGGAAAAATATTCGCAGAAAAGTTTCGCATGACATTCTTCGTCACCACAATAAACCAGCACCAAAAGATTTAAGAACATTGTTGAAGTTTGGTATCGTTAGTTTCTATAATAAACATACCACTTATTGTCACCAAAACTGGTTGTGATTTTCTAACGTCTTTCTCCGGCATTGTAATCAACAGGGTTAAAATTGATCCAAAACTTGTTCCAATCCATAATGTCGGCAGAGTTATTGAAATATCTTAAATAAACAAAACAAAAATTATGATTCACAATCCGCAAATTTCTTTTGAACAAAATACCATTTCTTCGTGTGAAACTTTCAATTAAAGCTAAGCAGGTAACTGATTCTGACGATGACATGTCAATGCTAGACATCGACGATGATCTTGATCTAGAGAATGACCCATCTAATTTATCTGAAACGAGTAAAAATAAATTTGCTTTAATATACATAGATGTAGTGGGTAACATAAGGTTTTTCAATAGGGGACGGGTAGATTTTGACTGTCATGTTTTTTCTCTGTTGTTTACATTATTTTTTTATTTTTAAGTCACTCAAGAAAAATCACAAAGGCAAGTTACAGCTTCGAGTAATACAAGGAAATGATGAAACTCTATCATGAAAGTGGGTGTATTCTTGTGGCAACGATGTGCTCTTTGCGCTCATTGTGCGATTTTACCTCGTTAGATTTTAGTTTGTGTGATTTCCTTAAGTCACCGGTCTATGCCAATAAACAACAAGTGACCGGCGTTCAAATGCAGTCTCATATATGCACGAGAGCCATCAAAAATTGGACCTATCATAATACCATAAAACCGCGGTGGCTATTTAAAAGATGTCATATTTCACACATAGTATCATCAATATGCCTTTCAAATAAAACAAAAAAATGCTGACACACAAGTTGTTTTATTCAATTTAAAATTTTCATCTAAGTGTCCCTATTGAAAAACCCCACATAAAAGTATTTTGTACTGCTTTAATATGATACAGTGCAGCAGAATGTACAGTAGTTTGAGACCGCTACAAGTATCAAAATGGTTTTGAGCACAGAAATTAAACTTTATAATATACGAGTACATATGTCTTTGTTTTACCTTGAGTAAAGTGCAACAAGTTGTGATATTTTTGAAATGTAAAAACGCGCACTTGTCAATTGAGAGCCATAAGTGTCGGAAATAGGGAAAAGGGATTTTATGACTCTTATTTATTTCAGACAGATATTTTTTTAGTATTTACAAGTAAGATTTCCTTGGAATATGTATGTGTATAAAAGATAAATACAATAAGAATATGCAAGAAGACACAGACCCAGCTCGCTTTAACTTGTAGAAAATATACTTCAACACAAAACTAGTGAAGGTGTTATCTTCAGCCAGGCAGAAATTCACATACCCTACACTGCATTGAAAGTACTTTTGAAATAAATGTTAAAAATACCTTGAAAATTAATTACTTAAAGTTTTCATAAAAACCGTGTGTGTCAATTGTGAGTTATACAAAATCAATTATTTAAAAGTGTCACACCCACTTTTCTAATTCCGCGCACTTTAAGCACAATTCAAGATATTTATGAGCTGTATCTGCGTACTTAATTCCATCACAATATCTTGCACGGTTAAATAGTTATGGCGTTATTATATATATTTGAAACCTAGTCCAATCTTAATTTTGTACACATGTTCACCAAATCGGCAAGTTTCATCAAAACTTGAAAATGTGCAGGGGTATATTTTCATAGAGTATGGGTCGATTTTGCCCATTTTTACATGCTAGCAACTTGTAAGAAAGTGTGACCTATGTGCCGAGTTTCACTGAATTAGATTGCTTAGTTTTCCCGTAAACGTGATTTCAACAGACAGACAGACACACAGACAGACAGACAGATGGATATAGCTATATCGAATATAGCAAGATTAATGGAACTGCCACAAAAAATCACGTGATCTTCAGCATCGAATTACCATTAGTTGATCCAACGGAGTTCCAATTTTTGTACTTCGCTCCAATTGCTGCACAAATAAACGATTCACTAACAGAAGTAAGAATATCTTCAAAATTTCTTGCCATCAGCCCACAACGCGATGACTTTCTATTGATGTCACAGGGACATTAATGCATGCCTTTCTCCAACTAACGAAAAAGTACTGAGCCAGAATCTACAACCAAAATATCACACAGCATCCACAGATAACAAATGCGAACTCGAGTTTTTCAACAATAAAGACTACCCAATATGTGATTTTCCAATACTCGATGATAAAAGAGTGTAGCACCAGCTTAAACGTGCTAAACATTGGATTTACGCCACACTAAGCACTGTACAACTCAATTCAGCATGAAAAGATGAACTGGAGCAATTTGAAATCACTAACAGCGGATTAATACAATTTCGCGAGGGCTGCACCATCAGAAACAGCTTTATAACATTAAGGGTCGTTCACAAATGGTAACAATATCCCAACACCCAATCAACATTCCGTTTGGGTTGAATAAACAATATACAGTACGCAGCATAAGTGTTTTTACAATGGAGAAAATACATACCTTTTTGTTTCTCCTTCCAAGAAAAGATACTTTGATTTTGTGAAGATGAGAACAACATTAAGATTAGGCTAGGTTCTAGGTTTGCAAAGGCTCTTAAAGGGGCGTAGCACAGCCCTAAATTTTAACTTTTATAACGTTATAGCTCGTAAACCGTGCAAGATATTGTGATGAAATTTGGTACACGAATGCAGATCTTATAAATCTTGAATTGCACATAAAGTGGACATAATTGTTAAAGTGGGCATGGCACTTCTTAACAATTAAAAATTTGGATTTCGTATAACTCCAAAATGGCACATACGATTTTCATTAAAATTTTAGGGATGATACCACTGAAAGTAGTCATCAATACCAGTTACGTCATTACACTGAAAAAATTCTTTTAAGGGCGTGGCACAGCCTACAATATTTATAAACGTTATAAAAAGAGAACTAACAACGCAATCGTTATTAAATTTAATAAGGCGGATACACTTGCTAAAAGGTGTCTTCTTGTAAAATTTTGGCACAATTTTGCCGGTGGGTGTGGCACCTCCCATATAAGCGAAATACGTTTAATGCTATAGATAGTGTGCTATGAGAGTAATCTTAATAAAATTTTGTGTAGAGGTGTCAGTTACTAAAAGTTTCGAAATTAAATGTAACTTGACAAGATTGCATCAGTGGGCGTGGCACCTACCTCAATAACATAAAGTTTTAAGTGCTACTTCAAGTGAATTATTGGAGCAATTGATCTGAAATTTGATGTAAATGCTTTACTGGCTATTAGGTATAGATAAGTCAAAAGCTGGCGACATAGCAACAGTGGGCGTGGCACCCCCATACAATTAAAATACATTAAGTGGCACAACTATCGAAATATGTTAGCAATCATACTGAAATTTGGTGTAAGAGGTTTGTTTATAAGAAGCTATTTCTGGATCAAAATCGGACTGGATTGCATCAGTGGGTATGTCACCGCCCTAAATTTTAGGAATAATTACGGCACATATCGCAAACTATACAAGCTTTTGTGCTAAAATTTGATTTGTTTATTGAATCAAAATTGGGCGGAATTGAAGAAGTGGGCGTGGCATATTTCGTGTTTCTCATTTCTATTCTATTTTTTTCAACATTTCCCATATTCTTTTGATATTTTCAATCTTTTACCTTTTTCCTTCAATTTCATTCGACATTTTCTTTATTCTTTCGACTTTTTCATCAATTTTTCAGCATTTTTCATATATTTCGACTTATTCAATTTCTTTCAACTTTCTTTAATGGTTTTCATATTTTTTCAACATTTTCAGTTTTTTCCAACACTTTCCAACACTTTAAAACATTTCTGAACCTTTTTACATTATTTTGGACTTATTCAACCTCTTCAACATTTTTTTAACATTTATTTAAAAAGTACTTTCAATAAAGGGTAGGGTATGTGAGTCTCGGCCTGGCCGAAGATAACACCTTTACTAGTTTATTATTAAGTTTCTTAAGTATTTGTTAAAGTGCTTAGCAAAAACTGCAAGCAACATAAAAAATTAAAACTAAACAAAAGTTGCAAATTATTAAAAGTGCAAATTATACAAAAACATATGGTGCAATTATTGAAAGTGCAATTTATGCATAATAAATAAATTAGATAATGATTAGGTGCATTGACTTAAGCTTTTTGATTTAAATAAATGTAAGAACTACTAGGTATGCAGATATGCTACGGTGAATGCTACGTAGTGCATTGACCATTAGCTTAAAGAAGAATATGCAACTTAAGTAATTTTTTTTGGTTCGATTAACTATAATTTAGTATATAAGGCAAGAATTTCTTAATTAATTAATCACATGAACAAGCAGCTTGTCATTTTTTAATTTCTCACGAAGTACTGTGGTGTTCAATTCTTAACACCAACACAAAAGAAGTCAATGCTTATGTGCCATTAGCTTACTCTATTAAGGTGTTTACTATAAATAGTTTTTGATGACCCCGATTGTCCTGCTGGCGTTCAGCCTGCCCGAAACACGCACGTTAAATTCAATGCAGATTATAAGCAAGGCGCAGCAATCACTAATAGATCAGCGCCACGAAGAAAATAGAGTTGCAGTCTACTTAAAAGATCCGACCCAAGGATCAGCAAGGAAGAGTTACAGACATGCAATTGGTTACCAACAGATTCGACACAAGGATCAGCAAGGCGGATCTAATATACTCTAACAAAGTGTTTATTATAAACACCATTTAACTTCAAAACTTATAGTAATCGACATTTCATTATCATCAATTGTTTTTTATTTGTGTGGCAGGTGCCACGCTTACTAACGCAACCCCGTCAAAATCCACATAATTTCAAAGCTTAGCTATAAGCTATAAAAGCCTCTACACCAAATTTAAAAAATATTACTCAGATTGCACACTATATATAACATTTAACAGTTTTTACCTGTATGGGAGGTGCCACGGCTACTGGTATCATTGCATCCATTTCTGGTCAAGAGATACCTTATAGCAAGTATATCTACTATTGGAAATATCAGAACGGCTGCGTTGCTAATTCTTTTATAATAACGATTATATATACTGTGGGCTGTGCCACGCCCTTCAACGAGTTTTGCCAGTATAGTGATATGGCTTCAGTGGTAATATATTTAAAATTTTTATGGAAATCGTCAGTGCCGTTTTTGAGTACTATTGAATCAATATTTTCAATTATTGTAAAATGACACGGACACTAATCTGATTCCGCAGACTTAAGGCAAAACTTAAGATATTTATGGTATGCATCTGTCTATTAAATTTCATAACAATATCTTGAATGACTTGCAAGATATGACGCTATGAAAATAAAAGTTTAGGGCTGTGCCACGCCCCTGCAAGAGTTTTTAAAAACTTCAAATCAAACCAAATCTGAATTTTTTTTTCATATGCACCAAACTCCCAAGATTCATCAAAATCGCTGCACCCATTTTTGCAATAAGGTCTGAATATTCAGACTTATATATATATATAAGTATGTGTATATACATACAATCTTAGCTTGTTTAATAATGACAGATTAAAGAAATTGCCAAGTGATCTAAAAGCAGAATGGGGTCGTTATCGCATTACATTTGCTCGAGTTGATATAGTTGTATTTGGTGCCTGGCTCTTTAATTTAGCTACGTGCGCAAGTCAAGTTGCGTCATGCGTGTCAATAACAATCACGCACACGAATGAAGAAACAAAGAGCAATGGTAAACAACCAAAGAAACGAATATGTGTGCATGACGTTACTGATAGCAATATCAACGCTATCGCATGCCCAAAATGTAAAAGGCAGCATCGCTTGGCATAGGGATGCTCAACGTCTTTGCCCAAAATTTGACAGCGAGTTGACATTTATAGCCAGAGAATGAATAAAGACTCTATCGTATGGTTCGATTTCGTTCTGATTTTAGGTCGGCAACTTTTTCCCTCTGCATTCCGTATTTCACTCACTGATTGAAACACTAACTCAAACCAACAGCGCAACAGAATGGTAACGTTCTGCTCTATGTACTAAAATCTATATTCGCTTTGTTGTGGTTTTGACTCGCGATTGCTATCCGAACCCTAACCAAATGAAGCGATCGTTTTTGTCATTAGATTAGTATTCGTGATGACATGTTTTGCAAGTCAAAAAAGGGTACTATGGTCCGGGAACCCATTTTCGGATCAAAAAAGATTCTTTCCAGGGTCCCGAGCCTGCCATAGTGGAAACTCGATAATTTCAAGCTGTGGCTTAAGCGTTGCTAGCTTTCAATTCATTTCTCAAACTGGTGTTTTAGATTGTTTATTTTTAAACTCGAAATTCATCAACATTAATAAAAAGTAATTTTCCGAGAGCTAAAACTTTTTTTCCATGAATTTGAATTTTTTTACAACAACTATGCACACAACAACATTTTTTTTAGTCTCTCATTTTTTTCACAAGTCCATAATACATGGGGAAAAAATTGCCTTTAGTTGCATTTTGCTCACCCGGCATATCACAATTCATTTGCGTACTTTTGTTTTATTTTTGCACGTTTGATTCCGACTGGGTCTTTGCATATTTTTTTGACAAAGATTACACATTTCATTGCTCGCAAACGCGGGTGGCCAAATGGTCAATTCTAGCTTGGCAGAATGCAAAGAGTTTACTTTGTTAAAGACCCATGATAGATGGAAGTTTATTCGTGCACAAAACGCTGCATACGTTGTTTTAAAAAACATAATTTGCGTCGCTGCAATTTAAAGCAGCAATGCAGTGTCGATGGTTGTAGAATGCCACATAATCCTTTAATACATGATAAAAGAGAACAGGGGCGAGTAAATGAAAATAAAACAACAAAATTAGACGATTGAAACACGTCGACCAAAGACTGTCAATCTATATTATTTCATGCAAAAGAATAGAAGACATTATTTCACTACATACCTATAACGCTTTTTAGAAATAATAGGTCGTTAAACACATTTCCTCTAATTGATGAGGGTAGCGGTCAGAAATATTTATTTGATATAGCAACCGCTTCACAGTGATGCGACCCCATATAACAAGTGGGAAAAATTAGATTAATGAACCGATTATGATGATGTTTTGGATCGGATTTTAGTTCTTGTAGTTAAGAAGAAAATTGAGTTTGAAGACAGTAAAATATTTCAATTTCATAATGCAGTTACTATGCAGATGATATCGGGAATAGCTCAATTTAGCACATAGTCATGACTTATTTACTAAGTTATTATTTATTTATACATTGTACAAATAAGATTTCTCTTTTCAGGATGTACAAACTAAGTATATGATAATAGTTTCATTTATATATTCAATACTAAAATCAAAAATTAAAATTAATATTAAGATTATAATTAAAAAATTCAAAAAAATAAAGTTTAGGATAAATTAATTAGTTAGGTGAGAAAGTAAAATAGAAAAAAAAAATTAAATTTAAACATTAGGAACATATGAATAATTGCGCAATATTGAAAGGAGTAGGGAAAGTGCAGTTAAAGCAAAAGGAGTAATATCCAAAGAAAGAACTTAAAGATCACCGGCAAAATGATTTAATAGCTCTCGCTTGAAAATATTTATGCTACTTATTCGTTTCAAATGAGTGGGTAACATATTCCATCGAACTATCGAATGTACAAAAAAATGCCGAGAGGTTGTTAGATATTTGTGCAGCGGTATTATAAGTTGCAATGTTCTTTGGGTACTGGGAATTCTTAAAAGTTGGAAAAGATAATCTAGTTCTTCACGGTACATTATTTAATGTAATAATAAAACGTAACGACAAGTCAGCAAGGTGTTTAATGCACACAGTTTTTTTTTCGTATAGTTTGAAATGTACAGATGTCTATTAATATTAATTAAAATTAATTTGCAATATAAGTGACTCAGCAAGCCTTAGCTGTACTACAGTTGGAAGGTACAGTAGGGCTGAGTCCTCGAAGCGCACCATAAATTTTAGAAACAATTCTGTTGATGTGGTCATTCCATGTAAATTTGTTGATTAAGTAAACTCTAAGGTTTTTAAATATTTTGACGTACTCTACCATATTGGAGAGTTGGGTAGAAAAAGTAGGAAAGGATCAATTCTCTGCTCTTCTCAATAAGCATTGCCTTTGTTTTTGTATGATTGAGCATCAGATCATTTTTTGCAGACCATTCCGAAAGCCTGCCTAGTTCAAGATTAATGTCATTAGCTGCAAACACTACTTAAAGATTTTGGAAAAAGTTTATACATTTGAATATCATCAGCATAAATATGACGTTGACAGGCTGTGAAGCAAGTGGCTGTCATTTAGGAAGGTCATAAATAATAGGGACCCTGAGGAACACCACATAACACATTTATCAGTGATGAGTTTTTATTGCTATGACTTATGAAAATAATAGCTTACAAAGAGTTGCACTAAAAGACAACTGAGATTTCGGAGATCTATTCAGTCAAATGCTTTAAATATCATGTCAGTATCCAAGCCTGACAGTATATCTTCACACACTTTGAGCAGCGCTGTCATACAACTACGCTTTGCTCGAAAGCCTGACTGATATTTTTTATTAAAGAGTTGCTTTTAAGATAAACTTTAATTTGGTCACTTATAATAGTTTCGAAAACCTTGCTGAGAAATGCCAGTATTGTAATTGGGCGATACTCAGATTTATTCTTAGACAAGGGCAAAACTTTTGCAACTTTCCAGCTAGTAGGGAATTGAGAAGTCATAATAATGGTGTTAAAGATATGTGCGATGTGATGCAAAGCAACAGGCAGAACTTTTTTATAAAATCGGGATGAATATTGTCTGATCCAATCGCTTTTGACTTTATTTTCAATATGGCCGCACCAACACTACACATATCGACTCCTAAATGGGTGAAAGTTGGCTCTGTCGAGATTATTTGAGTTGAGGAATATCTGCAATAATTTGAACTATTCGAAGACTGCAGGAATCTTTCATTAGGCTCATCATGCTATCAGTTTACGGCTATGTTTCCTTTATCTTTTTTAATCCCAATTGATCGAACGTTTTTCCAAAATCTACTGCTTGAGTTACAGTGAGCAAATTACCTTCAAAATATAACTTTTTATTCCTTCGTACAAGAGTAGTGACAGCAATGCGCACACGTTTAAAGAATCGAACATTTATATTTCTTCCACCTAGAGTATAGTTTATCTCTTCTATCGATGAGACTATGTACTTCCCGCGTAAGCCATGGGAACTTACTTGGATTGCTTCTTTTTAATTTGGTGAGCACATGATTATGAAATAATTGAATATTTGTGCTATTGAAAAAATCGACCTGTGTGTTAACGTCATTTGTTGGTTATTTGCAGTTCATAAAATCAAATATTTAAATTAATATGTGAAAAAACAGGTATTTTAAATGGGGCATTATTAACGGGTGTATAATTTAATTCAACAAAGATATATACCAGGTCACGGTGAGAAAAAACAGGTGCAGAGCCTTGATCAGTAAGTAAGTAAGTAAAGATTTATTGAGACTTTGTTAAAAAATTTGGTGTTACATTTTATCGTTTGTATTATAGAGAACTTAGTATTATTCTAATCAGCTTTTATGCATTCGCTACATGCTTGAGTTATAGAGTAAGAGATTTATTTTTATTATTTGGGGCACTTTCCAGAAGCGTTTTATATACAAATCGCTTCAGATCTGTTGAGATTTATTTTGATTCCCCATTTTTTATAGAAATTATCTATATTAGTAAGATGTCTGGATACTCGATCTAAAGCTACGGTTGGAGAGATAGAATGAGCATATAAATATAAGGGAATCATCCGCGTATAAGATGATTTTTGAATTATTGTAATCCTGTGGAAAATCATAAATTCATATATTGTACATAAAATGAAATAGCTTCTTGTGGAACACCACTGCTAAATGGAGATATTTCTGACTGTATATTATTAATTTCAACTAAATACAATTTGCGGTTCTCAAAAAAACCATTAGAAATTTTAATAAAAAATTCCGTTGTGATATGCTCGATCAAAAGCTTTTTCTACATCAACAACAACAGCAACAGTGCAATTCTGATTACGCAGATTACAAATTACATCGTTATGAATGCGTCAATTGAAGAATGACCTCTTTTAAATCCGAATTGTTGTCGCGGAATGTAAGAACGGTCTAAGTCAGCCTCCATCTTATCTTTTAGAATACGCTGAAAAGTTTTCAAAAATTTGAAAGCATAGAAATCCGCCACGATTTCTTTTGAAGTGGGTAAATTTTTGCAATTTTCCAACAGTCCGGGATGTAATCATTATTAATGCAATTATTAAAAATAATGCTTAAAATCTCAAAGGCAGATAAGGAAAATTTTTTATTTAGATAAATAAGAAATTTTGTCAAAACCAAAGGATTTTTTTGCACTTAAAGATTTTACTAGATTTTGAAGGTCCAAAGGAGATATAAATTGAGACAAATTGGAGTTATTTAATGAATTGAAGAAAAATTTTGCGTCGCAGCAGTGCATGAGGATAAGCAATTATTAATTGCAGAAATGATGTCCGAAATGTCTGGACTATTTGGAATGTTTTGCCTGTAAATATACGAAAAATACCTCATAATTTGTTCAACTATATCTTCATTTTGCATATATGCTATTCCATCGACACAAACTTTATTAAAACTTTTACTTCGCTGCAACTATAAATTTGCTTGTAGGCCGTAGGACCAAGCTTTATGTTGCTTAGACGTTGATTGAACTCTTTTGCCTGATAAAGTTCGACTTGCTCATTAATGATGGTTATTTAAAGTTGGATTTGTGTAGATAAAGTCTGATACTCTGCAGTTTTCCCATTGATATTCTTATGGTTTCTTTATATTTTCAGGGATAAACAATCTTTTATTCTTAGAATGTAGATCAGTAATTGCATTTATGCAACTTGTGAAAATTTTAATAAATGCATCAATTTCTGTGTTAGTGAGATTTCTATCTGATGGTAAAGCTATATCGAACAAAACTAAGTCTAAGTCCAATCAAAATTCGTTCCATTGTGTTTTTTCAAAGGAAGAATAAATACGAGGCGGTATATGTAGGAATCGGAAAGATTGAGTTTAAATTTTAAGGCGAAGTGGTCAGAAAAGGAGGGAATAATCGAGATCCAAAAATTTTGATTATTAAAGTCAGTTAAATTTGTACTAATTAAAAAGTGGTCGAAATAAGAGCTCCCATTCTGAAAAGAATGAGAAATATCACATACTCTAAAAAAACCCAGAGAATTTTCAAGCCAATCATAAAAAGTTTAACCATTTTAATTATAAACTAAGTCTCCCCATGTTGTGCTTTTTGCGTTAAAGTCTCCACCAATAAAAACTCGGTCATAGTTAGTAGATAATACCTTGTCAAGACTAATGGAAAAATCGTTGATACAGGAATTGAAAGGTACGTAAATACTTCCTGATAAAATTTTTTAATTTTAATTTACCGACGCCACCACTTACTTTATCCTGTCTATTAGCGCGAACAAGTTTATAATTGTTAAGCTCAGGGGGGAGGGGGGTTAAACTCATATATTTCATGTCAGGTTATGAAGTTCGAAGAAAAGTATTTTTGACTACAAAGCATGAAAAAAACAAGAATACAGCAATTGTTTCATAAATAAATCATATATATGTACACAGGACGTTCTTTTACAAACCACACGGATTTTGACAAAAATTGACCGACACATTTTTGATTTGGCTGAAATTTTTTTTATGGGTTCTGTATTAAAAAAAAAGAGACAAGGATTTTTCCGAAAAACTTGACTTTTTTTTAAATAGAGCGAGTTTATATTTTGAGAATTTCGTGATTTTTGGCTAAGAGACTCACTTTCAAAAACTCATAACTCCGGTTCTGTTCAAGCCAGAAAATTGATTTTATTTTCATTTCAAAGATAAAAGAACAAACTCTATTAAAAAAATCATTTTTAAAAAAATTAGTAACAAATTAATATTTTTATCAACAATTTAAATATTTAAATCGATTTTTAACAACTGCCCCCATCATGTATGAAAATTTTAATGTCACCATCGAATTTTACGTCAGATTTCCTTTTTCTTTTAATGGAGAAACTATTATTGCTAGTAGAAATAAAATTATCTATGTACTGCGGCACATGTTATCGGCGACCGGATTCTATTGCACGCCTCATTTTCTTGCTCAATATCGTTTTTCTCTGTCATACGAATTATTACTAGAAATTCTTAATTACATAATATTTTGAGCCAATACGACTTTCTACATAATTAAACGGAAAAGTAAATAAATGAATAAAAACATTATTGTAGCAAATACAAATCTAATTCATTAGGATTTCAATACAGTTACATTGTATAATATGTACATTTAGTGTTATACTAGACGTTAGTACTATTTATTTAAAAAAATTTTATTGTAGTTTTTTTTATAAAACAAGACTTTGCTTCCAATTCTTGAGGGGAGATTGGAACCATACAATGATACTTTGACGTGCCTTTTATCGTCATAGCTTTTCGGAAACGCATTGACAATAGTTTTCTTCTTCTAGATACCCATTATTAGGGGAATTGCGACACGTTGTATTTGATAGAGCTTCAGTCACCCATCTAAGCAACTCTTCCGGTGTGCGGATAGGATTATTTGCTCTTTGAAGACTAGCTCTAGCAGCAAGTCGTTTTAATGTTCCACCTATTCCGTCACATGGTCCTTTACGTGATGAGTAAAATTTATGAAATTTTTTTGGTTTTATATTGTCCACTTGCACCATCCGAAAAATAAATTATCTTATCTATATCTTTTAGTAATGTTTTAATGAATTCAACGAGTTGACTTTGAAAGAGATGAACAATGAGCAATAGTATCGTGGCGTAAATATTCAGAAATAGAAACAAAGCTTTTGATTTTCATCTCATCATTGTCATCTTTATAGTATATTGAAAAGGGATATATTGTCACTTGATCACTGTTTTAATATATACCTTGAACAGAGTTCTCTATTATGAAAGCTTATTCTTCAGAAAAATCACAAATTACAATACATTTATTTTTGATTAATTTCGTTTTCTTTTTATTTATAAAATTCTCTTTGTTTATTGACTAAAAAAGAATGTAGCCATAATTTTCTCAAACAGTTGTAACCCACTGCTTACACTTAATAATCTTAGTTGATCCGCAGACATTGTTGATCTAAAGTAAAGTCTTAGACGACGCCGCATACAAAAGTGTTCACAGCATTTCTTCACGAACAGATAAAAGCTTATAAAACTTTACCAACAAGAGCAAAACAGGCCTCAGGAGGTATTTAGTTGGAAACATTTTTGAAGCAAGATAACCTTAGCCACACTTCGAATTTCTTATGCTTCTTCCAAAATAAGATTTTTTTAATGAAAACACTGGATATTTAAACGACAATTTTTGCTTAGATCTGGTTTGTGAATTTTCTAAAAATTACTACGAGTATAAGCTGCGATCCTTTTAACTGATCTCAACAAAATAGGTATCAGTTAGTATATACATACATAAGTAAACTTTTAAGTTCATTATTTATTGTACATTTTATACCTATTTCTTTTCATATAAAGTGATTTTTTTTTTTTTCGTATGAGGCGCAAGACTTTTTGCTTTTCCATGTAAGTGAGAAAATATTATCATCCCATGCGCACGGGCCTGTTTAAGCTTGAAAAGATCACTACACATTTCATTCTTCAACCAGGTTTCAGATAAACAGATAATATCTACCATGCTACTATCAACTAGATGACGCAAAACATCAATCTTATTTTTAAGGCTTTGCACATTTAAATGGCATGTATCAAAACCTTCATTACAGTTACACATTGTTTTCAAAAGAGCATTCGATACATCAGCGGAGCCACCCCATAGAAATTTCGCGCTACTCATTTAAATTTTGAAGCGAAGGTGATACGCAACACAAAGAAATCGAACGAAAACAAAAAGCGAACAAATGCTGTAGTTCTTTAAGTTCATCAGGTTGTAGAAATAGAGGAAAAAAAGATAAAAAGAAATAAAAATAAACTAAAGTTATTACTAAACGAAGTAAACATGGAGTATAAATTAGACCTCATCGTTCTCAATTAATTGGTCTTTACCTTCTGCATTCTGATGCTTTTCATAAATTGTAGACAGTGTTGATTCGTAGTTTATGTTGGTAACATGTTCATTTTCGCATTCCGGAACGAAGACAGATCCATTTCAGGTGAACAAGGAGACGAGCTGTTTGTGGCGTTTCAAACGAATAAATCATATGAAGATTTTAATCTGGTAGCTGTGGCACTCCGAAGAGAACGGCAGCAGTTGCGAGATTGTTGCCTTCCAGGTTATCGCACCTCTCATTAACCTTAATCAGCTGCTCACTTAAATAAGTGATCTAATAGCATGCCAAAACATGGTATTTCTCTTGGACGCCTGAAAGCTGTTCATTTAAATTGGATATTTCGTTTGAGTGCGTTGTCAAAACATCGTTCGTTTGCAGCTCCAATTCCTCCACTCGCTATTGCAAAGCATTGAGCGATCGCATAAACTTCTGCTCCATAATTGAGAGTTGTTCCATAATGTCACTTTGTATATTTTTAAACTCACATGAAAGTTTACACAATATTGCGTCGGCATGTTTATTTAACTCTTCAGTGAAGTTGTGAGCGAAGGGCGCAGTATAAGGTGTTACTCTTTTAGAGGATTGGTTTTGTGTTGAAACAGCTGATCCACTTGCGGAATTTTTTATTTCTTGAGATCATGTGTTGACAACGACTGAACTCGAGTCAGTACCGGTGGTTTTAGTTTTATGCTCATCTCGATGCTTTTAATCGATACGGAAACAAACAAATGCGGGAAAATAGTCTTTTTTTATTTTGCTGTTGTTTACTACTTTGAGCAGCAAAATATGTAAAAAAAGTTACAGTCTTTTTTTGCCGATTTACCGGATTGTAGAAGACCAAAACACACGCAAACCGCTAACAAAGTGTTCCCGACATTCAACCTGTTAATTTAAAGCAAAAACAGTTGCGAATTTACACTATTAATTTAATATTATGCAGGAAGCGATAAAAACACGACTACTCTCTCATTTCTTTTGGTTTTTTTTAAGTATACCTTAACAACACAATATATTATACTATATCTTTTCTCCAGGAAATCATTCTGTTAAATAATTTTCATTGAATAAAATGCTTGAATATATATTGTCTAAGTTTTCATATAATACATATTTTTTGATATCTGCAATCGGTAAATCTGTTTTATTTTCTGTTATTATTCTTTTTGAAGAAAGAAACGGATCCGAACATATCAGCATAAGGGTCATTCTACCTCGTTTTTACATTCAAAATTTCTCAAAACCAATTTTTTTCTATACTTTGTCTAAAAAGGTTCGATTCGTGTTTTCGGAAAAAGTTTTTGCGCACATATTTTCGAAGACACGATTTTTTGAAAATCATAAAATTTAGATATACATGAATGTTCGGGTCGAAAAACCGTTTAGGCATAAAAGTTATAAGCAATAATTTTGTAATTTAAAAATTAAAATCGGAATTTTTCGACTAGCGGTATGTTTAATTTTATTGATTTTTTTTTAGAGAGGTATGAATTGTTGTGTCTATTCTTGTAAGTGACAATCGAATGCTCCGCATATTTTTAATTTTTTTTTCTGTGTACTTATTGGCAAATCAAAAATATTTAATAGCATCACTGACATGTACCAAAATCTTGTGCACACAGCTTGGCATATTATACCAGCCATAGTGTATCAAATAAAAGTTTGTCGTAATTTTAACCAATTCTGCAAATGCTTTAATATTAATTGGCAGATCACATGAAAGCTACTTCAGAGTAACAGAAAAGTTTTTAATGAAATCCTCATTAATTTCAGTGATTTCAGCTGCAGAGTTGGAGGAAAATCTACGAGCCGTATTTCCGTCATTTGTTGTACCGAATCCAGTTTTGACTTAATCCACAGTCAAACCCGTTCGAGCTCAGAACTCATTTTGAATTTTTCTTTCATTGTTCAAAAAACAGCTTTATTTTCCATTCGTACTTTTCAAGTTTTGAAAGGAAGATGGTAGGCTAAATGCAACAAGCACTCAAAACATTTTATCCACTCGTGTAATGTCGACAGACCAAACTTAATTTTATTTATTATTATGTAGTTGCGAAACTAAAAAATAGTATCACGGAAAATACCGCACGGTCGAATTTAATATTTTGGAATTATTTAAATAAATATTTTAAAAACCGCCTTATTGATCGCGCTATTTGTTAGAAATTAAAACAAAAAAATTTTTTAAGTTTAAAAATTTTTATTTAAATGTATGCAGTTCGACTATCGTCATCATCTGCACAAACGGTTTTTAAGACTAACAAAATAAATTTAATTAAAATATGTACCAATATCATTTCTGCTTAAGCTATGCCAACACTGCAGCATCAAAGTACAAAGCATAAAACAAATATACAAACAACAAGTGGCAAAGTCAAAAACCAAAGTATCTTAAGATATTAACTCACAGCTGGGTATGCAGAAAGAAATTTATAAGACAGGCATTATTTTAATAAACATAGTGCATAAAAATAACAACTAAAACAGCTTAACTTGTAAAACACATTAAACAGAGATGATTTGATCGGATTCCATCGTGTTCATCATGCTTTGCAAATGCTTTCGTAAGCGTCCAATCTCTTTTCTTTTCCAACATGTTCGCTAATTTGAGACTTTGCCTGTTAAAACTATGTAAATCAACAGCTGATTTGTTTGGTCTACCGTACTTTATATTTGCTATGTGTTCGTTCAACACCGTTTCAATATTTCGCTTCGTCTGTCCAATATATTTTTGTTCACATACGTTGCAACAAACTTCGTATACCCCAGACTTCTTCGTAGTTTCTGTTTGGTCTTTTGTTGACTTTAATACTTTTTTATTTTGTCGTTGGATGTTAAAGCTAAATCTATGCTTTGTTTTTTAAAAATTTTTCTTAATTTGTTCGCTATGCTTAGTTGGTGCTTAATGTATTTGCATGCGTTTTTTCTCATTGGTAGTTGCTGATTTTAGTGTTGTGAAGTTTAAACTTTTAATTGTTTTGGTTTGTTTTCCTACCACCTTCGACATCATTTTATCATCATATCCGTTTACCTCTGCTACATATTTAATGTAGCTTAACTCAGTCATGTATTTTTTGATATTCAATGGTAAGTTACATAACCTAAACATCATCGAGATGAGCTCAACTTTTTCGTATTGCAAAGGGCAGAACGAGTCTCTAGGGATGAATCTCGGAACGTTTGTTGGTTTTCTGTACACTCTGACTTCCATCTCTTTTACCGAGTTCATCTAGAAAAGGTAATTTTCCTTCTTTTTCTATTTCGTATGTGTATTTCAACGTTGGCCACTTCGAATTTAAAACATCTAAAGTTCCGTTGGCTTTATTCACATTAATGGTTGCAAATATATCATCCAGATATCTGAACCAGATCTTTCGTAGCACTTTTTTCATTCCAAATCATATTCTAAACTTGACATTTCATACGATTTGAACGTTTTTACCATTCACATTCTAAATTTTCAATTTAAGCTAACATTGTTCCTTACTCATTAAGATCTAATTCTTTACTATCCTTTGCAAAAACAAATTTAATGGGTCTGCAAAACAGCGAAGATGAGCATTTGTGATTTGTCCAAAGTGGCTGTTTTGTAATTAAATTAATCATCCTGCAAAAATACAGATTAAAAACTATTTCACATTTAACAGTTTTCATTGGCAAGAAATTACTTCAACGGAACAAAGATGATAAAGATGAATTTATGTTTACAATAGACATAAACTCATCTGTATCTTCATCGTTACGAAATTTCTGCTTATAGCGGTTTTGCCCGAAGCTTCCATCCATTCCCCATTTGGATATCAATAAAATATTTGAAATTGTATGTATCATCCATTTCACAGAGTTCCAAAATCCCTTGCACAGTATTACAAATCAAATGTTTAAAATATATTTGCTTCTACAGAAATTTCAGTTACTGTTAGCGGCAATTTGTTTTGTTTTTCAATCCAAAGTGCATATAATGATGGTAAAGCGTCTTCATACAAATTATTAATTTTTTGTCTTAGAATATTTTATTTTCAGTCCGAAAGATCCAGCATTATATAGAGTGTCAAAGCTTCAAAAGGAGAAAACATCTTTTTTATATTCCTCGTTTCAGAATTGCTGGTCCTTCGTAACTTTTTAATTGCATATTCCAGTCCTACAATAGAAAAATTTTTAATAATAATGGGCGATTTTAAGACCTACGTGATGACTCTTCAAAAGACTTCGAGAGGCTTCCAGCTTTATAGCTTATATTACAGTAGGTTCCTCAAGGCAATAAAACATATGTTTGTAAATTTATATGTATGTGAAATATAGAAATTATTCTTGGCTTACATTATCGAATTCATTAACATTTTCTTCAATAACAACAGAAAAAAAATGAAAATTAACCATAATAAAATATTATTTCCAAATTTTTCTCTTATGCTATTGCATTTTTCTGCATTGCATATAAACATTAAAAACATTAATTTTTTTTTCTCAATTTGGCTTCATCATAATTTTATCTTGCAATTTATTTTTAACAAACGCATTAAGAGCAGCAACTTTGTCACTTTTTTTTGCTAATAACCAGCAATCAATTAAATCAATTTGTTTTATAAAATTAATACAAATTAATTGAAATAAAATAAACAATTTTTTAAATATTTATTAAAAAAGAACACGGCAGTAAAAAAAAATTCAAATTAACAACTTGTTTGTCTCTTAAATTTTCTTTAATTTTGTTTGTTTACATTTATAAAGTAGCAGTAGGTACATGCTAGGGAATATCGGAATTGAAAATTTTGATCCAAAAATCCCACGATTAATTCGGGAGCGAAAAACTGGAAATATCACATATGGGTCATTTCAGGCGAAGCGGGCAATGAAAATATGTGAGGTCGTGAAATTTGTTTATATTCCGGTTAGTTATACATCCAGTAGATATATATATATATATACACACAATTTGATTTTCGCATGAGGCTTAATTGCCGACATATGGACTTCTGAAGAATTGCCAAAGCTTAAGGACTGTCATTTTTGAACACTGTTATTAGAATCGAAGAATTTATAATAAAATATAAAAATTTTGCTTTAACTAGTAAAAAGGATGCCCTTTAAAATTTTTAGTGAAATTCGAATTTAAAATTTTTTTATGTGTAGAAAACCGAAAGTAATAATTTAAAATCAAATTTAAAGTAACTTCGGCATAACATTTTTTAAATATTTTATTTAAATATTAAGAATTATTACATTGAACTTGCAGTCATTTCGCAAAGACGAATATGATCGTCGAATTTTACTTAATTGATCAATGCTTTTTTATTCAACAAACATGACAAAGATAACAAATGGAACAATTTATCCTGGTAATTGGTGACATATGTTTCGGCTATTACCACACATATATTTACATATTCTCATATGTATATACATTCGAGTCCAAGTACAAAATTAACCATAAACTGGTCTGATGAGGCTATGCATATAAATATGAGAATATGTATATGTGTGGTAATAGTCGAAATTACCAGGATAAATTGTTCCTTTTTTATATTTGTCATGTTTGTTGAATAAAAAAGCATTGATCAATTAAGTAAAATTTTACGATCATATTGGTCTTTGCGAAATGACTGCAAGTTCAATGTAATAATTCTTAATATAATAAATTATCAGTCGCTAAAACTAATTTTCTATTTAATTTAAAAATAAAGTCTTAGAAAAAAAATTAACGTGATCGCTATTAATTAAGAAGATATATAAATTAAAGTACTTAAGAAAGTGCAAGGTCCCATACAAAGTGCAGCACGTATGCACTTGAATTCATATATTTCGTAAACTAATGTAGATCACATTAAAAATATTTAGTACATTATCGGTATATTTTATGCTACATTTTAAAGTTAAATTAAAAAAAAATAAAATGTGTCGAAATTGTTTAAGTTCTGAGATGAAATGTTCACTTCTGGTTTTCCACAAGAAAAAAAACTCAAATTTCAAACCTGATTTCATTATTGAAAAGAGCAGTAAATTTTCTATATTATCCAATATTTAAATTTTTATTGAAAATTTGGTAAGTTTGAAAAACTGCTTCCGAAGGATCTGTTCTCCATATTACGTCAATTTTAAGAAGTCCATAATTTGACAACTAAGCCTTGAATAGAAACAAAGTTAAGTGTTTACACCTTCTAGAACTACAATAAAGCCGAATATGTACAAATTTCGAAATCTAATTTTTTTTTTCAGTATCCGCTTCACGTGAAATGCCTGATGTATTTGTTTTCTCTATTTTTTTACAAACTTTCTACTTTAAAAAAACCCTCGGATCCCTGAAGTGAAATCTCAGCATTAAAAGAGAAAAAAATCCTCCGGGATTTCGTGATTCAAAATTTGGTTTCCCTAGTGTATGCAACACAATAATAATAATAATGCACTTCTTCGAATACACATTCATACGCATTTATGTTTTATGGTTTGAAAATTAGTAAATGAAGGTGTTTGCACAAATTGTAATTTAAGTCATTTTTAAAATTGAGTTTGAACAAAAAGGTGGAAAAAAGTGAAAACCTTTTTTCATTAATATTAAAGCTAAAGGTTCAACTTGTATTTAAGAAAAATAATCCCAGTATGTTCTGGCAAATATCTTTTTTTCCCATCAAACTTTGACATTTTTAGTGTTTTACCAATAAAAAGATTGAATTATTGTTAGCTCTACAAAAAATTTACGAACAATTTGAAATACTTTATTATTGTTTTGCTTGTTTCTCTATCAATACTTTTTCAAATGTTGTTTAATTGAATCGATTAGTGTGAAAAATGCATATATTTGGGAATTTTTCCTGTAGAAAGCCTAAAAATTATAATCTTATGCTGCAAGTTTCTTGCTTAGAAAAGTCTACTTTCCAAAGCTCCTCCTAGAACAGTAATCAGTAAATTTGAAAAATGTTGTTCTAGTTTTTAGTCAAAGTAATACCCTTCCAAAAATACTAAACAGTTGGATATTTACGACATCAAATTCAGTCGCAAATCATCTCCCATTGAGATCGGTCGACTGTTTTTTTCTCTGCGCTTATTTCGCCGTCTTTCTTTGTGTGTTCTACTTTTTTGTAGCGCTGTTATTCTTCGTCAGTTCTTCTCTTGCTTTCGGTAGTGCTTTTTTTCAAAAATCTTTATTGTTTATTTTTTTGCGTTTGAAATGCCTACCGACCCCAGAGGGGGCATCGAAATTATTATTTAGTTCTTGATGACGGTATAGAAGGTCCACCCCCAAAAAGAAAATTAAATTATACTAACAATCACAACTTTTCAGCTTTAAAATACAACACCAAAAGTAATGAGCTTTCCGCCTATCCGAAATTTGTGGTATTAAAAATACTAACAGCGAGAACCATTAAAATCACTTAATATTTTTCTTGTTGCAAAGGCAAGAGAAAGCATCACAACTGAAAAACCCCTAAAAATTTCATTTACTAGATGGTAATTTGTTGATTCTTACAAAATATTAATCTCAAACTAGTAAATTTCTAAAAGGTACTAAGTTTTTCAACCTTTGTGACATTGCAACGCAACTTCGCCCAACTTTAAATCTGTGTAACGGTGTAATTTGTTGCCCTACGCTGACTAACCTCAACGAACAAGAAATTCTTGATGGTCTAAAAAAACATAATGTCAAAATATTGATGGCAAAGTGTCCAACACCCCTCTTCATATCCTCTCTTTTAATTTATATGAACTTCCAAATGAAATTGATGTTGCTTGGAAAAAGTTTAAAGTTGACCCCTATGCAATGCTAAAATTGTTTTAGGATTGGGCATATTCAAAAGTTCTGCAAATCAGAAAAAAATTGTGTCATTTGCTCTATACCCGTCCACGAACCAGCTATTTGCGAAAAAGTAGAATACATAAATTGCAAAATGCAACATCGATCCAACAACAAAAATTGTCCAACCTTTAAAATAAGAAAAGCGATACTCTCCTACAAAACGTTAAACAAATGCTCTTTCCGTGATGCAATTCAATCAGTAAATTTAGACAGCTCTTTCAATTTTAATACAAACGCTTCAAACTGAAACACTCAAAGAAGTAATTGAAATAAAAAACAAACAACACGATACCTTAGAAAACAACCAAAATTCTTCCACTACTAATAACAGCTCAATAAAAATTAATTCCCCACAACATATTTTCCATAATAATTCCTCTCAACAAAAACAAATATCAACTCAATCGCAACTCATTCCCCACAACATCAACTTAACTCATCTCCACAACTTTTCACAAGCAACAACACACCACACACAGAAAATTTTTCTATATCACCTCATCTCAGTCACTCCCAACAACCTCTCTCAAATGAAACAATACAAACCAAAACAAACATTTGCACCACACAGCAAAACTCTCAAAACAATCTTACTCCACTTTCAACTTGTACAAAATTACTCTCAAATACAAATACAAATGCAACATATCAAACTCCAACAATCATAAGAAAAAACAAAATTAGAAACTCAAAATCAGGAAATACAGAAGACTTAATGTATCTCTTAATGTTCTCTTTTTGTATACATTGAATACAAATACTGAGAAACTCTCTTTCTATTTTTAATTGTTAGGGTATTTCATGCTCTCCTGTGGAACTTAGACGGTTACACTAACAATTTACATGAACTTAGTTTATACACGACTACAAAAAAAGCGTTATCGCACTCCAAGAAACACACTTGCAAAACACTTTAAATGCAATAGTTCCAAAAAACTTCTCTTTCTACAATAAAAATTTTGATAATGTTACTAATTACTCCAAAAAAGGTGTCGGGTTACTCATTTGCAAAAGGTTGCAGCACTCTATTATAAATATTAATTCAAATATTTTTGTTAGTCATAGCTGCCAAAATCCATGCCTACATATTGTTTATAATTTTAAATCTCTGTACACCAATTTCATAGCATATATCCGAAAATGAGCTACATAGCCAATTTTAGTGTGTGGGTCTGTTCTGATTCTAGGGGATTTTAATGCATGTGGTCCATTGTGGGGCTCACCTAAATTCAAAAGGAAAAGCCTGATTGTTTCAAAATTTATTCAAGATAATAACTTCATGCAACTTAACAATGGGTGCCCCACCCATTTTTCAACCAACCAAAGCTTTTCAATAGTTGACCTTAGCTTCTGTTCTTATCAATTATTTATATCTGCTTCATACCTTGTTGATAGCTTTTTCCACGGCAGTGACCAATTTCCCATTAAGATTAATTAATTTCAAGATAATCAAACTGCAATAAGTTCAAATTCATTAAAAAATTTATTACTGATCTGCCAACACCATTTTAACTTCAACAAATCTGCTGCACTTTTCCAAAAAAATTTTATTTGTTGCGCTGACAAATCAATGTCAACAACAAAACTCATATCTGCCAAAAAACCTGTATGTTGTATTTGCAATATGATAACCAAGCAAAGTGGAAAATTGCGAAACGAAGTATGCCATCAGAAAATTATCTTGCTTACAAAAAGGCTAATGCTCTGCTTAAGCGCGAAGTTAAGGTACCAAAGAGAGTATCTTTTGATAATTTTACTAAAGATATTAATCGAAATACACCCTCTAATGTATTATGGAAAAAAGTGCGAGCCTTAATTGGAACTAAAGTATTTCAATCTATTAAGTATATTAAAACCTGTAATGGATTAACCTTGGCTAATCCAATTGAAATAGCATGTAATTTATATTCCAAATCTTTTTTCCATAAACTATCATTTATCTCCACATGCTACACAGATAGAACATCAAATATCTTTATTAGAGATCCAATAATGCCTTATAACTCTTAAGGATAAAACCCCTGGATTCGACAAAATTTCATACCCGATAGTGAAAAATTTATCTTCTTCTGCTTTAGCAACACTATATAAAAAAGTTTTGATACAGTCGTTATACCCCACCAATGGAAAACTGCCTTAGTTTTTCCCGTAAGTAAACCTAATATGCCAAAAAACGACATATCAGGTTGTAGATCTATCTCACTTCTTCCTTGTTTAAGCAAAGTCTTGGAAAAAAATTTATTTAAGGCTCATGTGGTTCTTAACAAATGAAAACAAACTCTCAAATTATCAAACCGCTTTTAAAGCAGAAAAAGGAACGCTTGATGCTTTTTTACTCCTAGATGATTAAATGAGCAACAACCTTTCTACAAAAAAACCTCGTCTTCATTGTAGCAATTGATGCCGAAATAGCCTTTGACGGAGTGGGTGTTTATGCGATAATTAGTCAATTAATTGAGTGGAAACTTGGTAGCAAGATTATCAACTTTATTCGGAATTTTTTATCCAGCCGAAAAATTCGAATTCTGATAAGTGTTTATTGTTCTGACACCTACCCCTTAGGTAATAGCATTCCCCAAGGTACACGATTGTCTGTCTGCCTTTTCTTAATTGCTTTCAACAAACTAAATACACTTATCGACGAACATAAGTTTTTATACTTTATTTTTAGGCAAACCACTTCACTGATGGTTCAAAAACTGACTATTCGACAGCGTACAGCATTGTTGACGAAAATAAAAAAATCCTCAAAGCCAGCCTTCTTCCCAGTTACGCATCCATCTTTGCAACAGAAGCAGAAGCTGTTCTTGAAACACGTTTAGTTGCACAAAAAATTAAGGAAAAAATTGTTAATTGCTCTTACGGTATTAACAGCCGTAAAGAATACCAACAACAAAGATATTGCCATAAGCAAAATCACACAAAGTTTTATCGGAAGCAACAAGCGTTTAACACTACTTTGGGTTCCTAGCCACATGGGTATCGCTGGGAACGAGTTTGCCGACGAAATACGCTACCATAGCTCAACTGCATTTATCATTTTTCTACAACAAAAATGATATCCGTAAAGCTACAGATAAGATTACGTCAAATTATTATAACTGGGCTAACTAGCTCCACTCATACAAAACTTTCAATCCGGAAACGAATCCTCCTCAATATCCATTTTCAGTTTCACGCAGAGAAACCGTCGCATATACTAAATTTCGAATTAGTCACACTAGATTAACCCAAAAATATCTGTTCGATCCATCAGTTACATCAAACATCTCGTGCTCACTTTGTTACATCAGCGCAATATCTGTTCAACACCTAAACCAGTGCCCAGCCGCAAAAAATATAGCCTTATCCTAAACATATTCTTAAAAATGTTAGCTCTGATAATATTAATCTTTTTTCTAGATTCCTTAAAGAAAGTAGACTGTTTTTTAAAATATAAATCTGTAACGCTTAAGTTTTTACAAAATGAATTTTGTTAACTATTTTCTAGCCGTAGACCATAGTTGCTAGTTCTGGTATTTAAGATTGTAATTTCAATAGCTAAATTATTATTATTAAATAAAAAGTAATAATAATAATAACGACTTAAAATTTTTGGACATTTGCCTATTGGGCGCATCACTGTGCGCTGTGTCGACAGGCAATTGCCCGACCACTTTAGCCCGGGACGCATCCAACAATTGTTACTTTACGCGCCCTGCAAATTTGTTGCTGGCAATAATTTTTAATGAGGACCGTAATATACGACGTATGGGCTATGCAAAAATTTTGCAAGCACGAGGGAGATGTCCGAAGAAGAATTTGTAGAAAATCGAGCTTATCGTCCTCCAAGTATCAGGTTCGATTGCGAAAACTACGATAGCCTGAATGACTGGAACTTGTAGTATATCGAACCATCATACACGTGTACAAAGTCATTCGAAAGTGCTGAGACAGCTGATGTCTTCTTGGATAACGAAATAGTTCAAACACATTGTATTATTCAAGACACCGAAAAACATGTAAAACTCGTCACGGATTTATCAACAGCGGCCGCTTCAGAGGCACGTCGAGAATGTATGATGTTGACAACCCTTGACTCAAGATCAAAGCGCCCAAAATTTGACACAAAAACAGAATTTTGTTTTTTCAAAAAATTTTAAGAAGTAAAATATACAATTAAGAAAAATCGTTATTTATTTTAATACTACACGTCGTTCGATCTCTCACAAAATTTGGGTGCATACCTTATTTTTGATGATGAATCGCGTACTTTAATATTTTTTCAACAAAATGTACCGCTCCAGAGCAAAACGTATTCGTTTTAAAGGGTGTTTTTTTTAGAGGTTTGTTTTTCGAATAGAGATAAAACTGGCATTTTATGGTCAAATCTGGCAACTCTAATGTCATTTATGTTCAGTTTGGTTTGCCATTTTATCATGAACAGGTTGACAAAAGAACAACGCTTGCAAATCGTGCAAATTTATTTCGAAAATAATGGTTCAGTTCGCGAAGTTTACCGCAAGCTCCGTCCATTTTATGGTCGACATAATCGTCCATCAGAGCACTACGTTTACTCTATGTGATAATACGCATCCGCAGAGACGTCGAACAGTGCGCACCGAAGAAACAATTGCCGCTGTAGAGCAAAATGTTGAAGAGGACCCGAATGAATCGATTCGCCACCGTGCACAGCAATTGGAGCTTTGTCCATCAACTTTATGGAAGATTTTGCGCAAAGATCTTGGCTTGCGACCTTACAAGATCCAGCTTGTGCAAGAATTAAAGCCGCGAGACCATGCAATGCGTCGTGATTTTGGTGTATGGGCCGAAAATGAGATTGATCTCGATGCTGATTTTCATCGCAAAATTTTGTTCAGTGATGAGGCTCATTTTTGGTTGAATGGCTACGTCAACAAGCAAAATTGCCGCATTTGGAGTGAAGAGAATCCACATGAGACCCTTGAGACGCCATTACATCCACAAAAACTGACTGTTTGGTGTGCTCTATGGGCTGGTGGAGTCATTGGGCCATACTTCTTCCGAAATAATGCTGGAGAGTCAGTTACCGTTAATGGAGACCGGTATAGAGCCATGATAACCGACTATTTTGTTCCCGAATTGGATGGCATGAATGTGGATGAGTTGTGGTTCCAACAAGACGGCGCTACATGCCACACAGCGCACGTCACAATCGATTTATTGAAGGAAACATTCGATGAGCGCATAATTTCGCGGAATGGACCTGTCAATTGGCCACCAAGATCGTGTGATTTGACACCATTGGATTATTTTCTTTGGGGATATGTGAAGTCGCTCGTCTACGCCAACAAACCAGAAACGTTAGGGGACTTGGAAGCCAACATTCGTGGCGTTATTGCCGACATACGGCCCCATATGCTCGAAAAAGTGGTTCGAAATTGGACCTGTAGAATTGGCTTTATTCGAGCCAGCCGCGGCGGCCACATGCCCGAAATCATATTTAAACATTAATGGCATAAAATTATCCTTCCAATAAAGCCAAATTGATGGACATTAAAACGATTTTCTTGTGTTTTATTTCAATTCAAAGCTCTATACCTCTAAAAAAAACACCCTTTATTAAAAAAATAGTCGTTTTTCATTTCTTTTCTGACGCTCCAGCATGTTGTCGATCTCGCTGAAAATTTGCATACATCAGATATTTTTGACAATGAATTGAGTTCCATTGTGCTTTTTGTAAAAAATTGTACCGTAAGATAGGCTCCAGTGCAAAACTACGCGTTTTTCCTATAAAAATTACTTTTAAAGCTAAAAAAGTATATTTCCTGCCTTGTCTTTCCTCCTACTTCATTATTTTGGCCTGGTAATGGGTATTAATTTTTCGATACAGCCGAATGTATATGATATTTTGAGAATGGCTGGGCACATAACAGAATCAGAAGAGCGACAGGTACTCAATTGTTTGGTAATAGAAGGACTGTTCTATTGTTATGGGCTTATTATGTAGAAATAGCAATTTATTTTATTAAATTCGAAATAACTTTTAAATTAAATATTTTAATTCTACATGGATTTAGATTACTGTATATAAAAAAATTTCATTCCTCACAATTACTTACTACTTAATTACTATCAATAAATGGCGAGTTAACTCCTGGTATATGTAAAAATTATCACAAAATCATTAGAAAACAAAAAAAAAGTATAGAGACATATTTTAAGTTAAGTTACAGAAAATTAGCATGATTATCAGGAATAAAATCAACAAAAAGAAATTTTTTAACATTTCTAAAATTATAATATAATTTCATTTCGACAGAGTTTGAAAATATCTTAACACACTTATACACAGAGTTTATTAAGGTCACAAAGCAAGTGTTACAGAACCATCCACTTTCGACGAGCGAATCGAAAAATCGAGTACAAAAAATACTTATTAAAACGGTTAATTTTATATTGACGTTTGTAAGCGAACATATTAAGCAATGGCAATGGGTCAAATGGCAAGAAGAACGCGATAGACGCAAAAATTTTACGTTGTAGAAAGTTAGTAGTCAAATGTTTTTGTTAGCTTAGTGTTTAACATAAGAGTCCCACAGTATTCAAACCTGTTAGTTTTAGTTGATAGAGAGATTTTGACGGATACTGAATTAGTCAATGAGCACATTGTTGAAAGATTAGAATAACCTAATATTAAACGCTGTTTTGACTTACCTTCTACGCATTGGGAATTCCTGTTTCAAGTTATTCCACCACAAGCTCACCAAACATTGCATTTATTTTGAGCGTTGGCAAATATTTCGCTACTACCAAACAAAATAAATCATTTATATGTGTTCATCAATCATCCGTGAAAATTACAACGGTGATCCATTAGCACTTGAATCATTTATTGATAAAATAATCTTGATTGAAGATTTGACGGACGCAAATTTGATCGATACTTTTATAGAAATACTTAAATCAAAGTTGGAAGGTAAAGCTCTGCCTATAAGTTATATCCGCACCTATAGAATCCGCTCCCGTACAGAAGTTCGCTCCTGTACATATAATTTAAACAATTACCATTGCTCCACTTTGAATTGTTGCATTTCATAATTTCCTAAAGTATGCAACAAAGTAATGTCAAAATAATTTCGTAATTTATTGTATTTTTTCGGTCTGTAATAAAATATGAAAGTAGTTCAATCATATTTCATAATTTATTGCTTTTATCATTAAAACCTACAAGAGACTACGAAACTGGTTACAATGTAACTTCTTCGCACTTCTTACGAAAGCTTGCAACAATGTATGAACCCAATTCTAAGTGTCGCAATGTAAAACTAATTTCAGCATTTAAGTCTAGAACCTAAAAGGAAAAAACGTAGATCAAAACAAAATCAATCAAAACGGAATGCTTTCATCGATTTGCTTGTTTTTGTTAACGCAGCTCTTTCGTTCTTTCTTTAAGCTACACAATTAAGTATGTATCTAAACATGTAAGTTAAGATTTACTATATAAGATTCACTTTTTAAAACTAAATATCAATAAAGTGCCAAGTTCCAAAAAGTAAAGTTGTGTAGTTTTTAATCCAATTCAAAACTCCGATACAGATAAGTGGAGTTAATGACATAAAGACCGCGCTACGTAATCGCATCAAGCCAGATAGCTCTAAAGTGGTTGCAGGTTCTTTAATTATTGAGGGGATTAGTCAACCAAAAGCGCAAGAAATGTCTGTTAAACAAACAGTCAATGTTTGTAGATAAAATGCTAAATCGGATTTAGTAAAATCAAAACTAGCATCCACAGCAATTAGTGATCCAAAAGACTTTGCAGAAAAGTTGATTTTTGAGCAAACTAATGAAGCAAAATAGCGGCAAGTGCTGTCATTTCGCTCGCGTTCAAACACTACTTCCAATAATTGTCGCAGCAATGGGAACAATTTTTCTAATAACTTTCTTGGAAATATTCTTTTCAATAGTTATCGTGGGATTAATGGTAATTTCAGAGGTTATGCTGCTAATCTAAGGTTTAACTTTCAAGGCCGAAGAAATAATCAATTCGTTAGTAACAACAATTGCAATAACAGCGTTCGCTCTAGTAACAATCGTAGCAGAAATGCAGGCATTCGCACTTTGAACGCGAATGTCCCTCAGCAGCGAACGCTGGCGGAAGAAAACCGAGACAATTAGCGCAAGATAGTCCGAGAAAAGCAATTTATTGCATAAATTTAAATTATGCTGATTTTATTGAAATCAGTTTTACTGACTCAAACAAACTATGTACTATTCTTGTTGATATACAGGCTGATATTTCGTTAGTTAAACGCTCTATTATTTATAACTTTACAAAATAAATAGTAATAAACATAGCTGCACTGAGAAAAGAGTATGGTTCCTTTAAATATATGTAGCTGATTGATAGATTTTTAAAATATTTGTTAGCTATCAACAAATTTTGGTAGTTATTTATATGTCCTTAATTGAAATTTAAATTATTGCTTATTGGGCCAAACGTTCCATTATTTTGAGTCGTTTGAAAAAATTTGTTTGGTTGAATTTAACATTTGTTAATCCTATTTTAATATGATTTCACTTCTCATTAACATGATAACTTTGCAATTCACAACATATTCAAGAAGAAAACTACTTAAGTATATTCTGCTTGGTAAGAAATTTAGGTATTTATGATTGTATAAATACAAACAACATTCTATATAAGGATGTAACGATATTGGAAAAATCGTTTTTGGTCGACGGTTTTTAGCACAAATCGGTATTAATTAAAGAAAACGTTTGCGAAAAGAAAGTATTTTTTAAGTCAGATAAATGATTTAGTGATTATTAACAATCGAACGATTGCTATAGCCAAAATCTTTGTTTCAACCAAAATATGATTAGGTAAATATTACCAAATATATAATTGATCAAATAATATTATTATATTCACTGTAATAAGTGACATTTTAATATATATCAAATATTTAATTCGCCTATATCAAATATACCATTTGTTAATTATTACCAAATGTTGGTATATGTAATTAAATTGTTTTCTCAGTGTGGCGCAACATTTTAATGTTAAGTTGTAATAGTATTTGTACTATTACAACTTTAGGTACAGTAATTACTAACCTGGAAGAGGATTTTAACTTTAACATACCGTCAGATGGTTTACTCGACAAAGTTTTTTTTTTAAATCAACCAAATATCAGCTATGAAACTGATTCTATTTCATTATGTGGTGGAAATAAATAGCTAGATTTTCCAATTTTGCCTCCAAGGTTTGAGATTTTCCGTATTTTTAATTTAAGCGTTTGCTCACAGCCAGTTTTCATTGATTTTCAGGAAATTTATAGTGGTGTGTTAATGGCAAAATGTATCGTCAATTCGAGTACTCCAATTTTAAAAGTTATAAATACGACGAACCAATTAGAATATGTACCCTTCGAACAGAAAACCTCTCGAATTACAATGTCTATATGAAAATCAAAATCTCTTGTGACGTGAATCATACAACAAAATTGACGTCGATTCTCAAAAAACAAATGCCTAGTTATGCAGAGGGGAAACTATTGAATTTATGCCTACAGTGCGCTGACATATTTGCGTTAAGGAATGACCGCATGACACTAAACAATTTCTACAAGAAGAAGCTAAGATTAGTAGATAAAGCCACCGTTTACATTAAAAACTATCGACTGCTATATACACAAAGAGAAGAAATAAATAGACAAGTAAACAACTTATTGCAAAAAAATTTAATAAAACCTAGTTATTCCAATTATATCAGTCCATTAATATTGGTGTAGATTTTCGAGCGATTAATAAAAAATTAGCTGCTGATAGATCTCCACTTCCTCGTGTTGATGAAATTATAGGCAACCATCTAAGAGCCAAATTTTTTCCACATAATGAAGACTCACCGAGATAAAATTTCGTTTTGCACGGACAGGCATTCTTTTTCGTTGATGACGCTGTCGTAATCGCCTGTAGTGAAGCGCATAGTTATAGTAAAACACCCTGTAAGCATCATTTGAATTAAGTCATAGTACCCTATAATATTTTTCATTACCAATTTTATGCATAAAGCCATAAATTAAAACTTATTTACATTATTTCGACTTTATGCATAAAACCGTAAATCAAATTTGAGTGCATAAACAATTAAAGCTTGGTACACAAACTTACATACAAAGTTGGTAAGTTCGTATATAGTACACAAGCCTTAATTAAATCAATTCTTCAGTACTCCCAATTTATGAGTTCATTAACTTCTAGTTGCACAAAGAATTGTGCAACAAAGTAAGAAATCGAACTTGTAAATAAGAACGCTTGATAAGTGAAGTATTACAACACACTCTTTTGCGTATATTTTCGTTACTCCACTTTCTCGCGATCAATTCCTAAGAACTCCAATTTTACGAGTTCATTGAACATTTTGGTTGCACAAAGAAACCTTTTGTGCAATAATGCTTGGTAATGAAAATAATATGTACACGCGCTCTTTCTCTTTCGCGTGCACTTTCGTTTTCTCCTACGTAAACACTTTTCCCTTGAGGCAACGATGAAAGTCTTTCTATATAAAGTAAATTCTAATTGTGAAAAGTTCAGAGTTAATTCTAGATACGAATAAAGAAGTATTCATTTAATCACTCCGCGTTTTATTTTTACAAATAAAATCGTGACAAAAAGTGCGCATCACTTAAAAAGCTTATCAAAAGTTTTTGATACTTGCAGGATATTTAATATTGAGCTAAGCCCATAAAAATGCAACTTTCTTCGATCAGAAGTAGCATTTCTGGCAAGTGTACTGCTGAAAGTCATTAGCCATTTTGCGCTTCGTTGCTTTTGCAAACTATTATCTCAGATATGTACCAAATTTTGCATTGTTGGTAGCACCTTCAAATAATTTAAATCGGAAAAATGTGAAATGCATCTGAGTTGTTGTTTTTTTAAATTTTTGAATATTTTAGAATGCTTATTACGATATTTTTTTTCAATTTTAAATATATTCGAAGTTGGTGAGAAGGCTGCTTTGCTCTGTCCAGGAAAAAATCTTTCGTATCATTTTTCGGAATTTGAGTAAGAAATTAAGAAAATTAGATTTTTTTTTCGAAAAATTGAAAAAAACGTTACCGCTATTTATTAAGCCAATATATGTATAGTATAAGGAAAAAATCCATGTCCTCTGCGCAAGTAGAGCATTGGTTGTAACAGCTGAAATATTTTTCTTTCCATTCACCTTAATACACTATAAGTTGAAATTGTCAATGACACAACATGAATTTCCGTTAAAAAATAAAAGAGAAAACAAAAATATAGTCTTTGGTCTAAGAATTAGGAAAATTAATTTTTTTTATTTTAAAACTAGCTAATGCCGGCTTTGTGAAGGTAGCCTGATTTTTTTTTTTCTACGAAAGCAAACATTTTAAGTCACAAATCCCGAGTTGTTGTTTCCAATGTGAATTGAAACGAAAGAATATAATTTGAATATTTCATTGTTTTTCTTTCATAAATATTCCACTGCATACACAACCATATTAACTTCCCATTGAACGATTTGTTATGCTTACATGCTTGTTTCAATGTGTGTAATTAATTTTTTAAGCAATTTTAATTGGAGATTGACACAAATCGTCTAAGGAATATAATTAAACAAATTTGATCAAAACTGAATAATTAGATTTTGCGTGATGCTTGAACATCGAAAACGGCTATCATTTTATTTACATAGATCATGGATGGCCCAAGTTTTAATCAATGCGGTCTACTAACATTACAATAGTTATTTAAATTTGGAAATAAGTTTAAATTTAAAATAATTACATTTGATTACAATTCTTTAATGAAAGAAATTATTTTAGATTTATCTTTGAAATTTCGTAACAGCAAATCTCCAGCCTTTATAAGACTCTTTTTCCATATTTCGCCGTCTTCAAAGAGCTTCTTATGTTATAATAAAATTTCTGCAGCCTTGAATGAAGTTACAGTATCTGTCTTCGACTTCGTACTCGATCTTATAAGAATTGATAGTTGCTTGGATAATTGTGTCATTAATTGTCCGACTTTTCATTTCCACGTCTCATTTCTGAGTGAATTATTATTTTCATTTTGTATTTCAACATTGGCACTTCTATGAATTGGTATGCTTGAAAGACAAATAATTCAAATACATTTATCATTCTTGATAGCAAAAAATAATCACTTCCCATCATGACAGGGAAACTTGACCATATATTTTTTACCAAAATGCGGAGCAGGAAGAAGTTGAATTACAATTTTTTTAAACATCCCGCAAAATCAGATATTAACTATTTCGAATTATTATTTGAGGAAATTTTTACTATCTCCATTTATTTGAATTTACTAAAAGCAAAAAAAAGAAGTTACACGAAATTTAATTGATGACATGTCTATTAAAATAGACAATAAAGCAGAAAATATTTTTTTTTCACAAAATTTGTTTGATTTTTGCTACAAAAACCTATCATAAATATTCAAAACCCGAACAAATTTTCATTTGGCGTCAACTGTGTCAGCGATGCGATAGTTACCGATTTTCTGCGTATTGATTGTTTAGTGGCGTCATTGAGAAATCCTATGCTTTGTCAATATTTTGTAGTACGTAATGGTGCTTTCGAGCTTACATTTCAAACAATCTCTTATGTTAAATATGAAATGATTGACATGAAAGCGAAGAAAATGGATACACTTTTCTAAATTATACACGAAAAGGTTTTATTTTATGAAGTCGAACAAAGTATATGTTGCTTCGATGCATAAGAATGGCGGGCAACTAGGAATTGATACGCGGTCGACTAGTAGAACGTGGTCTACCGAGTGGCGACCCCTGACACAGATAATACATGACAAAGTGACCTTTTATTAGAGCAAAATATTGTAATTGCTTGTTTATAAAATACCTTGAAAATTTTGGACCAAAAACAAAAGTTTTAAGTAAGACCAAAGTCTAAGACAGGTTCTAAATCGGATGGAAAAATTAAATGCAGTCGAAATTCCGGTGCTCAGGCTTGAATATATATCTTGAGCTCATGCAGCCCTTGTGCTAAAATTTCAAACTAATCAGAGCATGAAAAGGTGTGTCAGTGGGTCGTTTTATGTGTTTTTTGTGCATTTTCGAGACGATTTTATAGTATTTTATTTTATTTTATTTAATAAAAAATATCGAAATCGGGGTATGATTCGTCATTTGGCCAGCAAATGAGTAAATGTGTAAAATTTCAACAAACAGATAACGAAGGACGAAGATCAGCTTCAAAAATTACTTAAAGTGGTCGCCGAAAACTGAAAAAAAGTCTCAGAAATGGATAAATGGGATATATTAGCATTTTTTGAATATAAATAAATTAAAAATTTTTATTTTCTCATGACCAATATGCTTGCTTCTATTAATCGGAAACTTCTCCAGATCGCATCGTTGGTTCAAAAAACCTTTGACACTTTCTTTTCATGCCTTTCCATGGTGCGATTCAGGTGAAAATTTGGCACAGGGCTTCATGAGTTCAAGACTTATTTTCAGGCCTGAGCACCAAAAATCGGAACATGTTTGCAATTTGAACTAGCCTAACATGTACATATATAAGGATGCTCCTTTTTCTGAAATTTTCCAGGTAATTTTTTAATATAAATATTTCGGTGCCCGTAAGATACATACAAAAAAATTTATTATCGAAAAGACCAATGTTTCATTTGTAAACTAAGCTCGAGAGCCGCCAGGAATACAGACAACTCGAATCACGTCGAAATATGATCGATTAAAATTCTATGCTTTTTATCTAAAATTCGATGCCACTGCATGTGAAAAGTAGCTTAGTAAATTAACTAAAGTGGGATTTCTAACCACACAAGTTCTTCCACTGTAAAAGTTCTGTATTTAATTTAAATGATAAGAAGTGCGAATTAACTTGCACCATAGGTGAAGATCTTCCTTTTTTGATTTTACTTTTACTTTTTTAATTCATGTTCGGCATTGGGAAAAAAATTAAAAATATTTTTTAAAATAGTTCTAATGGATTAATTGAAATACTAACTTAGGAAAAGTTTATTGTTCTTTTGCAAACTTTAATTTGCTGACACTATGGAATTATATTAGTCAATGAGCATTGGAACAAAAAAGTGGTCTACTCGAGGCGAAAACATTGATATATCATACTTTCGGCACAATAAGTGCCGCAGATATAACAAAAACTTAAATGCTCGACCTCTATGTTCGGCCAAAAAAAAAAGTTTATTTCATAATAGCTTTTCATAAATGCTTCGAAATTGATGGTGTACGTAGGGTTACCATATGTACCACTCTAATAGTACATTTACTACTTTCGCGCTGTTGCACTACTTCGGAGAAAATACTACTTTCGATCTTTTTCATTTCATTTCTTTATTATTAACCTTAGAATACATTTCTTCACAGAATAGAATCACAATTGATTATAAAAATAATAACCAAAATAAAAATAGAAAATAAGGTTATTATTAACATTAAAATAAATTAAGACTAAATAATATTCTCTTAAATGGATCTTTCTGCATCGCGAAATAAGAATCACTAATAGATGACAGCCTATTAAATATTGATAGAGCTCTTAATATAGGCTCATTCTGACCATAATTAGTTTGATGGTTCTTTATGAAGAACAAATCATTACCTTCCGTCTCAACTCAAGGGTATTTAAGCCTAAAAGCAAACAACGTGAATGATATGAAGGTCTTGAATCACCAAAGTTCAGAGAACGTAATGAGAATCTAGAAAATCGTTTCTGAATTCGTTCCAACCTAGCGCAATGATTAACATAGTACGGATTCCCAATAAAAGAGGCATATTCCTCACAAGTGCAAAATAAAGACTCTTAATAGTATCAGATCAGTAAAATCAGAACTTAGTCTACAAACAAAACCCAACATTGCATATGCTTTTGGGATGAGAAAAACAAGTTTTTCGTAATCAATTTTTAGGCATTGACTGATAAAAAACACTTTAAATAAAGGCTAAAAAGGGCTAAATTAAATTTTTCAGGCTAGAAAAAAAGCTAGTATTAAATTTTTACAAGCAGAATTTTTATTTTGTGTACCCATAGTTCGCTTAAAATAACAAAAAAAAATATCTGATTCATAAAATGTTTTATATCGGTATAATTGCTATGGATACTCATATGAAAACGTAATCGGTGTAAAACGCCAATTTTACTTACAAGGGATATTCGATCAAACTCGCCATGTGCTTAAAATGTAGTTTTGATTCAGGAAACCAATATATGAAAATATGAAGCAAATCGAAGACGTCGTGACTGGCCGTTTTTTCTTGACGCAAAATGCTTCGAAATACTGATTCTTACCATATTAAAAATATAATTTTATAATTTTTTGATTTAACAACATGTCCTTTGTTATATTTTAAGCAAAGTTTTACTTGGCCTTAAAACAAATCTGATTAGAACATATGTAGCTCCAATTTCAACAGTGCAACCACGTTTAAAGATCTAGAATGTTCTAAGAGAACAATGTCCGAAAACTTTTCTTCAATTTCAGATAACTCGAAAGAATCAGAATCTCTAGAATCACAACTAACATTTTGCCTTTTAAGCCCGCATCTCATTGTAAGTAAAGATTTAAACATTTTAGTTTTTAGTCTATTTCTTTGCTTGCGGTAAAAATTTTTTTAGCTTCTACATTACTTACTGGTAATATTAAAAACAAAATCTACTAAAAGCGCAAAAGGATACTTCCCAAATGCGTCTTCGAACTATTTTAGCTCAGCCCAAAATTTTACATTATCCTTCGAAATAAGTGGGCATTCATTCTATTGAATTTCCAACTGTGATATTTATTTTACACTAAAATTATTCTTTTCACTTTGGGAGTGAGGAAATATGTTTTGCTTTATTAAATTTTAAGGATTGCCCAATAGAAAAAATCCCAAATTTTTCCACATTGGTAATCGTCGGCGCAATTGCTGAATTAAATGACATAAAAAAATTTTACACGTTTTGCGAATGGACTCTTCTCTCCCAGTGGCAATATAATTTTTTTCTTTCTTAATTTAATATATACCTCAAAACTATAGAAAATTCGAGGAACAAGTGTGAAAATCGGTTCCAATGAGTTTTGATGCACTCGAAACTGATAACATAAACAAAACAAAACATTTTTCAACTTAATCCGTTTGATTACATGCTGTCTGCATTTTGTATTAGGTTTTGAAACTATGAAGCCAATGAAAGAGAAAACTCACTCTTAAATAGGATTCCTATTTCTTTATCGTGCAGTCATGACAAGCCGCCAAAAATAGTGGTTTATAATTTGTGAATGCGAAAGGTGTATACAAGGAATACATTTTTAAAACGTTTGGTTTTCGATACTCTATTTGATAAAAAGGCCAATTTACTATGTAAGAAAAGGTCAATATTTATTTAAAACATAATCCCAATATTTCGAGGAAGATCCTTCCTCATCTTCAGGGGTGACTAATAAATAACAATTAAAAAATAAATAAATTAGCACAATACACAGTTGAATAAATTAACAAGCAAAACTTACGTTACAATAATAGAAAGACTAAAACTAAACTAACTAATTGTCAACTAAATGTCTATAAATATGAGCACAATTTTCTGTGTCACTCTTGAAATTTATTCTCTTGTCAGTGGGGGTGTTAATAATGTGGAGCATTTCTAATATGAATCTCTCCTCATGATTGCTTTCTTCTTGTAAAGTTGACGAAATATTGGATAAATTAAACAAATTCAACAAAAATATACGGTTTACAAAAGAGGTAGAACAGAATAACAGATTAGCATACTTGGACACAATGGTGATCAGAAGTGGGAACCAAATAACATTAAATTGGTATCAGAAACACACAGCTTCGGGTAGAATCATAAATTTTCATTCTAAGCACCCAAAAATGACAATACTAAATACAGCACAAAATTTAATCACTAGAGCACTGACAATCAGCGACCAAGCGTTTCATAAGGACAACATTAATAGAATAAAGAAAATATTAGAGAAAAACAGTTTTTCAAAACTAACAATAAAAAGACTAATTGATAATTTTTATAAGGATAAGGGACCAAGATCGGAAAGGGGCACAATTAAATATAAGGCAATGACATATATTCCAGGGTTGACGGATAGATTCGCGAAATTAAGCGCATTTAAGGACATAAAAATTGCTAATAAAACAGATAATAAAGTTGGACAATTTTATAGCAATACAAAATATAAAATATCAAAACTCGACAAATCCTGCCTTATTTACAAGATTCCTTGTGACGGAGACGGTTCCAATGTATGCCAGAAGGTATATGTTGGTACTACAAAAAATAAATTAAGGACAAGACTTTCAGGACATAGATCCGACCAAAAAACAGAAATGGACAAGCCCCTAAGACAGCTCTCTCAGCCCACTGTGCTGAGCTTGGGCATTTCCCTAATTTTGATGCTGTGGAGATTTTACAAGAAGAAAGCAATCATGAGAAGAGATTCATATTAGAAATGCTCCACATTATTAACACCCCCACTGACAAGAGAATAAATTTCAAGAGTGACACAGAAAATTGTGCTCATATTTATAGACATTTAGTTGATTATGTTTTAAATAAATATTGACCTATAGCCAAAAAAAGTGTTTTAATATTGTAATAAAAAGGTCAAACAAAATTCTTAAAATGTATGTAAGAAAAGGCTAGATGCATTTTTAGAAAAAGCTAAAAAAAAGAGCTAAAGGCTAAATTAAATTTTTGGGGCTATATGGAAATTAAAAAAGCTCAATCTAGTCTCAAAAAGGCTAAAACGTCAACGCTGCATTTTTGTGAGAGAATCGTATGGGAAATGAGAGTGATGAAAATAAAATTTGAGAACAATAAATTTTTGATGAGACAATCGTATGAGAAAAAAGAAAAAAAAAACAAGAAAATTAAAGAATGGAAAATAGAATATATGCAGTGCTGCCCAGAAAAAGAGCAGGTGCTTAAAGAGCGTAAAAATGAGAATGAGAAGGCGATTAAAGAGTGTAAGAAAGCGTGCACGTCAGTGTTGATATGTGCATATTTCAAAAAGTATCAAAGTCAGGCAGAAAAAGTACCAAAATCATAAAAATAGTACCAAACATCAGAAATAGCAGAAAAACACAAGTTTACGTTAGTAAGTTACATAAATAACAAACTGAATACATTATATTTCAAATTCAGTCTTGTGCACAAACAATAAACTTTAAAACTAATACTAAATCAGTGTCTGACTCATTATAATCTTACAAGTTACTTAAATTTATTTCTGTTGACAATTTGTAATTAAAGCAGTTAGTTTTACTTACTTTTGATAAAATCTTTGTCTTCAAGATTCCCGAAACTGTTTCTAGCTTCAGTCTATTTCGAAGATTTGTTTTATTTAAATTAAGTAACGAAAATATCATTTCGACACTCACTGAAAAATCAAGTATGCAAAATTCCTATTTGATACCAAAAATTGGACATTAATAAATTTCGCATTTCATCTTACATCATCGTGGCAAGAAAAATTTTGAAATTCCATGTCAATAGGCTTCGCGAGATCAAATTCTTTCTTGGGAAAAAAAATTTTAAGAATTGGTAATATATATTGAATCAGTCATTCCTGCTATGTTCCACAAAAACGATTGGTTTCTGGAGAACCGTACCATGATACTTTAGCTATCAAAATAGTATAAATTTTGGTACTAAATTACCGCCTGTGCCAACAATCGTTTGCTTGCGGAAGGGGTCCCCACAGAATGTATGTAACTTTGGCATGGCTTTTAGAAGAAGTCTGAAGTGGGGCCCTTTTTTTCTTTTGGTCGCAGGAAAAAAATATTTTTCTCAAATGTACTAAGGACTGTCCCAGAAAAAACTTACGTTTTTTATTTTTTGTATTGTGCTCTACCTGACAATCTTATAGGTCTAAAGAGACACAATATTTGTTCTACATAAAGTGACGTTTGATATGATGTATACCACTTGAAGATAGCACTTTTGACGACAAAGATGTCTAGCAAGCAACAAAAAGTCTGCAAACTGATTTTGTCCACATGCCTGCAAAATCCAAAATTAAAATATTCAGCCATAGCAAAAATAGTTGGTACATCAGAAAAAACTGTCTTTACGGTTATTTTTAATTACAAGAAGGGTCTACCTGTTTCACAAAAAAGGTTCAGGCAAAAAACAAGAATTTTTTAACCTAAAGATAGCGACGAAGGTGAAGAGCCTTTTTAAGCAAAATCCCAACACTTCAGTGCGAGATATGGCGGCTAGAGCAGATACATCAGAATCTACTGTACAAAAGATCAAGAAGAAAAGTATGCTAAAGGCATAAAAACTTCAAAAAGTACCAGACCGTTTTGATGAAAAGCAGTTGATGGCTCAGATGCGACCCCAAAAATTGTATGAAAGGTACTTCACTAAATTTGATTGCTGTGTTATGGACGACGAAACTTAAGTCAAAGCAGATTTTAAGCAGCTACCTGGGCACGAATATCATACATCACCGAAAAAGGGGCATGTGTCTAGTAAATTCAAAGAATGAAAAATTTCGAAATTTCCGAAGTAATATATGGTTCGGTAGGCCATATGCACTTGTGGTCTCAGAAGCAGATTTTTTGTTACGCAAGGCACAATCAATTCCAAAGATTATATAGACGAGTGTTCTGCGAGTTACTGTAAAAAACTCGTTCAAAAATCGTTGAACATAAATTTCGATATCGCGATGCATATTAATCGAGTCGAAATCGTTCAGCTGATCTTCAGACATCGTTGATCTAAGGTAGAGTTTTAGACGACGCCGCATAGAAAAGTGTTCACAGTATTTCTTCACGAACAGATAAAAGCTTATAAAACTTTACCAACAAGAGCAAAACAGGCCTCAGGAGGTATTTAGTTGGAAACATTTTTGAACCAAGATAACCTTAGCAGCACTTCGAATTTCTTATGCTTCTTCCAAAATAAGATTTTTTTAATGAAAACACAGGATATTTAAACGAATATTTTTGCTTGGATCTGGAATGTGAATTTTCTAAAAATTACTACGAGTATAAGCTGCGATCCTTTTAACTGATCTCAACAAAATTGGTATCAGTTGGTATATACATTAGGGTTGTTCAGAAAAAAAAAAGTTTTAGAGTTATGATAATTTTAAAAAAGTTCCTTTTATATTTTTTCGAAGAATTCCACGCAAAAAAAAAAATAAATAAAAAAAAACACAGATTTTGTAGCTCTTGGCAAAACCTATCAAATGCGACTTTTTAAACTAAAAAATCTCAATTTGGTAAGGAACACTATGCATTTGTTTGGTAAAAAAAGGCTAATTTTTCATATTTTCCTACGTTTTTCGTCATATATGTAAGATAAAAAATTTTTTTTCGCCTACCTACAAATATTATCTTTAAAGATAATTAAAAAATAATATTATTTTAAGAAAGTTTATAAACTGCTTTATAAGATCTGAAAAAATTCATGAGTTATGGTTTTATGTTATAGAACATACCACATGACCAGCAAAATCGGAGACATTTTTTTTTTTCTGAACAACCCTAATATACATACATAAGTAAACTCTTAAGTTCATTATTTATTATACATTTTATACCTATTTCTTTTCATATAAAGTAATTTTTTTTTCCGTAAGAGGTGCAAGACTTTTTGCTATTTCATGTAAGTGAGAACATATTGTCAATAAAAGTCTATGTAAAAAATGTCCAATGGGAGGGGGGTAGAACCCCCAAAACCTTCCCTGCGCACGGGCTTGTGCGTAACAGTCTCTAACTTAACGTGACCATATGATCCGCGATTCGCAAGTCCGCGTTTTTCGTTTTCTCCTCCGTGTAGTGCGCGTTTTCATTGAAAATAAAACATCTTATCTTGCTAGAGTTTTCGATGAAAGTGGCGACTTCTTTTTTTTAGTAAATATAAACAATAGGTATATATATTTGATTTTTTTTATAAATATTTCGAAATATCTGGTTTATCTGATTTGCTACGGTTTTTTTTGTATATAAAAACAAACGAATCTTCAAAAAAGTTTCATTAGCTTTTTCCTGATCAGCGTTTTGGCAAAAAATATCTGGTCACGTTATTCTAACTTATCTGAAGCTGCCAATGCTAGAGAAAGAATTATTGAAGACCTTATTTTAATTATATCAAATATCAATTCCGGCACTCACTTTTCCACGTACAATACCTTCACTCATGTAGACCTTACAATCTATTCTGCTTAAATTGCTCATGTCTTCATGAAAACCTCTTGTCAATCTTCATGGTAGTGATGATTTGCCGATCGCCAGCAAATTTGATCTTTTCAATAAACTGGATATCATTAAAACTCAAATTAAATTTAAAACAGATATTGCTGGCCACTGTATAAAAAGTGATTGAATTATATCTCAAATCATGAAGTTTTTTTAGCAACGTCAGTCGTAAATCTGCGAAATTAAGTAAAGCTATGCGTGCAGCTGTCAATAAATCTATCCCACAAACGAATCCTATTCTCACTAAAATCAACATTCCATGGTGGAATAGCGAGCTTGATTCACTTCGCAAAATAAAGCAATAGCTAACTTCTAATATCATCTAATTCAGCACCCAATTAAATTTGGGGTCAAATTAAAATGCTTGTGGCTAACAATAAATCCTCTTCATTTAAAGTTATTAATATCGAAATTGCTAATTACTTACTTCGATTCCGTCCATTTTTCCTTGTCCGAAGACATAAGATTTCACCCTAACCATTTCTTCTAAGCCATCTACCCTTGTTACCTCCTACTCCCCAAAAAATAAGTCTTCTTCTGCTGAAAGAATAGAGCTTAAGTTTATTGTGATTGAGTTTCACTCCAAACTTCAAAATACGAAAGACACCACACCTGGTTTTGGCCATATCTATTACCCGATATTACGCAATCTACCAGAAGGCACTGTAAATTACGTCCTTGAATTATGCAACAATATTTTAAGCACTGGTATTTACCCACAAAATTGGAAGACTGCAATAGTTGTTCTTATTTTAAAACCTAATAAATCATCCCCCGAAACTGAAAATTACTGCCCGGTTTCTCTTCTTCCCGCCAAGGGCTAGATTCTCGAAAAAATTGTTGCTAGACGATTGATGTGGTTTTATTTCATCCAAAAACCTAATAAGCCCAAACGAAGTTACCTTCAAGAGGAGCCAAGGCACGACTGATGTTATCTTATTTTCTTATTTCTACTAAAAATCATGTAACCCGGCTAAAGATTTTGATCGCATTGGATTGCATATAGTTTTGCAGCAATTGGCGAATTGGAAAATCTTTAACTAAGTCAAAGTCTTTTTGACAAACCCGAAATTTCGAGTTAAAATCAACTCTGAGCTGTCCAATGTTTTTCCTATGCATAATGGCGTCTCTCAAGGTTCTCCATTATCTGTATTCTTTTCATAATCGCATTTGACGAGCTAAGTAAAATTTTTGCAAAGAACATATATTAAAACTAGCCTAATGAAATTACATCACATTCCATATTCTCTCTTTAAACGTAACAAACAAAATCAATTGAAAGAGAGTTTGTTCTTTCAACATCGAAACCAAATATAATCGGTACAAATGAGAATAACAAAAAACAACAATAGCAACATAGAACTCAAGAAGTAGCCTAAGCATCACCAACCCAACGAAAAATCAAACGGCAATTTCCATGTGAGGTTTTGCAAAAACGTAATCCGATAAAGAAGAATATTTATCATTAAAAAATAGAAAAATAAATATCCACAAATATGTTATTTAAAAAAAGAAATTATTGAAATCGATACAGCACATTTCCACACTATGGTCCACAGGGACCTTACTTAGCACAGGGTGCTAATCTAGCTATTGACAAATGTAAATTATAACACAAATGGACATTTCCATACCATGGTTCACAGGGACCGAAAATTAAAATGTTAATACACAAACTATTTTTTCTAATATTATAATAGAAAAACGTTAAAGTTTTTATAGTATATACACCTTATACCAGTTGTGCTAGTTGGCCTGAAAACTGGAAACAAATTTTTCTTGCTCTTAGCTATTTTTGATGGCATTTTCTCTTTAGTAACAACAACGAATAAATACCAAAAAACTTAAGAGAAAAACAAAGCTCGATTAGCGGTAAATTTTTATTTTGATTATATTGCTATCCCAATGTATCGATCTTATACCTGAATCATCATTTGTTATCGGTACTTCGCAATCGTTCTAGGCAAGTGTCTGCCAATTTTAAAAAAAGTTAGTGGGTATAGTAATCATACTGAACATTTTGTTTTGATTTTCAAAGTGTCGCCTTTTTCAAAGACCAAATAACTACTTATGTACTTATACATGTGTCGAAAATAAAAGGGAAGTATCAATACCGCTCCCTAGCTCAAGCCTGTAAGCGGCGGGGAAAGAGTTTTTGTCCGATTTCTCTGAAACTTAACGAAAAAACCGACTTACTAAAACGTAGAAAATATCAACCTTAGGTGCCAAGATTTATCGTTTTAGGCATTTTTTTTGGATGGGCGAGGCCTTCCCCTGTTGTCAAACCACGACTACATTTTTCGTGTGGCTGAAAATGCGGAGAAAATACAATATCAATAATACGCAAAAAAATCCACCTACTGAATATTGAAAAAAAAACATATTTTAATGAATACAGTACTTAGAAATACGTAAAAGAGGGTCCGAGTTTATTATTTCGAGTCTATCCGATTTCTTGGTTCAATTCGGTTGCAAAACAATTGAATGGAACTATTTCGCAACGTCGAATGTAAAAGGCGAAGTGGATGGAATTGAAGTGGTTATTAAAAGAAAAACTTGGCAAGTAATAAAAAAGAAATATTCTTTAAAGTGATGCATTTTCTTTCTGCAAATTTGCACAAGGGCATATAGCTGGAATTCACATCATGCACATTTATTGTTGCTGAAACAATTCCAGAGATTTCGTCAACTAGAAAAATGAAGGAAAATACCAAATATTTCAGGCATCCTCGAATTGAATCTCCTGTGACGAACTTTTGAAACTAAAAGTAGCTCAAACGGCATATTTATTGAAAAATAATATATCATAATTTTCTCACTTGCCTCATATGTATTCTAATTTTTTATTATTAATGTTACGTAAAACTCTCAAATAATATACATACATATGTATTCGACGTTTTTGGCAGTTAATGTAATCTTGAGTTGAAATGACTTGAAGTAATCCTTATTACAAGCGTTATGGAAAAATATGTCGCGTGCTAAATTAAACTTAAGCTTAAAAAAACTAATGCAAATAATTCAACATGACAACTATCAATAAAAAGCCACATAGGTAATTCTTCATTTTTCTAGGTGGAGGTGAAAACAAGATACATTTCTTGTCATGTGCTGGATTCCATCTATTGCTAATATATTGAAAACTTCAAACCGCCAGGACCTGTCTTTTACACTAAACATAGTCAGGGTTGTATTACCGCATACGCCAACAACGCTGTGGCGTAAGGCGGCAGCATCCGAGGAGGGCGGCAGAATTCGGAAAAATTAGAAAAAAATTTGTATATGGAAAAAATTTAAAAAAATCAACTTGTAACCTCAAATGCAATTTTTTGAACTTGCATGAATATATATATATGGTATAATTAAAATATTCCAAGCATTTAGGGTACCGGTTTACTAAGCATACGCTCTTAGTTTTCAATCGTATATTGCTGTGCGTGGGTTAGTTAGGTTTAGCGATTTTGGTTTGTCTTTAATAAAAGAAAAAATATCGAGAATTCTGTGCATGGGAGTTATTCAAGATTGTGATTGATCTATTTATTTAGATATAGATTAATAGAGACTTTTTATAAAGATATTTCTCCCTGCTTATAAGGGGCGGCATTAGATGTTTGGCGTGGGGGCGCCGATTTTCGTAATCCGGCCCTGAACATAGTGCTACTAAAGTGCTTTCGAAAAATATCGACCTGAAAAGATTTTTTGAGTTTTCTTTATTTTTTTCACTTCAAAGGCGTACGAATGTCGCGTGCTCGCCCGTGGAAATGCCCAAATGTTAGACACAAAGCTGTTTTTTTTTAAGCTTCAGTAATGTATATATTAATTTAGTTGAATCTAGAATTAGGTATATTCAATGACTGTAGATTTACTTATAGACAACAGGACTTAACATTTCGGAGTATTTCTTATCTGAGCATAGCTCATAGCTCTCTTATCCTATCTAAAATTGACTACGCCGTGCTGCTTTATGGATGGTAAGCAAACGCAAACATAATGCTATATACGCTTTGAAACATACATTTGACGGCGAAACTCACAAGAATTATAGTGAAAAATGAAATGAAATGAAATAAAAATAATTGGCAGTTTATATACACGGATTGATCCAAAGCAGAGTATATCACATAATATGCTGTGGTGTCTCATGGCCAACATATTTTAACCACAAGCTTACTTTCACACCACTGTTCTGTATTCACTGCTTTATCAGTATACCTGGCAACCGAGTTTGCTTATAAAAAGAGCGTCAAATTGGTTATATGCACTGACAGCACATCGGATGTTGAAGGTTTGCAAAACATCAACTACGATATTGATCTAATATACGAAATTAGGAACATTTGCATCAATCACCCAATAAAATAAAACAAATTATGTCTTGTAGGCATCAAAGGAAAGAAATATGCTGACCAAGTCACCAACGCGGCTTGCAGCGCACTTTTGCTCGTATATAGAACGGACGAAAAAAATACCCCAAGGTCAGTCCAACTAAAGCTCGAAGTGGACAGAAAAGCAGCATGGGAGAATATGACGCATCGTTATATACAATTTAACTTGAACTGATCCAAGCCACGCTTCCCGTATTTATCTTCCCGCTTTCAAACAACACTATTTGTTAGACTACGTATGGGACACACAAGTTTTTTTTCATACCCATCTACTACAAGACAGCGGTGCGCTGTCATGCCATTTTGCCGGTTTTTGATTTAACTAGAAATCAGATATTCCGAGGCATTCATCTGCTTCAGATACTTAAAGATTGTACTCGAGAAAACCTGGTACTTATTCAAAAATTTATAAAACAATATAGTTAGTATATGGCATCTGATATAATTGCAATAAAAATTAATTAAATTCGTCGGCACTTAATCGTTTTTATATATTAGATTTTATAATTGTATTTTTTGGAACATGGTTGGATTGATTCAATAGAAATGTTATAACTATATCGAATATTGCCGAAACATGTAGAAATTCAAGGACCTAATCAGCAAAATAAAAACAATAGTACATATTTGTTATTTAAATGCACATGGAGAAAATTATCTGCTTTATACATATAATTACCTCATTTTAAATCTGATACAACAATATACCAACATAGGTTGGCTTGAATCAAAATATGGAAAGTTTTCATGGATTAAACGCTAGATAATTTTCTCCGTGTGTTGTATTAATTGGCATTAATGTTATGATTATCTAATTAAAATTGTAATATCGTTTACTCCCACCTTGTGACTTTGATTTTCTTAATGTTTCAGATGATACCGAGTGCTGTTGAACTGGTTGACTTGATTGTTGTTGATGCACATTAAGTGGTCCAGCCTCACTTATTACAGCGTAAGTATTTCCAACTGCAGGGGGAGCAAGTTCTTCTGAGCTTATATTAGAAGATAGTGCTGACGATATTTGAGCTGTGCCTGATGCATTTATTATCACTCCACTACTACCACCTTCACTATCACTACACACATAATTACTTGTATCATTTGTTAAATTAACACGGCGGTCAGTTGGACTACCTGAAACTACTACTTTGTTACTGAAGTTACACAAGCAGGATCCTGAGGTGCCTCCGTTTATCTGGAGTAAATATGAAGGTAAATATTTCATGACTGATAAAAAATTAATTACAGTAAATTTAACTGAAACAAAAAATTGTAAACTATATATCATATAAATGCTACTCTACATATCATATGCATAGTAATTGACACTAACCAGAGGCCTTGCAAATAAAAACTCCCAAGAGATTAAAGAATTATTATGGTTAATAAAGTATCAATAGATTTCAGAATAAAAATAAATTGAGTTAATTGATTTAATTTTTGGATCAAAATATTTTAACGTCGTTTTAAAAATATGCAGACAATATCTGAATATCAAACTTTAGTGTTAGATGTATCTCGTCCAACTAAAGTATATTCAATGAAAAAAAAAAATGGTTATCCAAAGAACAGTCTCCTACTATCGTGCCATAATTTCACTAACTCGTGTGATTTCATCAATAAGTTAACCCTTATTCTGTATAAATGGGTCAAAATTGCCAATACAACTTAAGTACAACCGGCTATGTACATTGTATATTAGGGCGGCTCTTAGCTATAGATAATTTTTGAAATTTTTGCCCCCACCCCTTGATTCTGTTCCAATCAACAAGACAAAAGGTTGTAAAAAACTTCAGGTCAATCGGATAACTACTGAGCGAGCCTCAAATACCTCGAATTTCGGAACAAAATAAGAGTTGCTTTTCAGGAAAGGAATTCAAACCTGTGACTTTTTTCCTCTTCTTTTTTCTTACAAAAAATTTTATAATTGTGCGAAAAGCAATTTGTCTTAATATTGCAAAATCCCCTCGTGATGTTTATGGTTGACGTTCGGGGATTTCTCATGTTTCGTTTTACCTGTCAGTGACAGGCCACAGTGTCAACTGTCCTCCGCTAGCTCTTATGTTAGAGCGGCCGTGTGCGTTACGTTGCATAATCTTTATCTTTCAATAAATTATATTTGATCTAAACTTAACATAATTAGTTTTTATAGTAAATTAGAAATAATCTGCTTGAAATTTTACTAACTACTTCTATGTGTGAAAAAGATTTGCGTTATGTGCTAGCGTGATCGTAATGCCCGTAGAAAATTTGAGTCCGCTAGTTCAAAAAGAAAACTAGCCATCAGAAGACTGCAGGTACAGGAAACTCTACGTGGGTTTTTATGTTAATACATAAAAAGAGGTGATCAAGAAAGAAGATTTTTGGAGATTAAAATATTAAAACATATCTTCGGAATACCATGACACAAGATCGGCTTTCAGCTCTTGCCATTATTTTAATTGAGAATGACGTAGCTCGTTTGTTAAATTACATGTAATGATTTAATTGATGATTTTAGTCTTACTAAAAGCCGCAAACATCTTTTCTGAATCCCTGATCTTTAGAAGGCATTAATGCACCTTAGTTTATCACAATTAACAATTTGTTTTCTTTGTGTTTAATAATTTATGATAATTTCCAGTAAGCAATTTTAAAACTCTAAATATATTTAATCTTAAATTACTTTACATTTCTCAAGTATCATCACTAAATGAATTCCGCAAAGATCTACCCACCCGGAGACTTGCAATGGCTAAGGCCGCCCCTCATGGGAGGTATGCGTTTATGTAAGTAGATTTTTTTTCATATTCACAAATTTTTTTTGTTTCGACGTTAAAACATCTGTACAAAATTTCAGCAATATTATGGTCACCGTTTTTGAATTTTCTCCAATAAATTTAAAACTTAAAAAGCCCTCGCACAATTTTTAACTTTTGAAATGAGCTTTGGCTCCCGTGTACGTGACCGAAATTGTCTTATCTTCACATACTTTTTTTGTTCTAACCTAAATAAATGGTATTTTCCGGTCAATTTTTAAATTTTTTATAAAAAAAGATGAAAATGAAAGCCACCCCATTTTGTTGGAAAATTCGCAATTCTGTAAATTGCGAAGTTTTTAAAATTAGTCTTGAAAATTTGTCTAACTGGTTTTCATTCAAGTTTGATAAGTTGAATTCAGGATATCTTTCAAATAGAAGCCAATATGATAGTTTTAAGAGCTCCGCGTATAAAAGATTTGTCGTTACTTCTGTTCTTCGTCAAGGAAGCCACATTGGACCTCAGCTCTTAACAGTTTTTAATAACGGTTTGCCCACTGTTTTAAGGTACTGTAATATTTTACTGTAAGCTGATTCCGATATAAGGCACCATACTCGCATCTTCAGTATCACCTTAATAATATTTTTGAATGATGTAGAATCAATTGCATAGATCGAAACTAAGCCATAGATTACTAATATTCACCTTTAAAACGCAAAAATTTAGCTTCTTTACGATATTTCACGATCGCTTGCAAATTTTGGAGCCTGTTCGTGCAAACTCAGTGTAGTGCTGAGATCAAGGCCAAACGCATGTCATACATTGCACTTTTGTTGCTGAGTTACACACCTTCGTGACGCCTGCGAGGCGAGCCTTAATACAAAACGATATGTTTTTTGCTTTTTCTTTCTCAGTATTTTGTGCTTCTTTTAGCTTTTAACAACAATTTTTACCATACAATTTAAAAATGGAATGTCGTTATATGAAGAACTACCTTTGAAATACTCGAATATCAGCAGTATAACTCTGACGAACTACCGAAAAAAATGAAAAACATCAGATTGAAACTTTTTCTCATCGAAACCACTCTGTTTCTTCCACCTTTTTGACCCTCCTCCGCCTCTGTGACACAACAACATATACCACATATCTTGTTCAAATTCTCGCACTGACCCCCTTCCCCATCTAACGACGTTCCGTAGAACGTAAACAGCTCCTTCCAAGTGCAATAAAAAAGCAGAAAAAAGTCTGATTTAATTTTAATGTACAAACTATAGAGACAAATAAAGTCTTTTCTCCGCGAATAAAACCATGTACAAATATCTTTCAGAAAATGTAAAAAGTTTTGAGTTTTTTGAAGGAAAGTAATTTTATAATTTTTAAAAATTAGATTTTAAACCGAAATGTATGAAAATTTAAAATTCTATGTAAGAATAGAAATAGGTAAAAAAGGTATAACAAATGATATGTATATACTTTTCAGATGACGCCCATTTTGTTGAGATCAGTTAAAAGGTCCACAGCTTAAAGTAAATTTTTAGAAAAATCATCCGTAAAACAAACCAGCTACAAGCGAAACTTCTCGTCAAACTATCCTGCTGTTTTTTAAAAAAAAAACCTTATTTTGGAAGAACATAAAAAATTCGAAGCGTTGTGAAGGTTAACTTGCTACAAATTTTTTCCTAACTAAGAGGTTTTTTTAAATTTGCGGTCCCATAACGCTATATTATAGAATCGGCTTTTAAAAAAGCTATCTCAAAATTTCAGTTTCCTAGATCAAGCCTGCAAACGGCGCAAACAGTTTGTTTCCAACGAAAAATCAGAAAAAACACAGAAAGATTTTTTCAAGTTTTAGTAAAAAAGACGTTGATTCCATATGAATTGTAATAGGAAATCAATATGTTGGTGCCGTTTGCAGGTTTGATCTAGGAAGCTGAAATTTTGGAAGAATTTTTTTCCAACCGTATTTCAGCCACATGTTAAATGTGGACGCAGTTTGACAACAGTTGGTGGTATCTCCCAATAGAGATGGGCGCGAGCTGGGTTTTTTTCTTACCCCGCGAACCTTTCATTTTCGGTCATGTGCTCGGGCCGTGAAATCAAATTTCGTGCAGTGTTGGGGCTAACCATAAAAGCGGCACGCATATAATCTAATATATAAAATTCTCGTGTCACGGTGTGCGGTACTGAACAACTCCGAAACGGCTCGACGGATTTTCGTGATTCTTTGCGTGCATATCGGCTAGGGTTGAGAATCGGACAACATCTATTTTTCATCCCCCTAAATGTTAAGGGTGGTCCGAAAATTACAAAAGAACCGAAATAGTGAGATAGGTTAGTTTTACCCTCTTAATGACAAACAGGATAGGGATAGGGATAGGGATAGGGATAGGGATAGGGATAGGGATAGGGATAGGGATAGGGATAGCGATAGCGATAGCGATAGCGATAGCGATAGCGAAAGCGATAGGGATAGGGATAGGGATAGGGATAGCGAAAGCGATAGGGATAGGGATAGTGAAATGAACAGGGAGGGCAGAACAACGTTTGCCGGGTAATATGTAAATATCGCACTTTGCTTCATCTTTCAGGAACGATAGAATACAGATTTCAAAATTTGTCGATACGTTATCTTGCTCTCAAACAAGGCTGCTTCAAAGGCAAACCATGATGGCTGATTTAACGTCAAAAAGCCAGTAAATTTGTAAATTTCTAAGTGATTTCAACAGATTTGTGTGTTAGATTTTTTAAGCTATGATTTAGCTATATTGAAAATAGATTTGTACTTATATTTCAAAATGACATATGCAGTGTTAAAATCAGACAAACTTAAATTTTTGAATGTATTCGTAGCAAGGTTAAAAACTAGAACTATGCAGTCATTGATAAAACGATTTGATCCTACAACTGTTCACTTAGTCGGCTTATTCTTTAATCAACCATTCAAGGAGATGAATTTACTATTCAAAGAGAAAATGGGGAATGTATTAACCACTGTTAGAGCATACTTTCAGAAATAGGTGGAGCGGAATCAAGTGTTTCTATTGATTCGTTCTGATGCTTCTGAAAATGTAGCACCTAACGCAAGGGTTCATATGTTTTCCGTATTTTTAGATACACAATATTTGAAAAAAAAATTGATTTTAATTACATCAAATGATGTGGAAATCGAAAAGTACATGGCTAGCTCTGTAGCGCCAGAAACATCTATATTTACATATTGCAAAAATATAATTGCATTGAAATTGTTGCAAGCTTTGGTAAGAAATATATTGGCTTTACCTGTAAGTTCAGTCACAAGCGAGTACATTTTCTCCATACCAGGACATATTTTAAGTGATTGAAGCACAATATTGAGAAGAACAAACTTGGAAAAAATGGTGTTTTTACATAAAAATATGTAAAATAATCATTGTATAAATGTTAGTTGTTGTTTAATAAGTTGTGTTACTCGTAAGGTAACAAAATTGAACAAAAAATATTCGTGCGGGCCCGTTCCTATCTCTACCTCCCATACAACCAAAATACCTAAAACTCAACGAAATCGGGCACAAACTCTGTCCACGCCGTTGGCAGGTTTGACCTAGGAAGGTCAAATTTTGAGACAATTAGTTTTAAGCCTCAAGCTAAATATAGGAAAAAAAAAAAAACGCATGTTTACCTACAAAATTTCCAAAAAATACACCCTTATATACACTAGTAAGCATATATATATAAAAATCAATTTTTGTTTTTTTTTTGGGGTTTGTTGTCAAAAATGGTTTATTTACGAACTTTATAGCCTGACATGAAATATTCTAGTTATGGTCCCCTGAAGATTGGTAATTATATTCTCGAAACTCAGAGCTCTTTTGAGGACTTAGGGGTGACAATGGATACTAAGCTTAAGTTTAACAGTCATAGTGACCGACTGATCAATAAATATAAAAGCGTTATTGGCTTTGTAAAGTGCTGGTATAAATTTTCGTGATCCCTATATCACAAAGACCTTATGTTTGTCTTCATTAAGACCTGTTTTGGAACATGCGTCCGAGGTTTGGTGACATCGGTATCAATGCTACATAGAAGCAATACAGTCAGTAAAAAGTCAATTTTTACTTTTTTGTCCACGTAGTTTCGCTGGGATTCAACAAGGGTTTTTCAGTGCTGCTGGTAGTCATCATCTGATGTGCTACTAGTGCAGCTTCGGAATCTCAAATAATATTTCCACATCTGCTGGTAGGCATTTACAGGACTAGATGAGCTAAGCTGCTAGCGTTGCCTTTCATTTTTCACTGCTGCTTCCAGACATCTACCCGATCAGATGAGGTCAGCCGTTTACCCGCAAATATTTTAAATTTGATACTTATACACAATTTTTAATTTATGAGGGCTTATAAGCGCAGTTGCCTCACTTCGCATTGTCATTTACTTTTCTTTGACAGAACTAAACAAGAAGAAGAAACCATGGCATCCATTACAATATATTATCGTTAAACACTCATTTCCATAATTTTATTCAATTTTAAATCCGCTTAAGAGTAATTATAACTTTTTAAGTGAATCTCCCAATTACCAATAACACCCTGTATCAGAAGCAAATTTCCACACTTGTCACTAAACATACGGCAATATTATTTTAAGCGAATTACACCGGTTCTGTGACAAGTCAAATGTGTGATCAACAAATTATGGCGGAAAACATAAGGTCGCACCGAAAAACTTCGTTTCAATCCGTTATTTGACAAAAAATAGCTGAAAATTCGTACAAATTAACCCAATAATTCGAAATTTTTAAAACTTGGCATGATAATGAATTTGAGATAAAGAATCAATTGATGGCAAAAATGAACGAAGTCGCAGACAATTGGAAATTGTCAGCGGGTATAATGTTCTTCAATATCGTTGGAAAATGTTTTCTGGCGCTAGGAATCAATTTCCTCGATGGTGTTTAAGAAAGATAATTGACTTCTTAGTTTTTTAAATGCGAGTTTTGATGCTTAAGCCCTACTTTTTCCTTTATTCGTTAGCTAAGGTGAGAATAAACAAAATATTCTTGAAATTAGGTGAAAAAAAAAATACAATCAAAACGAATTTTGTGATATGAAAAATTTTAGCGAAATACGAGTAAGATAAAATTGTATTCTTGAAATGGATGAGTAAAATTTTTTATTGAAAAGTTTATTTTCATTTCAATTTACGTTCAATTTGTTTTAAGATGGACTGCATAATTTTACCACTAAGATTTCTAATTTAAAAATGTAATTGTAAAACATTGAAAAATTACCGACACAATTCCATAAAAAGATAATAAGGCAGTCACAATTGTTTCCGTCGACGTCCTAAGTTTAAGAGAAGAAAATATAATTAATTAGTTTTTATCCTTTTCTTTTCTACGTGTTATGATTAAATGATCAAAATTATTAAATGGTCAAGCCAAGAGGTCCGAAAGACTTTGTGCGCAAAAATAGACAGATTTTGAAAAACGCTGTTTTGAAGGCTATTGAAACTTATCTTTAAATTCACAGCGAATTGTTTAGCTGTTCATGACATTAGATAGTTATCTCATTCTTCAAATTTTATCTTTTAATTTTTCAATAGAATGATTTATGCCCATCGACATACAAACATAAATATATCTTAATTATGCGCGAACTATGTTTGTGCTATGTTACTAATTTTTGAAATAAAATCATTTTATAGTGGAGGGTCACAGTACGAGGGGAAGCATTTTACAGTTCATCAAAGTAGAATTCATGTATTCATATCGAGCAGAGGTCAGCGAAGGCGAAGGTGCCACGTAGCGTGCGCGTTGATATTAGACTTGAAGTTTGAATAATACTTATATTGACATTTTTAATTTTTCTGCACGCAGCCGTGTTCATTTACATTAGTCCTCCATTATTAATATTAATGCACCATATCGAGTAAATCATCCTTTCAGAAAAGTTATTATTTTATGCCTTCTAAGGTCAGCCACTGTCAAAATTAAAACACTTTTGACTGAACGAAATCGAACAGAATTGCGGCATACGACGTAAATGTCGCTACTGAATTTTGCCCTCGCGACAGACAGATCAGTGTTGCATTTCCAATCAGCTTGAGCCAATTTAATGATTTAATTTTGTAGTGCCAATATCCATTTTATGAAAAGTGATTCTAATAAAAATAAAGGAACATAAATGGGTTAAATTATAACGAATGACTTATAGAAGAAGTATTTTCTAAAAAAATAAAAAAGGTTTCACTTTGACTCAATCGAATATTTTTCAATACACTTATTACTTTCTTCTTAACACAAAATGACAGCTGAATTTGCCGTCGTCTTTCGTACGTCGCAATTCTGTTTACCCGAACGGATTTTAAGACGGTTTTACCGGTAAACGGTTTTTACGCTGGCGGTATTTGCGTCAACCGTCCGAGTTCTGTTTAACGCATTAAACATAAATCAGGTAGACAATTACTAATGAGTGTGGTGTAACTTAAAATATGTTTCAAATCAGTGCTTTGTTTTAATTTTTAAGAAAACATATCTAAGAATACTTAAGCACAACAAATTCTTTCGAACCCATCAAGTCTAATCAACTTATATATGTGCAAGTCATATAAGCAAATTAAAATGTGTCACAATTTATGTTATTTACCATTTACGCCTGAAATAGGCGCTAACGGTGCTAGGCATACTACATAAAAACAAATTAACATGAATTATCGAAGGTATTTAAATGTTAATGAGAATTGTACTTCCTAAAGTGGCTGTGAAATTTTTCCTAAAACTGCCAGGCGATACAATCAAAATTATATGTAGTCGGATAAGATAATTTTTACAAATTAGAATTTAATGGATGGTGCAGTCAATAGTTATTCGGAATTCACATTGAAAGCTGACGTAAACGCGTGATGAATAACACTGCTAAGTTCAACTCGTGGTATTACTAACTCCGCGGTCGCTTTCATATTTCACAAATGTGCAAATAGGCAATTTTGCGCAATGTGTTTCATGAACGCCTCTTCGAATATTTTGTACAATTTGTGGCAGTTGATGAGCATGTAATTTTTTGTGAGAAAACCGTATGGGAAAAGAGAGTGACAAATACAAAATTTGTCAACAAAAATTTTTTGCTCATAGACTCGTATGGAAAAAGAGAGTCACAGTTGCACAATTAGTACCGCAAGTTGGCGCTGTTTGTTCAAAAAACTTTCCATACGATTTTCGACAGTTCGTTTGCACAGGGTTCAAAAGTGCACAGTTTGCGAGGGTTTTGCACATTTAGATGAATACCATCATTAGCTATCTGAATTATGCTGATTGTTTGAAAATTAAAGTTTAAAAAGTCATAATAGAAAAATTTCGCATATTTTGACAGCAAATACAATAAATGAACATCTCCGGATTTCCTTCAATTTTTCTTATACATACATATTACATATGTGTTACAGTATGGTCAGTCAAAATTCAAAGTCTTAGTGTTCGGATTTAATACCTTTTTTTAATGAATATTTTTATATTACAATATTTGAAAGAAAATAAAATTTATTTTTTTTTCACATTATGCAATGCTTTGCAATAATTTTATCAAGTGGTAAGGCTTATAGTGTAAGGGGAGTTGCTTAAGTTTGAAAGAGAGATCCCGTAAAGGGATCAGGTAAGGCGTATTTTTCACCTTTTCATTCCCTTGGGATAAAAGATATATATTTCAATGCTTTTCACAAACTGAAAAGATAAGCCTTCAAAATTGTTTTCTGTAATAACTTGAAATATATAAAAGATGTCGGATAGTTTTTAGCATTTCTGAAATCAGCTTTGCCAAATTAATGGTAATTGATACCAATTTTAACCACACTTTGATATGGGAAGTAGGCAGATTGGCGCCGTCAGGTAATTTTTTCATGTTCTCTAATTTGTTGTTGTTTTACCCTAAGAAACATCTGTACTAAATTTCATTATTACTTTTTATAGCCACCGTTTTTTGTTTTCTCTAATGAGCATAGCCAAGTTACTGGAAATTTGTACTTTTTTTGAAGATAATGCGCCAACTACATCCCACTTTTGTATAGGAGATAGGCGTGTCTGAAGCTGTTTTTTCCATACACTCAAACATTTTTTGTTTTCACCTAGAGTCATCTGTACCGTTTCAAATATAATCAAAAAAAATATTTATATAAAATAAAATAAAATTTTTAATGCTAATTTGCAAATGTGGTTTGTTTACGCTTAACCAAACCAAATTTATTGATAAGGGATAATCCAAGGGAGTTAGAACCACCCCTAATAAACTTCATATAAAAAATTGCCAAACATTTTTTTATACTTTTTGCTTCAAATTTGATTGACTGGGAATGTTAGGGAAAAATAAATAATTTTCACCCCTTAAGGAGGCCTTTTGTCATTTTCTTCTACTGCTAGTTCAGGAAATAATTTTTATATTAACCCTTTGCACTCGAACGGCGCCTCTCAGGCGCCATCCTATTCATTACTTCAACTCGAACGGCGCTTGAGAGGCAGTGTATTTACACGAGACAGGTTCACTCAAATTTTTTGGATGCTACATCTAAAGACAATTCCACCCGGAGCTACAGACACAAAAACTCGCTTACAGCGGGTTAGAAACTATTTGGAAGAAATCAACACGAAATTTTTGGAAAATTTCGTTCCTGGCGAAAATATATGTGTCGATGAATCCGTTGTGAAATTTAAAGGGAAATTCTCTTTCATCACTTATAATCCTATGAAACCAACGAAATGGGGAATTAGGATTTATGTTCTTTGCGATTCAGAAACAGGATATATTTGTGGAATTCTTCCCTATTATGGAAGCATAACAACTGATCAGTTGAATAGACCCGACCTCCCGGTGACTAGTAGAATTCCATTGCACTTGTATCAAATGCTATTAAATTCTGTTCCCGGCGCACAAGGCTACCATATGTTCACAGATAGATATTATACGAGTCTTGTGCTAGCCGAAGAATTAGCTAAAAGGAAGTGTCACTTGGCCGGCACAATAAAAACAAACCGAAAAGGAGTGCCAATTACTTTCAAGACACCAAAATTTGGAAACAAAAAAACTCTAGCATATCGAAAAAATAACAATATTATTTTGGCTTGGAAGGATAAGCGGGTTGTGACCATGTTGACGAATTGGTGCGACGCTGGCGGGACTATTGTAAAAAGATTTCAAAGAGGTGGTGTTGAAATTGCAGTTAACAAACCGAACGTTGTTCTAAAATATATCAAATTCATGGGAGGCGTTGACCGTGCCGATCAATATACATCTACGTACTGTTTTTTGCGAAAATCGTTGAAGTGGTGGCGCAAGCTATTTTTCTGGGGATTGGAAATATGCGTCATCAATTCATATATTTTATATAAAGTTGTGAAAAGGCAGAGAAATGAGATTCCAATGAGCCATTTAAAATATTTGAAGTTATTAGTCAAACAGCTAAGAGGAGATTATAGACAAGACCGTGGACCTGGCCGCAGTTCTACTTCTGTAGCTACCGATGACTCTGTCCGATTAAACGGTAAGCTGCATATTATTCTAAAAGGAACAAAAAAAGATTGTCGAGTGTGCTCTGATCGAAAAAAGAAAGGTGGAAGGCACGAAACTGTATATTTTTGTAATACATGTCCTGATAAACCTAGGTTAGACCTTGGAGAGTGCTTCCTACAATATCACACTATGGAAAATTTTAAAGAATAATATTCAAATATAATGTTTTTAGTATGTAAATATAAAAAAAATATCGAAATAACATTCATTTTATTTAAAATTCTTATCTTTTATTTTTTACAATTTTTATTAAAATTTACCTTCGAGTAGCTGATTACCCTTACTAAAAAATCGTTCGAGTGCAAAGGGTTAAAGTTCTACTCTCTTGTTTGGTTTATGCTCGTCTAAGCTAAACTTAAATATACACATACACAAACATTCATAAATTAGGAATATTGCTTACGCTGCATTTTGTACACTTGCGCGTGAATTGCTGAATAACATGATTCACAATCATAAATAAAAAACTTAATGTGTCAACAAATTTATTAAAATCTTTTTAATTTTGTAATAAACTTATACTCATAGTATTTCTAAACAAAAATGACTCAATGATTTTTTATCCTATCTCCCATAGTTATTGAGATATGAAGTTTCAAAAAATGCTCAAAAAGTTAAAAAGAACCAAGTGAGCAGTTATTAAAAGAATGACCGAATTGTATTTTCTTAGGAAATCTAGACATAGTATTCCATCACATGGGATTGGGAAACTATTACTAGCTACGTGAAGATAAACTTCCATGACTATTTTTTCTTGACCAATACCGTGTGGGTTAGTATTTTTAGTTGAGTTTATTTGGTTTGCATTTGTTATTGAATTTTATACAGGAGCTGAATCTATCAGAAATGTTAAAGTTTGATCATTTAGAGCTGTTCTCGATTTAATAAACGAAGCTAAACTTAAGGTTATGGTTTTCATTTACTATTATTCGTTTGATCTACTGAGTACTTGACAGATTTTCGTTTTCCGAGTTGGCATGTGTAACTGTCACTTGTCCATTGCTTTATTTTGGCTACCTCTATGATTAGCATAGTAAATTCTATTAGACTGGTTTCGACCAGTTCCTTGTCCACGCCAACAATTACCACGACAACGTCCTCTGTCGCTATAATTATTGTTGTACGAATTTCCACGGTTATTGGCCATAATGCAAAATAGTATTGGCTTGTCCAGTTAGACACAACTTCATTCATGTAACTGAAATTTCCAGTCTGCATTATTATTTTAACTTCTACTAATTTGCGAAATTTGGTCATTGCTTTCAAAGATGCTTTAGTAGCATAATATATGGCTAACTGTGGTGCTAGTCCATCGGATATGTAGGCATTTTCTAAAGCTTTTGTCATTTCTTCAATTTCTTTTGTACATAATCTGTTTTATTATTTTGCAGTAAATTCACAAGTTTTGCTGTAAGCACATCCACTGATTCGCCTTTTACAGAATTTTCCAGTTTATTTATTATTTCGTTTAATCTTGTTTCATTTCTTATGAGATTTCGTACCGTGTCTCTTGATATATTTTTACTAGGCTAACGGACATATCTTCATGGGAGTCTTCAATACCATTCACAAGGCTATCGGCATCGAACAAACTCCTTAAGCTAACAGGTTTTCCGTCAAACTCTGGTATGAGTTTCATGGCGGTACTTAAAAATTCTACCTTCTTCTTGAAAGATTGACGGCAAATCACGAAATTGAACTTCTTCTGGGTGTCGGATTTTTCATTTGTTTCCAATTTATGTTCTTCTTGAGACTCAAGTAATAGTGCGGGGAATTTTATTGGTGTTTTATTGTGTCAAGAACTATAAATACGACTTTGTAATTTTGACTGTTTTGTCTAATTTGAGTTGGGCAGTTTGGAATATTTGCTTTCCAACATTTTGATGTTTGGCTGTGACCCTTTGACAACTAGCGTTTAACACGCATCGGATTGCTTTTATTTTACTCACTAGCATTATAAAATGATTATTTTGTGTCTTTTTCCATATTACGACATTTTTATTTCAATATTTATAACTTCAATCAAAAGTTCTCCTTTCAGTTTGTAATACTGAATAAATTTTATCCCGTTTTTCCATATATTTACTGCGATATTGGAAGGAAAAAGGGTAGTAGACACTGGTTAATTAGAAGTTATATAACAAAATAAGTGTATCTATGGGAACGATCAGGTTTGATCTAAGATTTTAAATTCTACTTTTCTAAAAAAACGCTATTAGGCGTTATAATAAGGAACAAAACAACAATATTTTATATAGGTCAGCATAGAGATTAGACGGACTTTAAAATATTGGAATATCTAATAACATTAATTGCAAAACTTGTACCGTAATACTATAAGTTTATGCGAAAATAACACGTCAGTGTTGCGATGAAAAAATTACTTGGGGAACAATTAAACTTTATCGAGATCAGTGGCTCGACTTAAATATATTTTCTTAAAGCTCTTTCTGTGTCCAGAATAAACTTTATATAGAAAGTTAAGTAATGCTAACGTTGCAAGGAATGGTAGCATTACATGGGCATATCCTAGATTCAAAGTTATTCCTAAGTATTTAATTTCTAACTCGTTTATCACTCTGGCATCTGAATCCTCTACTTTTGGGAGTTTACCTCCCACAATTTTTTTAACAAATTTATATAGGTCATCCTGGTAGAACGTAATCAGGATAGCTGTAATAATATGAGAAACTCAAAGGAGACCAGTGAAATACTAAAATCTGCACATAATGTCTACATTTTAAACCCAACCTATTAGTTTTTATATCACCGAAACACCCACAGCCAATTAAAACTGCCTTTTAGTGGCACTCTTTATTACAAAATGTTTTATAAATTTTTGTTTTATTTAAGTATGTATAGTATACGTTACTATAAATCTATTTAAACCAACCTTATGATGCTGGGGTTTTCGCATTTTGTTGGCTGCTGTCCTGTTGGGTATTTGTTGCTCTTTTTGCTGCTTGTAGGCTTCTTAGTTTGACTAGCTTTCCTCCTCTTCGTTTATATTTCAGTGTTTTCGTAAATTGGATTGTAGTGCCTCTTTTGCTTCTATCTGACGTTTGAGGTACGCCTCTATTGTCAAGGGCTTTGGACCCTGTTCGTTGATTGATCTTGTCTTTCATATTGCTGATATTATTTGGTGATAATTTTGTCTTGCAGCAGAATAAACTTTTTTTTATTTGACAGGATTATAGAAACAGGATACTAGTCAGGATACCAGTCAGGATACCATTCAGGATACCAGTCAGGATACCAAGCAGGATAGCCATGTTGTCGGCTCCTTCTACTGCTACTTCACGAAATTGTTTTTAAATTAAAGTTCTACTTTCTTGTTTGGTTTCTGCTTGAATGATTCTTTATTTTATTCTTTCTAACTGTCTAATCCAAATCTAGATGCACACATACACAAACATTCATACATTAATAACTAAAGGGAAGGCGTCGTACGCAACAGTGATAAAGAATGTTACTTGAGCGTGTGACTTCTGAATGCTGCTTACGCTGCATTTCGTGGAAACACTCTGCATTATTAATGTAGGACTTATCAGGCTTATACATACTACAGGTTAATATATAGTTCCTCTATATTTGATGACTTATTGCTGAGAAAGTAGGCATATTTTCTTTAAGCCTTTTAGGGTAAAGAGCCTGAATAAAATAAAAACAAAAGGAATACAATTTTATTTTTAACTTCAAATTCGGATAAATGGGTATTTCGATGTAGGGGCCAACATTCTTAGTGATTCTTCACCAAAAAAAGAATTAATATCGTAAAAATAAAAATGTAACTCATTTATAAAATTCTGCTTCAATGAGAACAATGAATATAGAGTGAGTATAGGTGAAGAGCAAAACTACATTGTATTAAAAAGAAAAAATAAAAGCTTAGTCTAAGCAAAGGTGTTTCTTATGTGCATTGAATGCAAGGGGCCACGCACTTACTGTTTGCATGGGGCCTTATACTCCCTAAGGCTTTCCTTGCCCTTCCGAATTGTCTTTTATTGTAAAATTTGGCAAAAACGAACCACACGTACAAATTACTATAAGAAAAGAGAATTTCGTTGGAAGGTTTTATTATTATTTTTAAAATTATTGTGAGAAAAAAACCTTTAAGAGGAGTGTTTTTGTATTTTTGGAGGTGATACAAATATTGGAGACGGTCTGTCGACTCTTTCGAATTGGTGGATCAGGGTGCGAGCAAACAAAGCAAAGTCTCTGATTGCTTCCCACTGGAGGACACACAACCTCCCCGTGGCATCTCTGAATAGCTAACTCAACATCCGTTGGGTAATGAACTAGTGCGTGCGGCGAAACAATCCCCAAGAGGGAAGACATCAGATTTCAACATCTCGATATATACAAGGCCACCTGGCTGTCCCCTGAACAAAATTCGCACAAAAAAATTCATCGCGTTATGATAGATGGAATGCACTCTTCCAGAATTTTGCACGTACGCACAATTTGTGATGCCAACATCACATGTCGCAGCCAAGGACCGCATCCATTTGTGTTCAGCAAAAAGCGTACGAAACACTATGCAGCGAAAGCCCAATGTTGAAAAGCTGCAATCAGAACTCACTGCCTAAATCTTCTCCACTCGACTCTCACAACTGTTTTCAGAAAACTCCTGCGCGCAGTGGAATCACATTTTCCGTTCTATGACGACTGCTGCCGAAGAGGTGCTTGGCTTCCATCGTCATCGGAGAAATCAGTGATACGACCAAGAGTATCGCGACGCTACTGCAACGAAGGACGCTGCATATCGAGCCACCCTGCAGTCAGTTGTAAAGGGAGGTACTTAAGGGCGAAACAGAGAGAAGAAGAGGGAGGAGAAACGTCTTTTCAAGCGCAAGGCGGAAAAGCACGTCTGTGAAGAGATTGAAACGAATGGAAGCAGGAATGAGGCCCGAAAATATTTCAAACGAATAAAGCGCCTCATTAAAGATTTGAATATCAGGGCCTCTTTCTGTAGGGACGGAAACTTAGTGACAGACGTTCAGAGCATGATGATGATATGGAAAAATCACTTCCCGTACTTACTGTCTGGTGACGACGCGCAGTGGATAGGTTTGTATAGAACGACTATGGCTATGTAGCAATAATTGCGGTAGACTCTTGAAATTTGGAACAGACGTTTTTGTTTTATTTTTGTGAAAACAAACAAAAATTTGTGATTACGAAAAAACATCGGTTTACGGACACGCCCACCTCCCATACAAGAGTTGGATGTGGTGGAAACATTTTCTTCAAAATGGGCATCAATTTCCATTAGTTTAACAATGGTGATTTCAAATATTTTACAAAATTTGCGATATCCTTTTTAGTTCTCAAGCTATTACAGAAAAACCAAAAACGGTGGCCATGAGCAGCAATGACAGCGTTTGAGTTATAATTTAATAATTAAAAGGGACAAATATGCACCGTTCTCAAAAGTCAATACCTAAATTTAATAGCACTTTTGGATTTATCTCTTATAAGGTACAATTGAACATATAAGACAATAATATATCTTTAATGGATTAGTTCCTTATTGATTTACACAGTCAATGGCCTACTTTAATTTTCCTATTTATGGACACAATATTTTACTGTGCGACGTTAACAATTCCGTCGACAATGACCAACAGCCCGGTTGCTGATGACGATGTTAATGTTCCGCCGCTCGACAATGACGAAGTTTTTAGAGCTATTGCCCGGCTAAAGAACAACAAAGCCGTGGTGCGGATGGCCTGCCGGCGGAGCTATTCAAATCAGGATGTGAGGAGCTTGCAAATGTTTCTAGGCAGAATATGGTCAGATGAACGTATGCCCAGTGACTGGAAACTCAGCGTGCTTTGCCCAATCCATAATCAGCACCAACTACCGAGGTATAAGCCTACTTAGTATCGCACTTAAGGTTCTGTCAAGCTTACTGTGTGGAAGATTGAAGCTCACCGTCAACAAACTGTTTGGACCTTATCCGTGTGGCCTTAGTCCTGGCAAGTCCACCATATTCACACTACGCCAGCTTCTGCACAAGGCCAAAGAAAAGCAGATCGACACCCACTACCTATTCGTGAACTGTAAAGCTGCATTCGATATGTCTAGATTCCACATCCCCGCAAAGCCCATCCAAATTTGCAGGATGACGCTAGCGAACACCACCAGCGCAATAAAAATTGGCAAGGATCTCTTCGAGCCATTTGAAATGAAGCGAGGGTGCAGACAAGGGGATTCTCTATCGTGCGACTTCTTCAATCTGATGATGGAAAAAATAATCCGTGGTGCAGATATAGACATCTCCGGCACGATTTTCTAAAAAGTGTCATGCTGTTCGCATATGCTGATGTTGACATTGTTCGCACCAATGCACGGGCAGTCGGCGTAACATTTCATAAAACTGAAAGAGAATCGCGACGAGTGGGTATTGCGGTGAACGAGGACAAGAGAAAATATTTTCTGTCTGCAAACAAAGGGTCCTGGCGTCTTGGACAACACGTTACTGTTAACAACAACACATTTGATGTGGCCACGAATTTTGTCTATCTTGGATCCAACTTTCACACCAATAACTTAGAGATCCAGCGATAAATAATTCTTGCCATCAGATGTTACTTTGCGCTCATTAGGCAACTGAAAAATGGAGCCCTTTTTCGAAGAACAAAAACAGCACTTAAAAAATTGCTCGTTCTCCCAGTCTTGTTATATGGTACTGAAGCATGAACGATGACGAAGAACGATGAGAAGATATTGGGAGCTTTTGAGAGAGAAATTCTTCGCAAGATCTGTGGTCCAATCTGCGTGAACGACGCATACCGTATAGAATGGAGCCATGATATGTATGAGCTATACGTCAACATTGTTAATCTAAACCGCATAAAAAGACAGCGGCTACGCTGGATAGGTCATGCTGAGCGAATAAATAACAACGCTCCTGCTAAGAAGGCAATCGGAATGTTTTGGTGGAACTCGCAGAAAACGACGTCCTAATCACCGTTGGAACGACCAAGTTGACGAGAACCTGAACAGCGGCCCAAAGACCATATCTGTAGAGATGATAAAAGTCGTCTCTTACCGGTAGTCATCTTTGATACCTACTACACGTATTGAATGCCTGTGGCGGAATATGCGACATCTAGAATGCACTTAAAGTTCTGATAAACTTCATACTAATTTCGGACGACGTAAGGAACATTATACTAAACGAAGAACGATTTCGTAAAAATGCATTTGCGAATCACATTAAAGTACAGGGTACATCTTGGTTTGATCCCTTTGCAACGTCCTAACACCTCTCCAAATTAAAAACTTTAAAAATGAGTAAAGGAATTGGTTTCAATGAAATGGTCTGCGAAAAATGTTCAAAGTAATTTTTTTTGGTAAATCCAATAGAAAAAAAGTTACAGCCCTAAATCGATATTTTACCCCAATATTTTTGTCTTGTTTTTTATTATAACTTTTTCATTTCCGATTCTGCGGTATAAAGTGTTTCAATCAAGATTGAAGAGAAATCAATTTTCTAGAAAAAAAGTCTTTAAAAATTTTTGTAAGACTTACGGCTCGCGAGATATTGCGGAAAACTGGAGGCTTTCAACTCTGAAACCCGAGTCTTGAACTGACAAACTCAAGACAACAAAAGTTAATCCTTGATCTACCCGAAATGCAAGGTTCGTCAAAATTTTGTATCGTTTTACCAACTGCAAATTTGCTTCAAAGCCTGCTAAGCACATTTTTAAAAAAATATTTTTACTGTATGTACAAACCTGCAAAATAACAAGAATTCATTTCAATAAATGTATCCCAATGCATTATTTTTAATCTGTTAATGAGCTATATAAAAAAATAAATAAACTACATATTTCATTAACTCTAATGTGCAAGGGTTCAGTTATGATCCGATTTTTCTTTCGCTTTGTTGTGGACTTTTACCACACAAAATATGATATTTTAACAAAAAAAAATTTATGGCATATTTTAGGGATAATGCTTAATATCATCCAATAACAATAATATGGTCATAAAAATGAAGCATGATTTTGGGCGTTTGTTCGTTTGCTGTTAAACTTAAATTGTTATGTGCAAGCTCTGCTTGTTGAGAATTGACAACAATGAGAACGCCAAGTACTTAAATGCAACAAATGTGTCAAACCTCACAATTTTGGTAGGTTAGAACTTATGCAATTTCTTATTTGTAGGCCAAATATTTATTAAGTAGAATAAGTTTTTGCTGAAATCAATTTTTGTTATTGTATTCTAAGTTATTATTTCAGCATGTATTTTGTTGTTTTGATTATCTGTTGAAGAGGTGTTAAATGAGATGAGATTTGAGAGTAAAATTAGAGTTTTTATTGAAGCAAAACTGAAGATAACTGGTCTTCTTAGCTTAAAAATAAAACACCATAAAAGAAATTGAGTTAAAGAACTGGTAAGTATACTCTAATAAATATCCAATAGGATATTTCTCGATTCTTTTCAGATACAGGTCTAGCCATCAATGCAAAGTGAAATCCGTATGAAGGGTTAACAACTTGCAAAGCACAGCTTTCACAGAAATAAATCAGTACATAAGCACTCGACGAGTAACGTTTCGTAAACCTTTCAGAAATCGTTCGTAATTAGCATCAGTTTCATTACAGAAATCTTTCATTTCCTTTTCAGAAACCTTTCTAAAACGCGTCAATGTTCACCTTTTAACTTCATTTGAAACTTTTCAGAACATTTTTTATTACGTCATCGGGTCTATGAATTAAGTATTTATTTAATTTTACACCAGTCATCACATGCATTGAAACTTAATATGCAGTTATTCGTTAAGACGTTTCTTCTACCCCTATCATGAATATCCATCCATCGAAGTTTTTCTCCAATTCCCTGATTAGTAATCGTATAAGATTTTTTGGGTATGGAAGAAATTAATACATATATTTATTCCTCGAAGGTAAGGCTTAGTTGACGCGATCTAGAACAGCAACAGCAACAAATGCTATATCAAATCGAAGTGCTCATCGAGCAGAAAGTTGGGGAAAGTTATTGGATCCAAAATCCGTTGACCAAAAGCTGAGATATAAGCGTGGAAAGATTTCGTTGTTAAAATCAAAGAATAAGTGTGTGCGTGTATAATATTAATAAGTAATTCCCTTCTGTGGAGATTGATATTTGATGAGAAAGAGCAAAGGAAAAACAATTTCGTTTTGTGTTATTGTTATCTGGAAACTTTTATTTTGGTTGCATATTTTTGATGCAATTTTTTTTGGAAAAATCCGCTATTTCAATTTCTAAAATATGAAATCATTCGATTGTAGGGCATATGAAATTGTATCATGGATTATTGTAAAAATAGATATTTCCTAAATAATGACTCACGAAAATTGTAAGACTGGTTTGAAGGCAGAAGCTATGTGAAATATTTATCTTGATTCGCTAAAAAACAACCTGGCTCAGGGGAAAAATAGTTTATTATTGAGAAAAAGAAATGAAAATTTTAGTTAGACTTTATCATTATATGAGGGGCTTAGAATGATGGTGGAGTAAGTGATACTTTTTTTCGAAATTGAGATAAAACTAAGGATATGTACCTCATTGAAACATTCATTAAGAATAACAAGTCACTGTTTTTTGCTCTGGTCCATAAGGAGGAACAAAAATTAAAAATACGAGTTTTTTTAGGTCGAAGCGAATAAAACACTTTGATTTACAGATTTTAGCTGCTTACTCCAGTGTCATTCTTAATCCTTCATATTTTTTCTGAGTAACGTTTAAGATGAATGTGGTTTATTTTCCCACTGATTATAAGTTTTATCAATATAAACTAAAGTATAATGGGAAAATAATTTGAGGTAGGTTTTGCTATTATTAAAGTGAACTTTATGTTAAATTTCACTTACTTAAGGCAGATACAATCAAAAAATAGCATAAAAAAGAAAAACAAAGATAAATGTAGACATGAAAATCATGAGTTTATTTAAGATGATTTTATGTGATACATAATGATCAATTTTAAGTTTTCAACCCCAAAAATTATTTGTTCTTGCGATCTTTTCCATCGAAACAAGACGATTTTTTAAAATCCTCCTCATTTAAGTTTTGCTGCACATCGTATAAAACAAATATACTGCATAATCATAAAGATAAAATTGTGACCCACTAGTCGTGTGTAAACGAGAATCGTATAAAATTTTTTGTGTTTGTAGCTAATTCGAATTCAGAAAAATGCCAAGAAGAAGGCCAGGAGTGTTCGCCAGAAACCAAGTGTAAGATTCAGATCTTCTTAGTGTGTACAACACACACACCCGATTCTCGGGAGTTATCACTAGTTATAGTATATATTTAAGAGAAAGTTTTCGACGTTTCTTTCAAATTCCTAGCTCCAACTTTATAGCTCGGAATTAAAAGAGGTTGTAGTACTTAAGCGTTAATTTTTAATATCATTTGATGTTAAAATGTTTTAACGGATTTAGAAATCTAACAACTCTAACAAAGATCAATTACACTAAAAGAAGTTATGTATTTTACTTTGTTTTAAATTTTGTTTTACAAATGTAGATAAATTTACACAATTTTTATCACATAAGTATTCTGTTTGAATTTATTCTTTAGGACTTTTCTTTATTTTGTGTCATTTAAAAATTACAGTTGCATTATTAACTGATTGAAAATAATCTACATAAATAAAATAGCCGTTTTCGATGTTCGCGCATCACGCAAGATCTACACAAACAATTTTGACCAAATTTATGTTTAGTTATATTCCTTAGACGCTTGGTCTCAACCCCTGTTAGAAACGATCATGATATTCCAACAAAATATCGAATTATTAATGTTTTAAAATTTTGCATGCATACGAAAAGTTTAATGAAAAGTCAATGTGTTTGTGTGTGTTTTGTTTTTGTCTTTCCTATGGCAATGCAATTTAATAAATTATGAAATAATCAAATTTTACTCTCTCGCCCTCATTCTCAATTTGTCAATTTACATTGCGAACAACAACAACGCGGGATTTGTGAAGAATGATCCAAAATTACAGTAGGTCTGCTAAAAAAATTTAAATTATTTGCCTTCGCATAATAAGAGGATACGCTTAGAAAGTCACGACATCACCTAGTTGGAAATGTATTGGTAGCACTGACTGGAAATTAAGTTTCCCACTCCTCAATTATTCAAGATTGAAAAATTTTGCTCTCAGGGAAAAAATGCCTGTTTGCAGTTCACACGTGGTAGAAGTGAAACCTTTAGAAATCTAAACTGCAATGGAATTAAATGAAAATGTTTTATTGAAATGGTAAATATTGACCTAGGATAGGTACAGCAAGGTATATAAATTATATGAAATTAAGCCAAAATACGAATATGTGTACAATTTTTGTTTTTAAATTTACTACAACAGGCTATCATTTACAAGCTATCATTTTGAGTTTCATAGATTTACACGGTGCCAAAGTTAGAAATTTTTTGAAAAATTGCATTTTTGTTAAACTGTTTTTAGCCGTAGCGACCAAACTAGTGGTGCTATTGTGACACATATTGCTTTGAAATTTTTTTCGCGATCTCTACTCTAAGGGAGCAAAAAACTTGGAATGAATAATATCATCATCATATCCACTATGATTTCGGATTCAGCGGGAAATTTTACTATGGGGACGGTGGTTTTTATTTGCCGCAATTTTTCTTGTAGAGTAGTGTTATCAACAATGAACTATGCTTGACATGGCATCAAACAGAGAATCATAAATCACTATTTAGATGTCATTAAAAAAATTCATATAAACCAAGTATGGTACCTACCAAAAACACTTCAGATTGATCACATGTTAAAGATTTTGTTTATAACGTGTCTGAAAGATTTCATTTGAAAAATTCAGGAAACGATAAGTCTGAAACCTTTCAGGACAGTTCAGAATGATTTATTGTAAGGAAGATTTTTGTAACGTTCTGTTTGCAATATTCAAATGAAACATTTCTGGTATGTAACGTACTGTTTCTGGAAAGTTTCATGCCGAGTGAGTAAAATACATTCGTATTAGTGGCATGGAACAAAATACATGAACATATAAAGAAAATTTAATTACGTATTTAAAAATTTTAAGGTAAATATCACCAGAGGGGTCAAGGGGATCGGAGTTTTCAGAAAAACTCACGTACTTTATGTATTTCCCTAAGCAGCTAGTTGCCCATTTTTCTCCTTTTATGCACATTGCGCTGCATTTTTTTTGTGTTTTTTGCAGCTTTACACTCTTAGCCGACATATGCTATTGTGTTTCTCTTTTTTTCTACCAAAAGTCCCCATCGAAACGTGTGTCGCTAAAAATGTTACATAGGGTCAAAAGTCGCCAAAATTGGTTTTTCATGAAAATCGCGATATTGGTCACATATATCAAAAGCTATTGTATCGATTTCGATCAAGTTTTTAAAATTTTATTCCTTAGACGCTTGGTCTTAACCTCAAACGTGGTGTTTTGCGGCGAATTCAGCATGAAGAATGCTAATGAGGAAATTAATGAGCTAAAGCTCATGAGCACCAAAAATGTACCAGTATATTGGCAAACTGATCTCGAGCTGTAGTTTAACTAAAAGCTGAAGAAAGCATGCGTCAGCAACATTAATTTTGTTTGTTCTGCCCGAGAAGTAAGAACAGAAAGTCGAAGACCGATTGTTGTGTTTGCAAGCACAGTATTTCCAAAGCACAGAGAAAAACACCAAAAAGTAACAAAATAAAATATGTTTAAAAAAACAATTTTTTTAAAAGCTGCTATACAAATTAAGATTAGTAGATAGATGTTTTTTCAAAGAAATAATCAAATTTTGATCTACAATGTAAAATTACATTTTAACTATTTTTAACCTAAAGCCCACTTATCAACACATTTACTTAGTTATCCATAAGATTCAAATATTGTGCTACGGCCTTTTGGATTTCGTTAGTAAAATCGCCATTTATTTTAATATTTACATTATGCTATAAATTTAATACAATCAAACTTATCCCTAATATTTGGTATAGTTTGAGACTTAAATTTTCTCAGATTATTTTCATTAACAACACCTTGTGGCATTTCATTATATAGTTTTAGTCCATTATATATAAGCATGTTATTACTGTTTCAATTCAAAAAAAATTTAATCTAAAACTAAAAATATTTCTAAAGTTGTTATTGTGTACATCACCTACATAAATTAGTCCATCACATAAACACTTTAGAAATAAATCATTTTTCACTATAAAAACTAAAATCAGGATATTCATAATTATTTTTTGGTTCACACTTAACCAAATCAACGCATTCATCATATATTTAACATTTGTATATTTATTAAGTTTAAGAATTACCGTCATAGCTCTACTATATTTTGAAGTGGTTTCTTAACCACAGCTTCATTATACTCAAAATGTGGTTTTATAATTATATTATATATTCCAACTGCACTATCAAAATATAGTTATTCAAATAAAAATATACCTTTTTCGCCACTTTTTCACAAATTTAATCAATGTGAGATTTAAATTCCAGCTTGCTATCTATTATTACTCCTAAGTATATAACTGCATGGGTCTTTTCAATAGTTTGGCCATCTATACACAAGTTTTCTATTGCAATAACATTGATAATTATGGATTTTGCTTTTTCTACATTAAGATTTAATTTGTTGATTCTTAAAAATAAATTCAAATTTTCTAATTCCACATTCATATTTCTAATACATTCTTTAACAGAATCCCCACACATGTACATATATACACCAGTGCATCATCAGCAAACAATACTAATTTGGCTATCTTTATGGCCTCTTCCATATCATTTATATAAATTAAGAATAATAGAACACCTAACACCGAACCTTGTGGTACTTCTGACAACACATCTGTTGCATCCGAAACCAAACCATTTATTTTTGTTCCCTGTTTTGTCAGAAAAAAACCTGTTCTTTTTGCCTCACACCATAAGATTCTAGTTTTATGATTAGAATATTGCGATCAATTGTTTCAAATGCGCGCTTTAAATCAAGAAAAACTGCAACTTTTACTTTTTAATCGTCCATAGCCATAAGCGACTCACAGCTAAGGTTTTTTCGAAAGCCGGATTGATATTGCAATATTAAGTTACTGGCCCTTAATGGTAGTCACGAAATTTAGAGCACTCTAAGTTAAAACCTAGTTTTTACCAAAAATCGAACACACAGAGTGACCGCATAAGAAAAAGAAAAAATTGCATTAAATTATGATTTTATGATTATTTTAAAAATAGATTACCCCGCGTTATTGACACAAAACGCTGTAGACACATTGGACAAAAGGAACAATAAAAAGCTGGTAGACAGCAGATAGGATGGCATACAGGTGATGTGCAATCACATATTATAGTTATATGCATATTTCTGTTAGCGTGGGTCAATGCACTGCGTAGCGTTCACCTTAACAATAAGCTCAAGTCAATGCACTATACATTAACTAATTTATTTTGTATAATTCGCACTTTTAACAATTGCACCTTTTGCTTTGCATAATTCACATTTTTAGCATTTTGTTTAATTTGTATTTTTTATTTTACTTGCAATTTTTGCTAAGCACTTTAATTGTATCTCTTAATCAATAAAATTCATTCTAGCTTCAAAAACAAAAGCTCTTGAATCACTTAAAATTACCCGGTTCCTAGTTCCAAGTACTAGTAACCATTACATCAAAACCTTTTAGTTTATGTACTAGAAGGAACTTTTCATCATACAACGCAACAGGTGACGACTGTGAACTCATAGCTTTCAGTGCGTTGAACGTTTTCAATTTGAATGTCTTAAATTTAAAAGCAGGACAAAGTATTTTTAAATATTTTAAAGCGGGGTTTAAAGTGACATTTATTTTCATTGAAATCAGTAAAAAATACATTTTTTCATTGAAATCAGTAAAAATACATTTGGACTTACGAGTATCGAACCCACGCACTGTGAGCTATGAGCCTGCCGTCTTCCAGGTTTTTAGTATTCCTTTTTTTCACTATGTCTCAATGTTTTGTGTCAATAACGCAGGGTAATCTATTTTTAAAAATATCTCATAATTTAATGCAAGTTTTTCTTTTTTTATGGGGTCACTTTGTATGTTCTTATATAGGTATAAGCTAGGTTATAACTTACAGCGCTCTTAACTTTAGTCGCAAATTACGGACCATTGTTTTCAAAAAATTTTCTAGTTTTATAATTACCAACGATTTTAGTAAAATATTCATTACATTTTTTGCTATTAGTAAGCTATCACTTTTTTCTTTGCCAAACTAAACTTTACTTATAGAAATGTCATCCCTAGTAATTTTAAAATAAACTAATTTTTCTTATACTTATATTCATATTTAACACGCTAATTACTATTTTTTTAATCCTATCATTATTTAAACATATTATTAAGTTTCATGGTCACTTATTTTTAAATATGTATCAACTGAAACTTCTATATTATTATATTTATTAGTTATCACCCAATCTATCTTACTTGTAATTCTTGAATGTTCTTTCACAATTTGTTTAGGTTTTTGCATTGCTATTTTTGCCCAGCTTATATTAAAATCTCCCGTTATAACAGCATTTTCATTCAATTATTAAATATATGATAAATTCAGAACTCATATTTAATTGTTTTGGTGATCTATATCGACCAGCCAGGTATAGCACAGTATGATTATAATTTACTTTTATAGCAAGAAATCATATTTCTTGTTGAATTGAAAAACTTTTAGATATCTCAAAGTTCCATAAAGATTTTCATAGAAAACAACACCACCAGTATGCCGAGAACCTTAATCAATTTGTAATTATCTATTTTTACGGGCGATTCTGCATCAGGGTCTGTTAAATGTGTTTCACTTAAAAAAATCTACCTTTTTATCAATTATTAATGTTTCTAACTAATCAAAATTATTAGGTAGTCCTTGAATATTTAAATCATACATATTTTAGTTTCTTCGGTATATTTTACTTTCAGTACTTAAGGATGAATGTGATACATTAATTTCATCATCTCCTGATTAGGACTAGATTTAGTTTTATTTTAAAACATTGAATGTGATTTAAGTTTTTGCTGCATTTATCTTTAGTATGCCCATTATCTCCACATTTATGACAACGCGCTTCGGGCTCTGCACATCTGTCAGATGCGTTCGAGTACGACGCAATTGTTCAACCCAATAAAAATTTTTTGATATTAATCAGCTTTTTGATAGCTTCGCAATCAATTTCAATTATGAAGGATAGATTTTCAATCATTTTATTGTCTTACAATGTATATTATTCTGAATTTGTATCGAGTTAACAATTTTCTCTTCACTCAACTTTTCATACATTTCACATATTAGAATTTTTGGATTATTTGTTCCAGGAATACGAGATTCACATGAAATGATGAAGTTATCGACGACACAAACTCATATTTTGAGGAGTTCGACAAAACCTACTATTTGGATGGCATCAAAAAGTTGGAATATCGTTTGACCAAGTGTATCGAGCTAAAAGGGGACTATGTTGAAAAATAAAACGGAATTTAAAAAATAAAGTGTGTTTTCATTGTTAAACCGGATCATTATCGATCCGCCCTCGTATGTACTTCAAACTCTTTTCTCATTTTCTCTTTAATTAATTCAGTTTGTTTCACAGTTTAAACACTAGAACACTTTTCTCTGATATAAACGGTTCACTTTAACTAGCAAATTACACATATGAAAGTTTTTTAATAGGTTGCGTTGTTCTTTTTTTTTTAGTAAATATCAGTACAGGAAGAACTTAATTCTTTTAGCGTACAATACAAATTATGGTCAACATTTAAAAGTTACGCAATACAACAATTATTACTAAAGCTAAAACTAAAACAAGAGAATAATCTTAAAGAAGCCTGTCTGGAAATTCAAGGAATTTATTTATATATCTTTTATTGTCTTGAATACGTTTTGGTTTCACAATAACGGATAATTTAAGCTGTTCCGCATGAGTTAAACGAACTTCAGGACAGTTTGCCGGTTTTGTTTTATTATCTCGTAACAATTCGCTCTTTAATTTATTCTCGCTTTTGTCTATTGCTTCTTTTGTATTGTGCTCCACAGAAAAAACTTTTTTAAGTAAATCATCATAATTCTTTTTCAATATTTCAAAACCATTTAAGCATTTTTCATCATCGTTTAGAGCCATTTTTGTCAATCAGTCTGATATCGTAATCAGATAGGTTCAAACAACTTTTACGGTGGAACCATTTCCTGCACAAACCACAACATTGCCCTTTATTTGCTTCGTTCTTCCAAGGCTTGTTCACATTTATTGCAATTATAATTCATTAAACATACTTTATATAGAAAAATTTGTCTTTATAAAAAGTAATTTATTTAACTTCCGATCAGTTTCAATCTAATTAATACTAATGCTTCACCGAGAACCGACAAATCGGGACCGAGAACGATAACGAGACGATATCAAAGAAATTATTGTTCGTCCAAGGACGAGAACGAGGAGGGTCTGGCTGATATCTCGTTTTTGGCGATAATTTAATGTTTATCGTACGATAGGCACTAGCTTATCGCCTATAACGAGGTTCAGCCATAACTTTCATAATACTAAAACACTTAAAACGTTCTAAAATTCGCACTAGGATGTATACTATCTATGTTAAGTACCTCACAAAATTTGAACGAGATTAGACAAATGGGTGTGACACCTTTATAGAACAAAATTATTTGAAATTCTATATCCAGGCTACAGTTGTGAAACCTGATACGTAAATGAAAATTGTTTGTGCTAAGCAACTCGCTAAATGTAAACAGGGTTGGCTAATGGGTCATATCTCCTTCCATTCAACAAAAACCCTTGCACTGATATTCTTGGAACTTTTGCCAGGTTGTGAAATTTCGTTCTGGGTCCATGTCTGCAGACGAAAAATATAGGCGAAAACGAGATGAGAACGAGACGACAACGATACAGACCAAAAATTTCTCGTAATGAGTACGAAACGATAACCTTGGCGCCACTACGAGTACGATACGATAACTTTTGAATTACCCCATCGTTCTGGTATCGGTGAAGCACTAATTAATACCAATTTCTTTACGGATAAGTTCAAAAACACGTCTGTCCTCTTCACCATACCCGCCATTGATTTAATAATACCAAAATTAAAATCAATCATTTTATTCCGTTTGATCTTAAATTAAATTGGTAAGACATATGCAGGGTGTCCCATAAATAGTGGACATAGGGATGGGTGGCTCCAAGGCGGGTCAGAAAAAGTAATATTATGTTTGGTAAATGTCACACCGTTTTCGAGAAAATCGGCCTTTTCATAATTTGGAAAAAATGCTACCACATCTGATATCATAACTCTTTAAGAATATAACGCAAAAACAAAAGGTTAAAAAACCTTGATTTGTGGATGTGGTACCAAAGCGGCTGACATGATATTGGTTTTCTGACACGCGTTGGGGTCGCCCATCTGCTTATAGAAGGTTATCCATTATTTATGGGACACCCAGTATTTTAAGGGAAAATAATTCACACTTATCTTAAACGTTACCCAGCAAGAATATACCATAGCAAAGGCTAACTAATGTATTTATTTATTTTTCTCGACCTTGATTGATTAGAATATGGGTTTAATAACAAAAACATTATTTTTATCCTGAGTCAAATTGTTTTTACCGGATTAGGTTAAATATTTCGAGTAGGAACTTTTATCCGGATCACAAACGGCTAGCCTTATCAGCCAACCGGTCTTGGGTAATCGGATCAATCTCGGATAGGCTTGGTAAACGCATGGAGCCAGGCTCACCGGACCAGGTAAACCTTATGTGATACTTATCAGTGTTTCTGATACGGCACTTGGGTGATCGAATAACAGGATATAATACTGTTTTAACGCACCAAGAAACGCAGAAACAATGCATTTATTGGAGCAGCACTATAAAGATTTGGCTGTTAAAAATTTGACTTTCCTTAAATAGTTAATGAGAACCGTTTAAAAAAAAAGATGATGAAATTTTTCTAAAAATGTTAGTTTCACATCATTTAACACCACGAACGAACACATAAAGATCAAACTAGTGTATAAAATATGTATTAACCATTTAATTTTACTTCAAAATGTCCCAGGCGATTATCACTAAAAATCGTTTGTTTTACAGTTGTAGTTTGATAAATGATAAAAGTCATTTTTAGTTAGTTCTTTAGGCTTTGGATCAAAAGCGACTCTTTAATGTACTTAGATACATATCTTAATAAAAAAGAGATATACTTCAGTACTGCAGTTTTATTTGGTAGACAGAAACGAGAGCCCAAACGACTTCCGTTTCACATGACATCCTTCCAGAGGTTCGTGACTGATATTGATTTTAATAAGGGCTATATCCACAAATTCCGATAGCTATATCTCCGAAACTATTGATTGAGAATCAAAAAACTACATAAGAAAAGTTCGATGTAATAAAAATTGACAAGAGGGAGTCCACCAAGCAAACAGCTTTGTAATTTTTAATTAATGGTGCAAGATTAGTGTTGCCGAGGAGTTTTGACCTAGGGAATCCGGAAATTTTATCAAATCTCTGTGCTTTGGAAGTGGCGAGAAATCTTTGAGTAAAATCAATCGGATTTTTTGAATTATATCTTCTATCTCTAGTAACTTATGTAATGTTAACATATGGTGAAACAGTGATGTCATTTGGGTTTTGTGGAAATGCATTGAATCGAAACGTGGAATATACTTCTTAGAGTGCGAATGTCCTTTTTTTTGGCATGGACAACATTATTACCAGATTTCTAAAATCAAAGGTCGTTCGAATTTTTTTACACATATTAGCTACATTTCAGTAACGTCTACTAAAAAAATATAAAAATAGAAAAAGAAAATGTTTTTCGATTTTTTTACGCATATTTGTTCTAATTTACTAAAGTGTACATTTTGCGAAAAAGAAAAGTATATGGTAATAATTAGAAATAGTCCAACTGTACCGAAAATGCGCAAAATGTACTGGAAATTCGTACATTGTACCGAAAATAATAATATGTACTGAAATAATAATATTTTTTTAATGAGGAATAAGAATCTGTTTAATTTAACTTTAAAATTGAACGAAGCTGAGATTTAGTTGGATATTTTTTTAATTAAATGGTTGTTCACCCAGGCCCATGCGCAGAAATCATCTAAAGGGGCTTTAACTCGGGCATTTCATGTCTTGGGTATGAAGTTCGTAAAAAAAGTATTTTTAACTACAAAGCCCACAAAAAAAGAGCTGTGCAAAAATTGTCATTATATATATCGACTCTTCCAGATTAACTGACAACTTTTCAAAAAAAAAAAACTCTTGACAAAAAATTTTGTAGATTAATCAACGCATTTTATTTAGGATTGCAGATTTAAAAATAGTAAAATATATAAAATCTTTAGCACATATTAAAAGACATTTTTTTTAAAAAAAGATTATTTTATTTTATATTTTACCCATTAGATTTGGATGTCACACCGTTACATTTTTGGAGTTGCTTTGTGTCTATTAGTTAATAGCTTATGTTAAAAGTTACTCTTGACTTTAATAAGGAACATATGAAGTATTTCTAAAATGATATCAATCAGTCACTCTTTCCTACAAAATTTAAGGCAATTTGAACTGAAACCGCTACGCATTTTAAAACAACTTTTTCAATTAATAGCACATATTTACTTGTTGCAAGAGATGTAATTGCATTCTCACACTTTTTGGAAAAGATATGAATGGAAATAAGTCTTAAACTGTCCACTGGAAGTGTCGATATATGTGTATAATACATATATATTAGGGTGTTTTTTATCAAAGTTTTGTAGATGAAATTTTGGAAGAATTTTCTTCAAACCCGATCCTTAAAGAATAATTTGTCTTTGAAATTGGAACTGCAAACAAATTGCAGTGGCGTAGAGATCTACTAGGTACTTTAAATTTGACCAAATTCAGTAACTGTGCACAATCGATTGGACCTATTAATACGTCATACAAGAACATCTAGGAAGCAATCAATCTTCTTGAATGAGGTGATTTCAGCTGTATTAAAAGAGAGCTTTAAGAGGGAAAAGGTTTCACAAAGCTTAGAGGACTAAAAGCGAATTTAGCAAAGCGTTTTTGGACTCTTTCTAATCTGTTAGAGTGAACAGAGTAAGCAAGATACCAGATCACAGAAGCGTACTCAAGTTTTGATCGTACACAAGGTGTGTATATAATTTTACGTGTATATGGGTCATTAAAATCATAACTATTATGTCAAACCAAAGCTAGGTTATATGGATTACAAAAGATAATTTAGAATTTGATTTTAGAGTTGTATTATCAACACAATAAAACGACGTGAGTGACACAGGAGACTTGCAAAATGCAATATGGGAAAATGAGTCGAAACTATTGAGCTGATCTTCAGACATTGTTGCTCTAAGGTAGGGGTTTAGATGACACGGCATAGAAAAGTTGTTACAGCATTTGTTCACGAACACATAAGAGATTATAACACTTAAACAACAACGGCAAAAAAGGTTTCAAGAGGTATTAAGTTGGGAAAAGTTTTGGAGCAAGTTAAACTTCCTTGTTCGAATTTTTTATACTTATTCCAAAATAAGGCCTTTTAATGGAAAAAAAACAGTATTTTAGCGACAATTTTGCGAGCCTTTTAACTGGTTTAAACAAAATGGGTATCATTTGAAAAGTATATACATAAGTAAGCTTCTAAGCTTTAAGTAAGTCATTTTTCATACTTCTTATACCATTCTCCTTGTATGTGCGAGTTTTTTATTATTTTCATAGAATTGTTATTTTTCTGTTCATAAAGAGTGAATTTTTGTTTATTTTTCCGTAAGAGGCGCAAGTCTTTTAACATTTTCATTTAAAAGAGAACAAATTGTCAATAAAAGTCTATGTACAAAAATTGTATATGGGATAACAACCCCCAAAAGGCCCACATGCGCGAGGGCCTGTGTCTACTCTTACACGTTAATTATGCCACATAAGTATCCAAGATAACTAAAATAGTTATTATGTATTAAAAAAAGAAACGAATATATTACATACTATAAAATCGCCTGATTAAATGACCTTTAGAGGTACTCAATACAAATATAAGAATCTATCAATAAATTATTGTTTAGTTGGATGTTTTTGCTACCTACATATTTTAATTTTAAAGGAAAATAAATTTTATAATCAGATTCTGCTTAAGATAAAGTCTATTGAAATACTTAGAGCTAAATAACTTTTCTCCCACCTACGATGAATTGTGAAACAACCAAGCGTTAAAGCTGTGCATTAACTTCGGTTCAGTCAAAGTTTGTTCGCTCATTATTAACTTTGTCATGCTCAGGTACTCGTATACCATAACAATACCTCTGATTCGCAATTCAGTTATCTACAAACATTAGGGTTTGCCGGAACCTTTTGTCTGTTGCTCTTTTACCTGCATTATAAAATATAGGTAAATTGCCCAAGTCTGATAAATATCCAAGTACATCATGATATAGAAAACCTTCAGGTTGTATTATTCCTATCTCCACCGTATTTGTGAAAAAAAAATTATTGTAACAAATTTTGCGCGCGCAAAATCATTTTTCACAAGTTCCAGTATGACGTTGTCAATTCTGGATAGTCCATAGGCATCCATAGGTTTTTTGTTGAAGATGTAATGTATGTAATTTGAATGTTGACTTTGGTACGTGCGCAAGCAAGCTCTTAAGCACTTCCTCTCGCAAACGCGCATTTTTTCCATTTACGAAGCACTTATGTTCCACCAAATTGGGCACGCGTACGTTAAAATTGGTCGTATAAATGCTTGGGAGCATTCACATCTCTTTTTGGATGGTGAGAGTAAGAGAGATTTTTTAAAATCATAAGTACGGCTCCAGCTTTTTCCAGCGTGATGGAAATGTGTTCGTTATAGTACAAAAAAGTGTCCGAACAAACACCGAAATATCGCACACTCGTCTTGGTTGGAATCTGAAGACCATTTTCATTAGTAATCTGAAAATTTTTGCAATTTTTTCGAAGGTCGTGATTACCACGCTTTAAAGGTTTCCATGTTTTACAGAATATATTCAAGTCATTGAACTCATTTTATAAATTTCTTTGTATATCTATAATATTTCAGCCTTCGAACTATTGTTGAATAGATAGATGACAGCAGGCAGGCTTCGTTAAACTTAATTTTTATCAACTACAGTGCCGCTTTTGACATCATCGACAGCAATTGCATTTGAAATGCATCGAAGAAACGACGTGCAGCACATTAAATTATTAACCTCATTAAGACTCAATACGAATAAAGGAAATTTTTATGATTTTTCTGAGTTCATGTCGGGTGTGTGTTGATGTTGTGTACCGTCGCCAAATATGTTTCTGATGGTACTGGACTATGATTTCAGTAGAGCTCTAGACTTTACAAATCGTAACTTTTAATGAATTTTCAGTGCGGCTCACCTATGTATTTCGATGACAAACGGCACCACGCCACGAAGCAATCCGACAATACGAAAGCACTAACTGGCATTAGTTCTCTTCAGAAGTAGTCTAAAAATAAACATTAATATACACATGACGCGTCTATCCATCCAACTAATACCAGCAGTAATTTCATGATATGCGAGTTCCAGCATTGAAGAGACTGCGTATAAAGACATGATATCGGTACCAATAAGGACACCATGCAATAATCAACAAAGCGAATGCCACCTTCGTCCAGCTTCGTTTCGTCTGGCAGTCTGGGCTCCTGTCAACGATATCGAAGCTCATAATATTTAAGTCATATTTAAAAGCTACTTAGTTATTCTGTACAGCAGTCAACCTTTGCTAAGCGATAGCACTGTGCTATACAAATTTAATTTAACCTTAGAACGACCCTGGTATATTTCTTGCACAATTTTTCCGTCAATCCTCAAAAATACAATTAACAGAAGCTTCAGAAAACCTAGTGCATGTGACACTCATATCTAAGAATTTGAAATGATATTGCATGGACGAATGAAAATCGTGAAACTGATATTACGCTGAAGCCATGATGCAATTACGCATAAAGCTCCCCCGTAAGCTGTTAAACCCATCCTTGAGAGCGAAAATATGATAAAGTTTAGAACTATTGAAATTCAATGAAAAGAGAATGAAATTTAAATACATATACGTACATAAAATTTCAATGCAAATTAATACTTTGGTCCATCAGCATTTGAATGAACTGCAACCATATAACTGAATCATGGCATTATTCAAAACAAACTCAACATTTTAGACTCAAAAAAAAATTGATTCATACGTATGTTTTCATTGCTTTACACACGTTTCGATGTCAAATATTAATATATTTTCAGTTCATTTTATTGAGCACAGCATGTTCATTTAACTTTGGTTAATATATAAGTTAAAAATGTTTTCGAAATGGTTAGATAATTAGTATTTTTAATTTTGGCATTTGTAATTTGGATCCGTTAAGTTAGTAATAATTTAACCGTAAACCTTGTGAACATTAATAGCGAAAATTCATACTTACTTATACGGTTCGAAGCATTACTGTTGAAAGATGGTGAAGAATCGCTTTTACTTGAACGTGTGCGCATATCTCTTGACTGATATTTAATATTTGGAACAGATAGTAATCGTTGATCCCTTTTGTCTTTTAGTTTCTGACGAGCAGGTTTTATAGGTATACTTTCAGTCTCTGTCTCGCTAGTGAAAAGGGGTAAATCTTTTGGTCTTGTTACTTGTGCTTCAGTCCCCTCTCGCACAAATTCTACATTTTTTTTTATTTGAATATCAGATAAACTTTGAGCAACAGACGAAAGAGTACTATTGTCATTAATAATGGAAGATATTTGACTTTTTGTATCATAATCACAAATTTGTTCAAATTTTGTATTTCTTAGCAAACTATTTGCTTCAGAAGCGTTTGTATTTGTATTCAATAAATTTTCCTTACAGTTTAGTTCTGTTTCATCTTCTTTGGGTGATGAAGCGTTGGCATCTTCCGGAGAACTATTGACGTCTCGTTCAAAATCTTGAGAGTAAAATGTTGAGCTCGCATTCTGCTTTACAATATCACACTCTGCGTTAACATTCATTCCAATTTTCATATTTACTTTAGATAATTGGCGTTTTAGATTAAATGTTTTCCATGACACCGATTTTCTTCTATCCATTGTGTCTTTCACGTAAGAACTTGAAATGTCTTCAATTGTAGGACTTTTTTTTAAGTGTTGAGATTCGGTTGGCTCAAATGCACACGCAGGTGAAATAGGACGTGAGGATGTTGCATCAAAAATTTCAGGTAAAAGTTCTGTCGAGTGTTTCTCAGGACTAGCGATGTCGTTAAGCTAAAGCAATTCGAATTTATTATGAATTTAAAAAAAAACGTGAATATGTTTATTTCATAACTTAACTATACTATAAAATTTATTTAGAAGTCACAAGGGATGCTCTTTAGCCAGCTCTTAAAGTTATACTACTTACTTACATAAGAACAACAACAAAAATTGCTTTTTATTTCTTGCAACCATTTAATTTTATATAACTTATGATATAAAAGTGGAATGGAAGCCATGTAATCATTAATTACTAATACTTAAGTCCAACAGCTCATATAGAGCCTCAGCCTTGCCATTCCCTTGACACCCTGTTCTCCGGCAGGCAACAAAGAACACAGATAGATAGATTCCCTTGTGTACATAGCTAATTATAAAAAAATTGTGTGGATGTAGAGCTTTCAACCGGGTTCGAAGAGCAAAAGTTGACCAACTTTTAATAGAAAATAATACTCTGAAGCATTAACAGTGACATGCAAAAAGAGGCGCTGTCCCAGAAAAAACTCAGTAAGGCGACAGTATGGTACGATCTTTTCCACTTATGTCTGAAGTCTTGTAAATTTTTTGCAGTCTCACCACTCTTTCGAAGATCCCATTTCATAAGAGCACAATATCTTTCAATTGGGCGAAGCTCTGGGCAGTTGGGCGGATTTGCAATTTTTGGAACAAAATTGATCTTTTTACTTGCATGCCATTCCATCATAGCTTTAGAATAATGAGAGGTTGTTAAATCCGGCCAGAACGTCATGGTACCCTAATCTGCACGAATAAATGCTAAAAGACGTTTTACGAGCACTCGTCTACATAAACTTTGGAATTGATTAAGCCTTGCGAAACAAAAAATCTGCTTCTGAGACCACAAGTACATATGGCCTGCCAAACCATATATTGCTTTGGAAATTTCGAAAATTTTTTTTTTTTGAATTTACTACACACATGCCCCTTTTTCGGTGATGAATAATATTTTTGCCCAGGTAGCTGCTTAAAATCTGCTTTGACGTAAGTTTCGTCGTCCATAACACAGCAATCAAATTTATTCAGGTACCTTTCATACAATTTTCGGGCTCGCATCTGAGCCATCAACTGCTTTTCATCAGAACGGTCTGGTACTTTTTGAACTCTATGTATCTTTAGCTTACGTTTCTTCTTGATCTTTTGTACAGTAGATTTTGATGTACCTGCTCTAGCCGCCATATCTCGTACTGAGGTGTTGGGATTTTGCTTAAAAAGGCGCTTCACCTTCGTCGCTATCTTTAGGTTAAAAAATTCTGGTTTTCTGCCTGAACCTTTTTTTCGTGAAACAGGTAGACCCTTCATATAATTAGAAACAACCGTAAAGACAGTTTTTTCTGATGTACCAACTATTTTTGCTATGGCTGAATATTTTAATTCTGGATTTTGCAGGTATGTGGATAAAATCAGTTCGCGGATTTGTTGCTTGCGAGATATCTTTGTCTTTAGAAGTGCTATCTTCAAGTGTTATATAGAACATCATATTAAACGTCACTTTATATAGAACAAATAATATTTTTAGACCTATAAGATTATCATGTAGAGCATAATAGAAAAAATAAAAAAAGTAAGTTTTTTCTGCGACAGTCCTTACTTACAATATGTTCAAAAAAATTAGCTGCCCTTATATGCTATATATTGTGTTAGATCGATTTATATCGAAAAGTTTACGAATCTAGTCAATTCCGTCCACCTGTATGTTATAAATATTGAAACTTAACTATTGAGATGGCGTGTTGAAATTATTCATAATCACCAGATTTTTTGTTCTTCTCGAAAGGCTTTTTTTATGCCTTTTGAGACCTTTTGAATCTTCTTTCAGTTGTTGTTTTTTCCTTTGTTATCAAATTTTGTTAAATAAAAAGAGCATTGTATCAACTTGTACAATGTTACATGAATGTTGATCGCTGCTAAATGGCTGTAAGCTCAATGACCATTTAATTACTATTTATATTTTAACCTGATAACTATTCTATGAAATCAAAAAACAACTCTACATAGTATTGAATTTTAGCTCTACTTAGTTTTAAAAAATAAAAAAAAATTTATTCCACCAACATTTTTTGTTTGACTTAAAATATACTACTCGTATATGATGATTATCCTTTTAAAATTTTATGTATATTGTGATTTGGGTATTTTCGCAAATTTGCATTGTATAAGTGACTGAATACTTTTCATATTATGACTTTCTATCAAAATAAAAAATTGATTTGAAAAGGTACCTGGTTGCCACTCGATAACTGAAAAAATATTTAAGAACAAAATTTTTCTCTATGATTTGGCATTAGCATTTATTTCAATATTGGTTTTATGGAATGAGCTTCTTTGTGTAACTTTGTGACTCAATGATGACATATTATGGTTGTTTCTTAGCAAATCATCATAAGACAGGTATTTGATTGCCCAATATTTGGTTCACCTAAAGGGTTTCCATGAAACAAGGCTTCTACTGGTGCGGAAGTGATTCGGTGCTGTTCGCAGGAAGGTACGACTTGGCGCGTAAGAAATTGTAGTAAATCTGACGAATTTCCACTATAAGGTCTCATTCAGATGTAGCGCATTTGGAAAGGTTTCGTAGAGTAAACAAGAGAAGAGCATTATTCACTAATTCATCAACCTGGTATGGCCTCTATAGCCATGTTGCTCCAACACATCTGAGTTCTGCAGGTGCCGGCTTTTCTTGTCAGTCTGGTCGTAGTATTTCTCTTGAAAAACTAGTTGTCATAGGATGTGATGGCACTGCTGTTTATACAGGGTGAAAAATGGTTTGATTGATTTGCTGAATTGAAAAAAATTTGGGGAAGCCGTTACACTGGGCAGCTTGCCTTCTCCATGTCAATGAATTGCGATTCCGGCATCTTTTTCAACACCTTGACAGTAAATCAACTGGTCCGAAGACTTTGAGAGGGTCAATCGGTAAAAAGGTAAGTGGCTGCGAAAGCGTCCAGTGATTGGCTTTAAGAGTATTGGCTGTCAGATCTCAACAATAGACAGAAGTATACCAAGTAAGCGTCAGCTATATCTACTTAAGTGAAGAAAGTCCCATACCTGAACTTCAAAAATTAGTTGTTTTTAATTTGGTTTGGTATGAATACAAGTAAGAAATTTACAAAGGAACTAAAACTTGTGTCCAAATCAATACACTCTTTAAGATAATTGCCTGAAGATTTGCGTAGTATTGTCAACCCTGTGATGGAACGAAATGGTCTTATCGCTTATCCAGAGCATTTAATGTTAGCCATGACACAAAATGATACAACACACATGAGACCTCGGAGAGACAGTTAGATCAAATGAGAACATTTATGCCGCCAAAACTGAATTTCAATACTGATTTATCTGCACGCCCATTATTGAACGCATTTGGTCACATTCAAAGTGACTCAATGCCTAAGTAGGGGCCGGCCATAAATTACGTGAGTCAAATTAGGGTGGAGGGGATCCGGCAAATTCTCACCAAATCTCAGCAAGGGGGAGGAGGGGTAAAATGAAAATCTCACGTCAACTTTTTAATGCAGGCATCCCGACAATTCGTGTTGAACACCTTCACATTGACTATTGCGTTGCAGATACCACGACTATCTGAACGCGTAAGAAAACTCCCCGAATGATATTTTAAGCTTGTACGACGATTGTTTCAGATCGGGGAATCCCAGGCAGTCAGAATTAGCGGAAAAAAATTGATTTTAATCCAAGAAAAATATTGGATTTATTTTAGAATTTAGAATAATCTGAATGAATATTAAAAAAGCTTTAAGTCCAATATTTTACAAGTTTTTCAGTTTAAAAGTACATTTAGTTTCCACACTTCAAAGACAACTCTAACGAAACAAGTCTTAAGATAAGGCAAGTACATTATAAGTTGACGACGGAGCAATATTTTGATGAACTGATACACACACATCTCCAATACCTGAGGAGTGTGCGAACGGAACGACAAATGTCAGGTTGCTAAAAGTTTTCAGAAATCGCGAAAAACTGTTCACGCCTCTGAGCTGATTACAGGAAATGTTTTACTTTGCTATCAAAAAAGTATGAAGTGTCTGAGATTGAAATTACTCGAAGTTTAGCCTATTGAACATGGACATGTGCCGTTCATATAAGGGAGTACTATTCGGCAAAAGGCCGCTCCCGGTAGAAGAAAAAAACTTAGAGGTTCATTAAACAAAGAACTACTCATATTCGTCATTCTTTACAAACCGTACGGATTTCAGGTAAAAAAAAATTCGACTTCTTCTTCCTGCATCTTTCCACAAATTTAGTTAAAATGTTTATCAAGACTTTGCTGAACAAATCTTTTCCGAAATATTCACATTTGAATTTTCATATATATACTGAATTTTTTCCAATCTTCTCATACGTGAAGTCTGTTAACTCCATATGTACTGATCGGACTAATGTTGGTTCATCAAATTATCCGAAATTCATATGTGGATATTTTGAAAAAAAAAAATGTTTTGCACGTATTTTTATGTATATATGTTCATAAGTTGTAAAAAACAATTACGGCTGATTCTAAAATGTCCAGTTTAAATTGCTGTTTGGGAGGAATGACTGGTATGTTTGTATTTCATGCTGAAATGCATATTAATGCGCCTATATAAATCTGAAGTTTTAGTTTGTATTTGAAGGTGGTTAAGTGTGACATTTACGTATTTAGTAAAATGAGGCAAAACATATGAACACATCAAATAAATTTAATTATTTAAAAATTATAAGGTAAATCTCACCAGAGGGGGGTCTCGTCAGATCTCACCAAATCTATCGAAGGGGAGTTTCAAAAAAACACCTCACGTAATTAATGGACAGCTCCTTAGGATGCAAAATTCAAGACATTCCCAGTTTACTCACACGCAGGTGAACGATGTGTGAAACTCGTGACAGAAGCCTTAGAAAAAGTTTGCGGAGCTCAGTCAAAGGATGGTTTTATTAGAACGACTATCTTGACTATTGTCAAGCTCACCCATACCTTATTTTGATCATCAATCAGATTTCGAAGTGCCTTAAGCTAAGAAGGAGTAAAAATGGAGAACTTCAATTGTTCAACATGATTTTCTTGGACATAGGACTCTTAACACAAAAACTTTATATTTTCAATATAAATAGTCTGTTTTAATAAAGGAATCCAAAAAAAAAAAAAACAAAACATGTGAGTTCTTAGTATTTATTTGTAATTTTTTTTCTCCTAAATATTTCGGGTGATGATGATGAATTTAAATAATGTTTGAACATTATATTTTGAAGAAAAGAAAAATGCATTTTTTCTTATTTAGAGCTAAGGACTGTCCCAGAAAAAACTTGCGTTTTTTATTTTTTCTATTATGCTCTACATGATAATCTTATAGGTCTAAAAATATTATTTGTTCTATATAAAGTGACGTTTAATATGATGTTCTATATAACATTTGAAGATAGCACTTCTAAAGACAAAGATATCTAGCAAGCAACAAATCCGGGAACTGATTTTGTCCACATACCTGCAAAATCCAGAATTAAAATATTCAGCCATAGCAAAAATAGTTGGTACATCAGAAAAAACTGTCTTTACGGTTGTTTCTAATTATATGAAGGGTCTACCTGTTTCACGAAAAAAAGGTTCAGGCAGAAAACCAGAATTTTTTAACCTAAAGATAGCGACGAAGGTGAAGCGCCTTTTTAAGCAAAATCCCAACACCTCAGTACGAGATATGGCGGCTAGAGCAGGTACATCAAAATCTACTGTACAAAAGATGAAGGAGAAAAGTAAGCTAAAGATACATAGAGTTCAAAAAGTACCAGACCGTTTTGATGAAAAGCAGTTTATGGCTTATATGCGAGCCCGAAAATTGTATGAAAGGTACCTGAATAAATTTGATAGCTGTGTTATGGACGACGAAACTTACGTCAAAGCAGCTTTTAAGCAGCTACCTGGGCACAAATGTCATACATCAAAAAGGAAGGGGCATGTGTCTAGTAAATGCAAAGAAAAATAAATTTCGAAATTTCCGAAGCAATATATGGTTTGGCAGGCCATATGTACCTGTGGTCTCAGAAGCAGATTTTTTGTTACGCAAGACACAATCAATTCCAAAGTTTATGTAGTCGAGTGCCTCATAAAACGTCTTCTACAACCTCTCATTATTCTAAAGCTACGATGGAATGGCATGCAAGTAAAAAGATCAATTTTGTTCCAAAAATTGCAAATCCGCCCAACTGCCCAGAGCTTCGCCCAATTGAAAGATAATGGGCTCTTATGAAAAGAGATTTTTGAAGGAGTGGTAAGACTGTACAAAATTTACAAGACTTCAGACAAAAGTTGAAAAGATCGTACATTATTGTCGATAAAACAACTGCAAAATATAATTAAGGGCCTTACGAGAAAAGTAAGAAATTTTTATAGAAAAAAAAATGTTACTTAGTTTTTAGTTATTTATATTCTGAACACTAGCCATAATTAATAAAAAACGAAAAAAGACCAAAAAAATTACTGGGTATTTTTTTATAACTATAAAGCAAAACGTAAGTTTTTTCTGGGAGAGTCCTTATATATATTTGCCAAACTTTTTTTCGAGAAAAAAGACTTACATCTATTTTTGCAGCCTATGTATAAGGAAAAATTCCATGATATCTGCGCAAGGAGAGCATTGGTTTTTCTTGTTAGCTTAAATCCTTTGATATTATTACTATATCCACCTAATACATTATAATTTGAACCTGTCAATTCCAGTATATAAACATCGTTTGGAAAAATAAATGAAAAAAAAAATTTCAGTTTTAGTCCACAAATTTTCAAAATGAAATAGTGAGTAATAAGTGAACCAAAAGATTGTATTTACTTATTTACAAAAGCTGTTCCCTTTTTTTGTTTTACAACCTCGTTAACCTTTTACGCAGTCCTTACTGTTGAGTATTGGCTCCATGCACCCAATTTCACAACTTGGTATAACTACAAACAATGTATCAAGTTTCACAGCTTTAACTCTCATGTATGCCAAGATAAAGCGTTTAAGGGGTTTTTGTTTACTGGAAGGTTTCAGGCCCAGTTGTCTGTTTGCGTTCACATTTAATATGGCTCTTAGAGTAGGCAATTTACACCCCCTAGAACCAAATTTTAAAACTCTTGCTATCATAAGTGTCCAAGTGTAGCGTTTTAAATGCTTTTGTTGTATTGAAGGTCCCACGCTCTGTTGTCGAATCCCATCCACATTTTGTAAGATCTTAAACATGGACAATATACATTTTAACACCAAAATTTAAAACTCTTGCTATCATAGTAGACAAGATATGGCATTTTGAGCGTTTTTTTCGCATGGTAAGTATCACGCACTTATGGTAACGTTGTTTTTATTTTTATAATAAAACTAATTTTTTTTAACAGTTTTAATATTTTTGAAAAATTTTAATATCAAAAATCAATTAATTAAAATTGAAAATTTTTTTAGATTTCAAAAAATAATTAAATTTAGAAAATTTTCGGCAAGTGTGTTGTCTTGAATTGAGAAAAATTTTCTAAGATTTAATTATTTTTTGAAGTCTAAAAAATTAAAATTTTCCAATTTTGTCATATAATTTGTAATATTAAAATATCAAATTATTTTAATAATGAAATATTAAATTATTTCAATATTAAAATATGAAATCATTCTAATATTAAAAATCATTTGACAAAATTGGAAAATTTAAATTTTTTAGATTTCAAAAAATAATTAAATTGTAGAAAATGTTGGGCAAGTGTATTGTGTTGATGTGGGACACTAGACCCCCTTGCATCATCCCGTCAAAATTTCGTGAGGCGCTTAGCATAGGCAATACAACTTCTAGTACCAAATTTAGAACTCTTGCAATCATAGGTGTCCAGATATAGCGTCTTAATTATTTTTGTTGCATGAAAGGTGCCACGCCCCGTTGTCTAATCCCCTCCATATTTTGTGAGGTGCTTAGCATAAGTCCTAATGCATCCTAAGTCCTAATCATAGGAGCCAATAAAAGTGTTAAAAAAAATATATAGCCTTTGGTACCCAGGGATAGTGTAGCTTTTTATTAGTTCAAAACTTTTAGAATCGGTTTGGTAGCTCGTGGGATTACCCTCTGCACACAAACTAACATACTTTATCGATCTACATATAGTTCTTTTATACGAAAGTTGCAACAAGGAATATCCGCTTAAGTCAAGTGAAGAAAATTGGAGTTCAGGTTGAGTTAAAGCCATTTTTCCGCTACTTCTGCATAAAAATTTCAGTTCTAATGCTGTTTTTATATATATATTTAGGTCTAAATAATGCAAAATTTGAAGGTGAAATTGCGCTGAGAGCTAATGGGAAATTGGCTTTACGAAAATGTATTGTAAATAGACTGAAATTGACGAACGATGTTAAATGACATTTATGGTGAAGCTTCTTAGCAGACCATTAAATAGCGAATTCTAAACATGAAAGGTAAACCGGCCGCATATGCTCAGCCGCCATTGCAGACTAACTTTCTGATATTTATTTCTCTCTGGAATAGTTTCTCTTAGTGAATTTGAACGTTACATTCCTTAAATAATTCCGCTGGTAAACATTTTTCCGACCAGATGAAGTCACTATAACCATCTCTTTATATGTTCCTGCCTGGTTATATTTCCAATTTATCGTGAATATCGTTAATAAATAATTTCAGTACTATCTACATAACATTTTAATGTGTATATGACGGAACTTTAGTTTTGCATTAATTTAGAATTCATGCAGCAAAACATGAGTAGTTATTTATGAGAGCTTGGACCCAGTAATTCAAATAAAATTTTTTTTTAACTTTATTTTTATGAAAACTTTTGCAAAAATACCCAGTTTTAAATAAAGCTTTTTGTGATACAAATAAGGACTTGATATAAATTATTCTTAATATTTTACAAAACATCACGGGGAAATTAAGCTGATTAAGAATTTGTAAGAGTTAAAGTATCAACATTTCCAAATTCTTCAGCATGTATACAATGATAAAACTTTTAGGTTTCTCTTTTCAAAATATATTTTATTTATAGCTAAGTGCTCACTCTACATTTTTCACCAAATACTACATTATACACCAAATATTACCTTTTATACCAGATATTACATTTTACACCAAGAAAAGCAAATAAAATCTCCGGCAACTTTATGGGTACATATACAATTTCATCCATTTTTCAACAAAACTAATTTTGTAATTGCATTACGGGCTTGGTATAGGTATCGAAATATAAAAACAGACATCCAAAGAGCAATTTTTATTATCTGTGGCAACAAGGAATAGCCGCTATAGTCAATTACGCTTTAGATACAGTACCAGGAGACCGACCCTAGTTCGGTTTTTCGTTTTTAGGTTAAATAGTCGAAAAAAATGCATTATGCTGAAAAAATTTTAATGATGTTTTATATGGAAAATATTTAAACTGTAAAAAAGGTTGATAAAATGTGAAAAATATTGAAATGCGTCAAAAGAATTTGAAAAGGTTTGGAAAATGATGAAATGGGTTGAAAAAACCAAAATATGTTGGAATGTCGGAAAAAATGGAAAATACTGAAAAAATTTGAAAGCAATTGAAAAAATTTTGTAACAGATAAAAGAAGCTGAGAATCGAAAAAACATGGAAAATGTTGAAAAGTTGAAAGCGATTGAAAAACTCGAAACAAGGTGAATAAGGTTGAAAATGTCGAAATAAATTGAAAGAGGTTGAAAAAGGCGATAATATGGAAAATGTTGAAAAAAGTTGAGAGAGGTTCAGACACGTGAAAAAGGCTGATAAAGCCGATACAATATGGAAACTGCTGAAAAAAGTTGAAAGAGGTTGAAAAACTTCAAAAAAGCCTGAAAATCTTGAAAAAAGAATTTTGAAAAAGTCGAATAAATAGAAAGACGTCAAAATAAGATGAATATTGAAAAAAATTGAGAAATGGTTGAAACAATTGAAAGAGGTTGAAAAACTCGAAAAAAGTTGAATGGTGTTGAAAGAGTCGAAATACACTGAAAGAGGTTTAAGAAGTCGAAAAAATATATAAAATTTTTTAAACAGTAGAAAGAGTTTGAAACAAGTTGAAAAGGCTGATAAAGTCGATAGTAGTATCCTTTTGACTGTCGTAGTATTCTTTTGACTGCCTAGCTAATCGGTACTATTTATGTCACTTGGATCGAGCTGTGCTGTGTGCTCAAGTGTAATAAGTAAAGATAATCTTAATTGCGTTATTTGTAAACGTTCTTACCATAGACTATGTGCCAACATAAACATCAATAATATCTCGGATATATTGCAACAAAATCCTAATGTTGTTTTTAATTGTGACGGTTGTCTGAGTTCTCATACGAATCTAATAAAAGTTGTTGCTGAGGTCAATGACCTAAAATCTTTAATAACGAGTCTGATGTGTAATAAAGGGTGTTTTTTTTAGAGGTATAGAGCTTCGAATTGAAATAAAACACAAGAAAATCGTTTTAATGTCCATCAATTTGGCTTTATTGGAAGGATAATTTTATGCCATTAATGTTTAAATATGATTTCGGGCATGTGGCCGCCGCGGCTGGCTCGAATAAAGCCAATTCTACAGGTCCAATTTTGAACCACTTTTTCGAGCATATGGGGCCGTATGTCGGCAATAACGCTACGAATGTTGGCTTCCAAGTCCCCTAACGTTTCTGGTTTGTTGGCGTAGACGAGCGACTTCACATATCCCCAAAGAAAATAATCCAATGGTGTCAAATCACACGATCTTGGTGGCCAATTGACAGGTTCATTCCGCGAAATTATGCGCTCATCGAATGTTTCCTTCAATAAATCGATTGTGACGTGCGCTGTGTGTGGCATGTAGCGCCGTCTTGTTGGAACCACAACTCATCCACATTCATGCCATCCAATTCGGGAACAAAATAGTCGGTTATCATGGCTCTATACCGGTCTCCATTAACGGTAACTGACTCTCCAGCATTATTTCGGAAGAAGTATGGCCCAATGACTCCACCAGCCCATAGAGCACACCAAACAGTCAGTTTTTGTGGATGTAATGGCGTCTCAAGGGTCTCATGTGGATTCTCTTCACTCCAAATGCGGCAATTTTGCTTGTTGACGTAGCCATTCAACCAAAAATGAGCCTCATCACTGAACAAAATTTTGCGATCAAAATCAGCATCGAGATCAATCTCATTTTCGGCCCATACACCAAAATCACGACGCATTGCATGGTCTCGCGGCTTTAATTCTTGCACAAGCTGGATCTTGTAAGGTCGCAAGCCAAGATCTTTGCGCAAAATCTTCCATAAAGTTGATGGACAAAGCTCCAATTGCTGTGCACGGTGGCGAATCTATTCATTCGTGTCCTCTTCAACATTTTGCTCTACAGCGGCAATTGTTTCTTCGGTGCGCACTGTTCGACGTCTCTGCGGATGCGTATTATCACATAGAGTAAACGTAGTGCGAAAACGATCCATGGTTAACCGAATTAATTGCGCTGATGGACGATTATGTCGACCATAAAATGGACGGAGCTTGCGGTAAACTTCGCGAACTGAACCATTATTTTCGAAATAAATTTGCACGATTTGCAAGCGTTGTTCTTTTGTCAACCTGTTCATGATGAAATGGCAAACCAAACTGAACATAAATGACATTAGAGTTGCCAGATTTGACCATAAAATGCCAATCTCTATTCGAAAAACAAACCTCTAAAAAAAACACCATTTAATTAAAATGAGAATGCTACTTTGCACAAGAAAAAGCAAAATGATCTCTTTGTTTTTTCTCCTGGTCGTCGTACAGAACTCAATGTTGCCTTTACTGGTGCATCTCCACTTCGGGCTACTGAGAAATCGTCAACTTCACTTGCTCTACCCGACGCTGTTCCTGCTGTTTCTACAATCAACAACTCGAATTCAAACCAAACTGCTGCTTTCTCTTCTTTTGCTGCTGCTGCGCTGCCTGTTAACAATGATGATAACTGTGCTGCTTCTATGTTGTCTCTTTTGCCTTCACACTCTTCTTCATTTGCTGTCGCTATGTTATAGACTAATGCAACTATGTCTAATAATGTAAATAAAAGCACTGATGAGTTTCTGCTCGTACTAATAATTCAACTGAGGTGTAGAATTCTGTCATTAGAAAAAAAAAGAAAAACACAAAAAATTTTTGTTGGAGTAAATGCTGATTCGGAACTGAGTGTGGTTGTTCGTAACACCTGGTTGCATATGTCGTCATTTCTTCCGTCTGTTTGCGAAGATTATATTATTAATTATATCTCGGCGAGAGCTAATATCGAGAATAAACATCTAACATGCGTTAAGCTTGTTAAAAAAGATTTGAGCTTGGAAGCTTAAAAATCACTTTCAAATAAGGTGTTTCGGCATCTTTCTCTAATAAATTGCTAAATCCAGACATTTGGCCTGCTAATGTAAGAGTACAACCCTTTAAGTTTTTTCCTCAAGTAGGGAGAACTGCAAACAACACATAAATGATTCATTAGATGGTTCCTTTCGTTCCGTTAATTATTGCCATAATAAATCTATTATCAGAATATTTCAGGTATTGGTACTAAATCCAATCAAATATTAGCTAAAAGTTCCCTTCTCGAGTTTGTTGATATTGTGTTAACTGAAACTTGTATTAATTCAAATTTCTTCGACTAAGAAGTTTTTAATACAAATCTATACGCAATTTTTCGGAAAAATCGTGATTTTGTTAAAACGGGTTGTTCAAGAGGAGGTGGTACTTTAATAGCTGCTCAGCATAAATTGCGTCCGTTGATTACTTTAAATAATGCTGACTCTCTTTTAGATCAGTTGTGTGTTAAATTGCATGGAATAAATAATATGTTTTTTGTATGTGCATTGTGACGATTTCTCTAAAAGGTTTAATGTTTTATTTGATTAAAGCGTATGTGGTGTGGTCGTTGCTTGGCATGCTTGACCAGCCTATTTGCTCGTCGGGTCGGGGAGGTTCTTTGACCAAAACTAACATACTAATCCACATCAGAAAGAAAAAAAAATATTTCATACCAAGACTCAAACTGTTTGACTAAAGAAAATATTATGCAGGCGGACAGATATGATACCTCACTAAAAGAGATAGCTGCGCGAAAGATTGATATTTTTATCGCGATGAGCACTAAGTTTCCCACCCTTACACTGTGTTAAAAAAAACACAGCACCTTGGCTATCATTATGCTCCACATATTTTTATGATAACTCCATTTATTAGAATTCGTCGTTTAGATTACCATATTTAATCCAAGTTTAGTTAGCCACATTCCCTTAAATAATTCCTTCAAACTTTCATTTTAATTCATATGAAAATAATTCATTTGTTTTTCAAAAGAAATCTTAAATTCAAAACTAACATTTTTTTTGCGATCCAAATTATGTCTTTTCAAAAGAATTTCTTAGGTAATAAACAAAATTAACGTTGCAATAGTCTTTAATTTTTTTTTTGTTGACTTACATTACTAAAGTGTGAGATTAAAGTATAGTTTACGAACTTACAAAATTAGAAAAAAATTACACAAGTAGAAAAATGCAAAATTAAAGAATATCAATTTAATAATATTGTTACGAAATTTCCTGCCTCTTTTTAGGATAATTTCGATCTCTTACACTTTTCTGAGTTCGATCACTGGATTGTGTAGCAATTAAAAACACAAACTTTATTTAATTATAAAATGGTTTATTTAAATCAAAAGTGTTTGTTTTTAAACGACAATTGTTTATTTCCTTTAATTATCGATATTCAAATTCTAATATTAAACAGGCACTGTATAGACAATTATTTCACTTTATCGCTTTGAAATCCACTGTATTACTCTATTGCTTAAGAACAACCTTTATTACTCTACTGCTTACGAACAACTGTGTCTCGACAGCTCAGATGACAGTCTTTTATAGCAAGTTCACTTCCTTCCTGAAAGTTCGACCACTATCCAGAATGTCATTTCCGGTACCTTCTAGATGGCGCTTATCGATTTTGATAATTGTTCAAGAATCATCTAGCATACTGCAGCGACATTCAGTTTATTATTTCTAGTACAGAAACCACATATGACTGCCAGAGGGTGTTCGAGAACTGGCACACTGCAAATTTCGCTACAATATGAAGTAATTAATTTTTGTAAAACTTACATCTTTACATCCACTGCAGCGACGACGTTGGTACCAGCGACGACGATGAACTTTTTGATGATGTAAAAATTTATCTTAACAAACACAAAATTTAGGAAAAATACTTTGCATTTAACTTAACATAGTTTGAAAGAAATCTTGGATCTTAATTGAAATTCGAGTACTAAAATTTTTTAGGATTTCAATTTGAAAGACATATTGCAATCAATTGAAAAAAATGAATTCAAGATGATTTAAAGATTAAATTAAATTTAAGATTGAATTAAATTGTTTCTTTTAATTTGAGAAGTAAAACAATACTTATAATTGTGATGATTTTTAAAATGAAATTTTATGTCTTTTCTGGTAGCAAACTTGGTATATCCGGTAGGTCAAATCAGGTGAAAATTGGTTGAGTCAGGTAAAATTATGTGTCAAATCCGGTGGTTCTAAAGCAATAGTTCAATATGGGCAAATCTGAGATGCATGGCAATCTCGTTGTAGATGGTCTAATTCGAGACACACAACGTTGTGAAAACTAAGTGTCTTATCTCCTTTTGTGGCCAAATCTGAGAAACACAAATCGTTCTTTTCCACTCCAAATGTCCAGAAGATTTTATAGTTAATGGAGTCACACACGATTTAAATACAAAAATTACTTTTATTTATTTTTTTAAAAATAAAAACGACTGAAATCTACGGCTTTCTTTAGACAATGTTGATCAATTCACAACTGCTTTCAAAGTGAACGAGAAGCTAATTGGAAAATTTTGGTTTTGGCTACAAATTGATTTGCATAGCGGATATTAGGATAGCAAATTACAACAGCATAGTAGCGTGATTGTTAACCCCAAATAGTTGGATCTGAACAATTTGCCCAGCACTAACGACAACGCAACCACTTACGCACTATACTGCAATAATTATAACTATTTTCTCTATACATTTTTATAAATATCTAATATCAGGCGGATATTAATAAGTACTCGGACGAATTAAGTGTATGGTTTTGCAAAGTATTTAAATTAATCAAAAAAAATTAAGAATGACTATTTTGTAACTACATGACTTAAGAATGAATTGAATTTGAACTTAATAAGATAGACTAAAAGATGGTAGAGTGAATAAAAAAAAAGAGAAGCAAGGCTTTTGCTATGTATTCACATATGTATGTACAGCTAAATAATAGCTTTACAAAATTATTTTGATTCGTGTCTGAACGCGTGAATATATGCCTGAAATTATCATAAGATTGACCACAACAGTTCAAACCATTATTTTCTAGAGATTTTAACAAAGCTCCTCAATATCTTTAGCTTTATGGCCGATATTTGGTAGAGATTTTAGAAACCTTTCAACAATTTCACCGTTGCCACGTACATGTCTGATAATTATAGTAAGCTGATCGACATGTAAATATCAGGCGTAGAGTCTACAATTATACCAAAATAACTAGCAGATTGCACTTCGCTGGAAATTTGTTGTAGTACTTTATTCTGAACACTTTTGAATGAATATCGAAATGATATTCAATACATGCAAATCTACGGTATTTTTATTTCACACTAAAAACAAATTGAGAAGTTATTCAGATTTAGTAGTTTCAAAACGCTTCATACTCGTGAGATTAATCTCACTAAAGAAACAGAAAGTAAAGAACATTACTCGATAAACACTATAATTAATCTGTTAAAAAATTAACATCTTACCCACACAAATTGAGAAGTAAATTAATTAATTAAATTATAATATATTCTATAGAAAATTTTTTATAAAAACTAATCTGAACCAATTTTTAGCATTAAAAAAGTCTTTACTTTTTTTTCCCCTAAAATGTTGGCATTTCAAAAATCTTGCCACCCTAGGCCCGTGCCTCACGTGCCTAGGCCTAAATCCATCACTGATTCTAGATCTAGTTTTCATTAGTAATGATATGAATTTTCAAATTGAAGAATATGCTTTTCCATATTCTGTACCTGATGTGCACCATGTTCCATTGTATATTGAATTTCAATTTTACGAATTCAGTAGTTTAACGCCTGAAATTATTCCGTTTAACTTCAATTTTAATCCATGTGACTTTAATCATTTAAATAATGTTTTATTAGATGTTAATTGGAAATCACTTCTGAATAAAATAAATACTGCTGATTGCTATGAAGCTTTTATAACGAAAATTAATAGTAAGTATTTGCATTAGTTATGTTCCGCAACATCGTAGGAATCGATATAAAGTACCGTGCCGTACGATAGGTCTGAAAAAGCTAAAAAACTTAAGGAATAAATTTCACAATAAATATAACAAAACTAATAGCTCTGAATTTAAAATGAGCTATTTATATTATTCAGGAGAATACAACTTCCTTGAAAAATATTTGTATTTAAAGTACATTCGTCAGTTTGAGATTAACATAAAATTGAATCCTAAGGCCTTTTGGGATTTTATTAAATCGAAAAAAGTGTCTAGCAGTATTCCAAGTACAGTAGTTCTTAATAATAAAACTGCTAGTACTGTTAGTGAAGCTTTTAATTTATTTGCAAAGTATTTTAAATCCAATATGGTCGATGAAACGGGGCTTGATGATGAACCGGATTCGGATGTAATTTCATCTATTGATTTTGGTTCACTTCAATTAACAAGTGATGATGTTAGTAAAGAGATTTTAGATCTAAAATCATCAATTAAGTGTGATAACGATGGTATTTCTGCTCTTTTTCTTTAAAATTGTTTAAATACTTTAGTTTATCCTCTTAAAATTATTTTTAGTAAATCACTCACTGAAGGTAATTTCATAAAGGACTGGATTTCAAATTGGATTGGATGGTCGAATTACAGGCCAATTTCGAAACTGACGAATGTTTCTAAGCTCTTTGAAAGTGTCGTTAAAAATAAACAATTCGTTGCTGTAAAAAGTATATGATGTTCAAATCAACATGGCTTCATTCCAGGACGTTAAACTGTCTCTAATTTATCTACTTTTACAGAGGAGCGTCTCTCTTCTTTTCGAAGTGGTTGTCAGTTTGATACCATTTACACGGATTTCTCCAAAGCGTTTGATAAAGTTTCACACAAAATTCTAATAAGTAAACTTCGGCAAATTGGATTTCACTCAGATTTTCTTAAATAGATTGAGTCTTACTTATGTAACAGAGTTTGTTATATAATTATCGATAGTCATAAATCTGAACCTTTATGGTAACTTCTGGGGTTCCGCAAGGAAGTATACTAGGACCTTCATTGTTCATACTCTGTATTAATGACATTGGTAGCTGTTTTATCAGATCAAAGTATCTTTTATATGCGGATGATCTTAAAATTTATTCTGCAGTAAAATGTATGCTGATTCTTTAGATTTACAGTGTGATTTAAATAATTTATATATATGGCGTCAAAAAAATAAATTGCATTGCATGCTTTCAGTTAACATTTAATAAACTTGATATCTGAACATCAATATCATATTGCTAGTTCGCAATTAAATAAAGTTACTGAAATCTCTGATCTGGGTGTAATTTTTGATGATAAAGGCACTTTCGTAAGTCATTATAAGTTCATAATCTCTAATCATATGCAATGTTAGCTTTTGTTAGAAGAAATAGCTCAGAATTTTCAGATCCGCACACATTAAACCTGCTCTACACATCATATGTTCGTTCTAAATTGGAATATGCTGCATTTATTTGGAGACCATACTATGCTAATCAAATTTATCGCTTTAAATTTTTCTGAACCAATGCACCTTACGAATCGCGTTGTTTACTATTAAATCTCAAAGCTCTAGATAAAAGAAGGACAATTCTATCATTACTTTTTATTTATGATATAATTAATGGAAATATTGATTGTCCTTTTCTTTTAGAAGCCATTCCTTTTAACATCCCTGCTAGAAATATGCGAACTAATTATGCATTAAATGCCTCAAGTCCAGTTGAAAAGTCTTTGAAAACTCAATTTAATTGAATGAGATAAGGAATCGAAAGGCAAATAAGTTTGAAAAATTTCTAAATACTCAAAAAATGTGACGTTAACGTGGAGGTGTCACGCCCATCGATGCCGAGACCTCAACACCAAATTTTATTAGGACCACTTATAAAGAACACTAAATATAACATGACACGGTTTTTGTTTGTATGGGATGTGCCACGCCCACTAATGGAATCCCGTCAAACTCTATCTGATTTTAAAGCTTATAGTAACCGACACCTCCACACCAAATTTTAAAATGAGTATTCCCGTAGCACACTAAATATAACATTTAAGATTTTTTTGTATATGAGGTGCCACGCCCACATGTTTTATTGCACCCATTTTCGGTCATGAGACACCTCATAGCAAGTATATCTACCATATTAGATTTCATAGTGACTGCGTTGTTAGTTCTCTTATTATAACGTTTAAAAATATTGTGGGCTGTGCCACACCCTTCGAAAAGTTTTGTCAGTATTGTGGCATAGCTTGTTTGGATGATTGCTTTTAGTTGTATATCGTAGTTGCCGTTTTCGAGTAAAATTGAATCAAATTTTTCAATTATTGAAATCTGACACAACCACTTTTTCGATTTTGCCTTCTTTTTCGCAAAATTTAAAATATTTATGATCTGCATCTGTCTACCAAATTTGGTTAGAATATCTTGCAAGGTTTGTGAGACAATAGGTTATAAAAGTTAAAGTTAAAGGCTGTGTCACGCCCTCGTTGGAGTCTTTTAAAACCTACCTTAATCTTAATTTTGTTCACATTGCACAAAACCCTTAAGTTTTATTAAATTCGCTGCAGCCGTTTTCGAAATAAGTTTGACGTATACGAGCACATATACATGTACACATAACATTTTTTGAAACAAAATATTTCAAAAACATTGTGGAATAGAATAAAACCTAAGACATTTTTTGCTTAAAATGCTTTAGTTTTATGGAAAAAATTAAGAAATCATTAATAAATTTGTTTAAACATTAATTTTTTTACTCACAAAAATGTTTCTCCAAATATCTCTGATATAGCATCTTCCGTTTTGTTTTAATTTTTTATATGTTATCTTTCAATCAATTTTAGGAATATATCTACTTTCATATCGAAATTCCCGCCATTACTTTGGAAAATATGAGTTTTTTATGAAGGCGCGCAACAGTGTAATTGTTTGAAAAGTATGATATTTCCAAAAGCTAAGTCGGGAATTTCGATATGAAAGCACATGCATCCTTGGGATTGATTGAGAGATACATTCTTAGGATTGATTGAAAATAACATTACAAAAAAAAATATGTCTAATGATGACTGATGATGAATTTTGAAAAACATGGTGCGCGTCATCAGTAAAAATGACGTAGTTTCCGAAGTTATGGTCATAACACATAAAAAAATCAGAAAAATAGATAATATATTGAAGATATTTTGAAAAATTTTTTTTTCAAGGAAAAAATTAATGCTTGAACAAGTTTATTTAAATCTTTTTATTTTTTTATATAGTTACAGTTTCTTTAAATATAAATTATGCAATGATTTTTTATCCTATCTCCTATAGTTTCAAAGATATTTCCTTTCAATAAATGCTGAAAAAGTTAAAAAAAAACCAAGCGTTTTAAAAGAGTGACCGATATATATATGTATATATATGTGGTGACTTAGCACCAGCATAAATAAACAACAACACACAAGAAATACTATACACAAAAACAACTTATAATTATGTTTAAGTTTTAATTGTAAATATTTAATTTAAAAATTTTGTTTATGTGTAGACAGAAGAAATTAAAATTCAATTTAAAATAAAAAATCTTCTTAAACAAACAAATAAAAATAAAATTTATCAAAATATATATAAAGAACCAATAAGAACCACATATATATATATATATATATATAAGTTATCGCGACACCCTAAAAGGAGTTATCGCGACACCCTAAAAGTGGCAAATTTCTGCAAGCAGGCATATTCCTATAACAGTCGCTATTGTCAATGACTTATGCTGCTGGCAGAATTATGTCGCTTAAGCAGCGAACTGAAATGTGATATCTTGCACGTACTGCAAGATCATCACATTGTAGGCGAATGCAAGGGTTCGCTAGCTTTTAAGAAAATAAAATTAAGCACTCTCAATTAGCTAACTAAAAGAACCGCACTGGTTTATGAGTAAATAAAATAAAGTACAATAAATTTAAAGAATATCAAACGATTTATTTTAACTGGCGCCCAACGGGATAATCCACCAAGAGGACATTTTCAACTACCAGAGGAGGGTTCCTAAACTAATTAAAAGGAAATTTACGTCACAAATTTAATTGGAAAGGAGATTTTTTTCTTCGAGAACTCATTGCAGACTGCTGAAAAAAGAGTTTTTGCTGCTTCAACTGACTGGAGATTTTTTTTTCTTCCTCTTCAAACAAAAGGGAAATTCTTCTGCCGCTGATATGTGAGTTGCTCATTAATTTTTCTTTAAGATAATCAATGATCTATCGAGTGTTTTAGCTAAAACGTTTTCCTTTTCTTTGCCAATAATTTTGAAAAGATTGAAAGTGAAGTGAAGTAAAAAAAAAAAAAAAAAAAAAAAAAAACATTTAAATTTGGTTTCTCTTGCGTAAATTTGTTGCTTGAACTGTAATTCTTATTAGGGTGTGTCTCAGAAAACCCTTATATGAGCGACGTTGAAGACTTACTTGAGAGTTTTAGAGCCTTACAAACCAACGATACAAAACCTAATTCGGACGATATGAATTCACAGGAAATGATAGCTCTGGTAGAAGCTGCGGTGCGTAGTGCACTTGAGGCACAGGCAAAAGATTTTCAGAGTAGACTCGACCAAGTAACAAATCAGGTAGCAACTCAAGTGTCACAGTTGACGCTAAACAGTCCAGAAGTAGAAACGTATGAGGAAGTCAAAATTATAGACGGTGTCAAATGTGAGGAACCTCTAGACGTAGTCAAGTCCATCCCGGAGTTTGATGGAAGACAAGACACGTATGTGTCATGGCGGCAAGCTGCGCATGCCGCATATAAGCTATTTGAGGGTCACGCTGGTAGCTCACGGCACTACCAAGCGGTAGCGATTATTCGCAACAAAATAAAAGGGACAGCCGATGCTGTCCTCGCTTCATTTAATACAGTTTTAAATTTTAGGGCTATCATAGCCCGTTTAGATTTCACGTATTCGGACAAACGTCCAATACATTTAGTTGAACAGGAAATGAGCACCCTTCGGCAGGGTGACATGACCTTATTGCAATTCTACGACGAAGTAGAAAAAAAATTAGCCCTTCTAACGAATAAAACTATTATGTGTTATGACGGAGCCGTCGCTGCTACTCTTAACGAAAAATATAGGGCAGACGCACCTCGTACATTCATTTCGGGGGTAAGAAAATCCCTCTCGGATATTCTTTTTTCAGCGCGTCCGTCGGACTTACCCTCCGCTCTGGCCTTAGCTCAGGAGGCAGAGTTTAATCGCGAAAGATATACTTTCGCTACAAACTTTGCCAAAAGTTCTGAAGAAAGAGCAAATAAATCCGGAAACCAACGACGCATTCAAGGTAACAGCGGTCAGGATGAAGGCGCCTTGCATCGTGGAAAAAATCCGCATTTTACAAGACGCCAAAACCAATATCGTGAAAAAGTGACTTCACCCCGGGACTCTGCTGAACAGGACCAGGTAGAAATGATGGAAGTGGACCCTTCTTCCTCTCGTTTCAAGCAACCGACGAACTTTAGAGGTTATCAAAATCACCAGGGGTCGTCCAGGAAGAAAATTGATTCTGATAGACGGTCTGGGCACGGGCAACAACGAGTTAATCACGTGTTGCAGGAGGAGGCTCCTCATGAACAGCACTATAAAGCTGTGGCGGACGCTGCAGTGGCCGAAACAGACGATGATTCTGATATTGTACATTTTTTAGGGGAGATTCCTTGCTACCGTTCATCCAACGGACCGTAGCTGGGAAATTGTTAAATTTTTTGATTGACACCGGGGCCTCTAAAAATTATATAAAACCACTCCAAGAAATAAGGAATGTGGCACCGGTTGACACTCCGTTTATTGTGAAATCAATTCACGGTTTTAATAACATCAGTAAGAAATGTTTTTTTAATTTGTTTGGCAAAACTGCCACTTTTTTCATATTGGAAGATCTTTCAACCTTTGACGGCATAATTGGCCTCGACTTGTTAACACAGGTCGGAGCAACAATCTGCCTTAAAAATAATAGAATTCGTTTCGAATCTGGATCGGAAACGATCAAGTTTCACAAATGCGAAAACGTCAACTTTACCAGGGTGGACGAAATTCCATTAATAGTAAGAACAGACTTCCAAAAAATGCTAAAAAATCGAATAAAAACTTTTGCAGATCCAAACGAGATGCTGCCATATAATACAAACATTGTCGCTACTATTCGCACTGAAAGTACCGATCCAATCTACTCTAAGCTCTACCCATATCCTATGGGAGTGGCTGACTTCGTGAATTCTGAAATAAAAGATTTGTTAAAAAACAAAATAATTCGGCCTTCGAGATCACCCTACAACAACCTTGTCTGGGTGGTGGATAAAAAAGGCACTGACGAGTTGGGCAACAAAAAGAAGCGTCTAGTAATAGACTTCCGGAAGCTCAACCAAAGGACAATAGATGATAAATATCCTATTCCAAATATTTCAACGATATTGTCAAACTTTGGTAAAGCTAAGTATTTCACAACTCTCGACCTAAAGGCAGGGTTCCATCAAATCGAGCTCGCCGAACGAGATCGAGAAAAAACAGCGTTTTCTGTGGGAAATGGGAAATACGAATTTTGCCGACTTCCTTTCGGATTAAAAAATGCACCCAGCATTTTTCAAAGGGCGATTGATGACGTCCTCCGAGAGCAAATCGGTAAAACCTGTTATGTGTACGTCGATGACGTAATTATATTTTCAGAAACTGAGACGGACCATGTCAAACACATTGACTGGGTCTTAAAAAGTCTATTTGAAGCCAACATGAGGGTTTCAAAAGAAAAATCAAACTTTTTCAAAACAAGCGTCGAATATTTAGGTTTCACGGTGTCTAGAGGGGGTATAAAATCTAGTCCTGATAAAGTTGCCGCTATCAAAAATTATTTAGAGCCTACCACATTGTTTGGATTGCGGTCATTTTTAGGATTGGCCAGCTACTACAGATGTTTTGTCAAAGATTTCGCTTCTATAGCCAAACCCCTCACTGACATCTTAAAAGGTGAAAACGGTAAAATAAGTGCTCAGCAATCAAAGAGAATTTCAATAACGTTCAATGATGGACAGCGTCATGCTTTCCATAAACTTAGGGATATATTAGCGTCGGAGGACGTTATGTTATTATACCCGGACTTCAAGAAGCCATTCGACCTCACGACAGATGCTTCGTCGCACGGTATAGGGGCTGTCTTGTCACAGGATGGAAAACCGATCACAATGATCTCCAGGACGTTACGAGATAATGAATCGCACTTCGCAACCAATGAAAGAGAACTTCTAGCCATAGTATGGGCTCTCAAAAATCTCCGCCACTACCTCTATGGAGTGAAAAACTTAAATATATTTACAGATCATCAGCCTCTTACGTTTGCGGTATCGGACAGAAACCCAAACGCCAAAATTAAACGCTGGAAGGCATTCATCGATGAACACAATGCCAACATAATTTACAAGCCAGGGAAAGAGAATTACGTTGCCGATGCGTTATCTCGACAAAATATTAGCGCCTTGGAAAACCAAGCTCTTTCCGATATGGCCACAATTCATAGTGAGGATTCCTTAACCTACACAATTGAAACCACGGAAAAACCAATAAATTGTTACAGGAATCAAATTGTAATTGAAGAAGCACGGAGTGCTTCAACACGCACTTTTATCATTTTCAAAGAAAAAACCAGACACCTTATTGAATTCTCTGACTGGGACACCTTGATTGAAGTTATAAAAGCTGTTGTAAAGGTAGATGTGATGAACGCAATTTATTGTGAGTTGCCGATTTTAGCTCATATCCAACATAAATTGATTGAATCTTTTCCGGCGACGAAATTTTGGTACTCAAAAAGTTTTGTAACAGACATTTACGGGAAAGATGAGCAAATGGAAATTATAATTGCCGAGCATAACCGCGCTCATAGAGCGGCACAAGAAAATGTGAGGCAAATTCTTCAGGATTATTTTTTCCCAAAGATGACAAAGATGACGAACGAATTCGTTAAGAATTGCAGAATATGTGTCAAATCTAAATATAGTCGTCACCCGAAAAAACAAAAAATTGGTGAAACACCAATTCCCTCACACACAGGCGAAATCTTACACATTGATATATTTTCCACAGATAAAAAATACTTTTTGAGTTGCATTGACAAATTTTCGAAATTTGCAATAGTGCAACCTATCCCATCACGAACAATTACTGACGTGAAGCCTCCAATACTTCAATTAATGAATTATTTTCCACAAACTAAAACAATTTTTTGTGATAATGAAGCCTCATTGAACTCCGCAACTATTAAATCGATTCTACTAAACCAGTTTGACGTTCATGTCATCAACGCCCCCCATTGCATAGTACTTCCAATGGGCAGGTTGAAAGATTGCATAGCACTCTATTAGAGATCGCAAGATGCCTAAAACTCGAGAGGAAAATCGATGATACTGTTGACCTAATTCTTGAGGCAACAATAGAATACAATAGAACCATTCACTCGATAACGAGTCAAAAACCAATTGATATAGTACATTCGTGCCCACTAGATTTTCGTGAGGCGATAAAAAAGAAGATTAAAAAAGCACAGGAAGAATTATTAGATAGACATAATAGATCAAGGCAGGATAAAAAATTCCAAGTAGGGGATAAAGTAATAGTGAAAACTAACCGAAGATTAGGTAACAAACTCACCCCTCTTGGGGTAGATGCAACAATAGAAGCGGATTTGGGAACAACAGTTCTCATAAAAGGGAGGGTGGTCCATAAGGACAACCTAAAATAGTTTAATCTGTACAACTACTTAGCTAATTTTTGGGCTGTTTAGTGGCAATGGAACCTTATTATTTGTTTCGTGTTGCATAGTGTTATTCTCCTTACATCAATCTAACAAAGGATTTAAACCTGGAATAGGTTAAACTTTTATAATTTTTAGGTTAGCTTCGCTTCTAAATACGTATTGTAGGACAGACTTAGAGTATTTATAAGTTAACTCATATTACCTTTTTGAATTTTTAGGATCTTGGTTACGCTGATTCTGGGATGCACCTTGGTGAGCTCTAAATTAACCGATTACACGCGTTCCGATTACATTCCAGTTGTGGACGGTAAGGTTATTATCTGGGAAAAAAGCAATTACCTAAGGCACACAACGAACTTGACCACGTTTTCTCAGATTATAGAAGAAACATTAAACATGACCAGTTTCTTTCCCCAATCCCACATGAAGAAGATTTTGGAATCCGATACAAACCACCTCAGAACACTTCTTGCGACACTGAACGTAAATCACAGACATACGCGAAGTATAAACCCGACTTCGATGATTTTGAAAAACTAAGGTTTACACAAAATCGATTAATAGATTCAAACAACAACCAGATATTAATCAATACAAAAACGCGAGAACAGATAAATAAATTAACGGAAACCGTAAATAGCATTCTGGTTAGTGCTAAAAATAAAGAAATCGATACTGGTCACCTCTATGAGACTTTATTGGCAAGGAATAGGATGCTGATAACGGAATTACAGAATTTAATGTTGTCAGTAACCTTGGCAAAGATAAACTTAATTAATCCTGCTATTCTCGATGATCATGATTTAAAGGTTATAGTTGATGAGCAATTTGCAAATGTTAGCGTAGCAGAATTAATGGAAGTAGCGAGCATCAAAGCGTTACAGAGTATCGACGAGCTTCATTTTATAATAAAATTTCCAGTACCTAAGTCAATTTGTAGAAAGGTTAACATCTTTCCTGTATTACATAACGGCAGGATCCTACAGTTTGCTGACGGCAACATAGTGGCAGAATGCAGCAATAAAGTGCTGGCGCTTAGCAGTTGCGAAGTAACAACGACATCAACCTTTTGCAGGGAATTGCTGAAGACAACGTGTGCGCAACAATTACACTCTGGGGGCGTGGCGCATTGCAGAACGATATCAGGTCACTTGGAGGCTATGGTGGTGATCGACGATGGCATCATTATAATTAATGATCGCCCAGCCGAAGTGGAGGAGGGTGAAATAAAAAAACTTGTCACCGGGACCTACTTACTGACATTTGAGAATGAAGTTCGAGTAAACGGGTCCGTATTCGTCAATCGGAATAACTTAATTAAAGGTCAGCCAGGAATTGCATCATCACCACTTCTCAATATCACTGGACACCAAGACTTACTGAGCTTGCCGTCCCTGCATAAAATGAATATGGAGAATCTGCGTTATATTGGCGCTATAAAGTCGGAGATTACAACACGTCCCTTACTAATCAGCTGCGTGACTTTTACTTTGATCGTGATTCTCTATTCTGGCTTTAAACTGAAACTTCGCTGTCAGAGGAATCGTAGGAAAATCGATGTCCAAGAAATTATCAGAGCGATTGGGAAGCCCGAGGACGGCCCTCACTTAAAAGAGGGAGGAGTTATCGCGACACCCTAAAAAGAGTTATCGCGACACCCTAAAAGTGGCAAATTTCTGCAAGCAGGCATATTCCTATAACAGTCGCTATTGTCAATGACTTATGCTGCTGGCAGAATTATGTCGCTTAAGCAGCGAACTGAAATGTGATATCTTGCACGTACTGCAAGATCATCACATTGTAGGCGAATGCAAGGGTTCGCTAGCTTTTAAGAAAATAAAATTAAGCACTCTCAATTAGCTAACTAAAAGAACCGCACTGGTTTATGAGTAAATAAAATAAAGTACAATAAATTTAAAGAATATCAAACGATTTATTTTAACTTATACACAATTCTAGCTCATTTAATAATAGTAGATTTAGACCTACATAAAACCCAAATTCGAAGAAGAAATTAATTGCGTTGAGAGCTAATAAGAAATTGGCTTTAACTCAACCTCAACACTTTTTCTCCTTAACCTTAGTTGTTATCCCTTGTTATGCCAATCTACCTGATAAAATAACTTAGGTTTGTACACATATGTGCATAAAAATTTTAAAAAAAAAGTTTAATTACTCAAAGCGCAATAACAAAATCCTTTTGTCTGCCCTCTGCATTGATCTGTTTTTGCCCTTAGACACATTGCTTTACTAAGTACTTAGATATGCGTTGCTATAAAAAATCCAAATTGTTTACTTTTAATATGTGCTTCATATATACCGCCAAGTAGTGGTGATGATTTGTATGCTGCTCAGGTTGAAAATGTAATGTGCTTGCAAATTTTGTTCTAGGTAACTTCAATTTGAATAAGATTGTTTGGAACCATAAATTGCTAATAAAGTGATGCCTTCTAATATAAATCATGCTAATGAAATAAACTTTTCTGATAGTTTATTTAGTGTTGACCCAATCCAAATTAATTCATTTTCAAATAAACTAAATAGCATTCTAGATTTGGTTTTTGTTTCCAAGGATATAAAATTTATCGTATCTGAACGCAAGTGCCCCATTGCTCCATGTGACTTACGTCATTCTGTATTGGCTGCTGAATGTGAAATTTATTATTTTATCCACTTTCGACAAGCAAGGAATCTTTATAATTTTAATCGTTGTAATTTTGATAATATAGGTATTGTTTTTGAGCATATAAATTGGAGTGCTTTGTTTTCAGATAAAAACGTTTCATCTTGCTTTGAATTATTTAAATCTAAAATTATAGAAGTCTGTCATTAGCATATTCCCCTTTTATCAAAAAAAGCATTCAAGTCACCTTGGTAGATTTATTATTTTATTTAAAACAACTTATGATACTCAATACCAAGTAAAATACATTTACTATATGAATTAATTTTCTAAATTAGATTTTTTCTCTCGAACTATGAAGCTGAGATGCCTTGGTTTAATGAATCAATTTTAAATTCCATAAGTCCTTTCATGAACCTTGGTTCACTTTCTGTTTCGGATGTTTTCAATGCCATATCAAACTTGAAATGTTCCTTTAAAAAGAATATGGTTGTTATTTGGATCGTTGGAAAATTGGTTCTATCATTGCAGTTTTTAAAAGTGGCATAAAAACTTCTATATCAAATTACAGGCCAATTTCAAAACTTTCAAATATTTCAAAGCTTATTGAAAGTATTATATAGAAGAAATTATTCTTTTTGATAAAGCGTCACATTTGTAATGAGCAGCATGGCTTTTTCGCTGCTCGGTCAGCTGTGACTAATTTATCAATCTTCTCGAAGTATTGTATTACTTCTTTTGAACAGGGGTATCAAAATGATGCTATGCATACTGATTTTTGTAAAGCTTTTGACAAAATTTGTCATAATGCTTTAATTGCAGTTTGGTAAAGTGGGTTCAATCCTATCTGAAGTCTAGAGATTGCTTTGTTGAAATTAATAATGTTAAGCCTTATCAGTTTGTGGCATCTTCTGGTAAACCTCAAGGAAGTATAGAGAGGCCGGTGTTTTTATATTCAGCTATCTTTTTACTTTATGCAGATGATTTGATATTATTCTGTAAAATATCTAGTTTCAATGATTCGTTATAATTGCAGAGAGAGTTTAATGAGGTTTTAACTTGGAGTGAATTAAACTTTCTTCCCTTAAATATTAAAAAATGTTCTCACTTACTTGTTCGAAGTCCCGAGGATACCATTACAAGGGGTCAACTCCTATCATGATGTTGGAGTAGTTTTTGACTCAAAAATCTTTTTTAATGAACATATTAATTACTTTGTTCCTAAATCTTATTAATTACTTACTGGCATTTGTTCGCAGGAATAGTTCGGAAATTTCTGATCCTCATACTTTTAAAACTCTTTATAGACAACGCAATGACAGAGATCCTCTCTGCCAATGCGTTGTCTATGCGTTATTAATTGAGAGCTCTTTAAAACTGTAAAAAAATGAGTCTTAAGACAAAAACACATCAATGCCAGAAGCAGAGAGTCGTTTTTGTTACTAAGTTTAGAGTAATTACATTTTCTTCACAATTTACAATTTTCAAGTTCTGCCACACGATGAAATTATACAAAAATTTCGGCCACCGGTTCTCTAAAAAATGGTTAAGTGAGACATGTTTCATTTAACTTTTTTGTTATGTAAACCGACCTGGCATTGGTGAAAAGAACTCTTGATTTTGTCGTATAAAAGTTCAATCCTTGACAATAGTGATAGTATTTAAATTATTTTAAAGGTTATAACCAATGATTTTTTTGAAAAGTTACAAGGTGAAGTTAAGCCTCATAGTAAACAGCGATCTTACAAATTTGAAACTGACAAGGTCAAAGGATATAATTGTTGTGTTGGCTTGACATGATTTTACCCAAAAATATATCAGGCATTTCATGTAAAGCGGACAGGGAAAATGAGGTTCCAATTTTTTAATTTCAGTTATATTTGAGTATGTTATACCTGTACATATAGTCGACACAGATACAAAACATTTTTACAGTGGTAACTCTGGCTTACAAAATATGGGTCTTTGAAGGTTTCAGAAATCGTAAGCATGTACTACTTCAAATGCCATTATTCAGTTTAAAATGGGTATGGTAAAATGCATTATCCACTGGCCGTTATACTTCATTTATTGACCTTTTCAACCTCATACTTGAATTTTAAAAATAAAAAAAAGTGCACTGAAAAATCTTTTTTTTGAATCGTTTTTTACAGTTTATTAAAACAATTTTTTTTAAGTTCTTAAAAAAAAAAGCTTGTATGTACTATGTTCAATAAACATTATATATACTCCATGCCAAGTTTGATTATGGGCCCAGACGTTTTGGAGTTATACGTAATGTAGCGCCATAGCCCGGCGTTTTGGTTTTCTTTGACGGCTTTGTTGTCAGAGATACTTTTAAGCGTACAAAAGAACAAACAAAAATTATTCACTAGTTTTAAGGCCTACAAAAAACCTGTTTTTATTTTTTTCCATGAAAAATGGAAATTTGTGCTTCCATCGTGCTCAACGACTCAAAATATATGAAAAACAAAAGCCTAGTAAACCTAGTTTTTTTTATAGGCATAAAAAGACAATAATTATTTTTAAAAACACTCCAACTTAAAGTCGTGACCTGTAAATCATAAAAAAACTGACCGAAACTTTACTGAGGAGTCGAACTTTTGATCGATTCAGGAGCAGTGTGCTCTAATATAGCAAAAATAACGTGTACATTATATACCTATCATTTGAATGAATGTTTGTGTAAGTCGCGCTAACTAACTACAAGCGAGATCGCAGCTGCCGCCCAGCTTCGGCGTTACTGGGCGGCCCATTATCAAATTTGGCGTGGAGTATAAACATAGCATAAGCTTTTTTTTAATGATCTTATAGAACATTTTTTTTATAAACTTATCTTATCTTATAGAACATTTTTTTATAAACTTTGTAAGAAACGATATTAAAAAATTTGTGCAATGCCTTTTATTTATTTTATAAATCCAATTATGAAGTTAAAAGGAGGTTGAAGTATAAAATTCAGTGGCTAATTCATTTCACCATACCCTTTTTAAACTGAATAGTGGCATTTGAAGTAGTAAATACCTGAATTTCTCACATCCTCAAAGACCCATATTTTGTAAACCACTGTAAAAATATTTTGTATTTACGTCGAAGACATGTACAGGTGTAACATACTCAAATATAATTGAATTTAAAAAAATTGGATTCTCATTTTCCCTGGTCACGTGAAATACAAAAAAAATTTTCGGTTTATTTTAGAAAAATACGGAGGGTGGTGCGATATGTTTTGCACCAAACAAAAACAATCGTACAATCAGCTTTAATTTTCAAAAACATAGCCTACAGTTTTTTTCTTGATCCCGTGTCTCATATAAGGTGCAAAACTTATCTAGGTTTATTGTGTCATTTCAGATGAAAACGCCACAAAGACACAAATTTCGTTGCTCCACAATTTTGAATTTTGCTCAAACTTTGTGAGAATATTTTTTAGGTTTCCAAAGGAGAATTTCCAACGGCATTTGGTTTTCGGATGCGTTATTTCCCGCTTAGCCGAATTAAAGCATTTAAAAAACGTCCTCTGAAGGCTTCAATATCTTAGCTGTAAGAATTTTTCTGCTTTAGATATACACACACTTAATATGCCAATCTAAAGCTAAAAAATGGAATATTTGATGAAAAGAATATAAACTCTCACAATCAGTAAACGCGAAAAGTTACAAGATGCGGAAAATACATGTATTTAACTGATTTTTTTCGATTTTAAAGTGGCTCCAGTGCCTTAACTGTTAAATGAAAACAATTAACATTTCTCAAAGATAAAGACACATATCAGAAAAAAATAAAATCTACCAATGACTTGTTCTGTCTACTCTACGGTGTACAAATATGAAACCGGTAATGACATCTAGCGGTCGATAGCCGTATATGTATGAGCTTCCGAACCGCACCAAATGTCTTAATTGTTCATGTTGTAATTCAGTTCACAATTTGTCAAGTTTCATACAACAACGCATTTTTTCCGCTCGTAAAGATGTCGAATTTTGTGCCTGAAAACTCTCATTTGCGGGAAGCATTGATTTTCTGTTTCCATTTGAAGAAAAACGCTTCTGAATCGCATCGAATGCTTGTTGAAGCTTACGGCGATCATGCTCTTGGTCGTACACAGTGCAATGAGTGGTTCAATAAATTTAAAAGTGGTGATTTTGATGTGATAAATGAGGAGCGCGGCCGGCCACCGGAAAAGTTTGAAGACACCGAATTGCAAACATTATTGGACGAAGATGATGGTCAAACGCAACAACAGCTCGCTGAACAACTTAATGTGACACAACAAACCGCTTCCTTGCGTTTGAAAGCCATGGGAAAGATTTTAAAGGTCGGTAGATGGATGCCACATGAACTGACCAACAGGCAGCAAGAAAACCGAAAAACCACTTGTGAATTGCTGCTCGCCAGGCAAAACAGAAAAGGTTTTCTCCATCGAATCATCACTGGCGATGAAAAATGGATTTATTTCAACAATCCCAAACGAAAAAAATCATATTTGAGCCCCGGCCAACGACCCAAATCAACGCCAAGACCAAATCGCTTCGGCCGAACGACAATGCTGTATATTTTCTGGGATCAGCGTGGTGTTATTTGGTATGAGCTACTAAAACCAGGTGAAACAGTTACTGGTGCACGTTACCATCAACAATTGATCGCTTTGAACCATGCTATACGTCAGAAGAGGCCCAAATTTCAACTTCGCCATGACAAAATTGTATTCCAAGATGACAACGCATCGCCACATCGAGCAGCGGTCAATAAAAACTTGGTAGAATCGTACAACTGAGAGCCCCTGCCCCTGCCCCACCCGCCGTACCCACCGGACCTGGCGCCATCCGATTACTATTTGTTTTCATCGATGGGACACGCACTCAACGATTGGCACTTCAATTCTTACGAGGAAGTGCAAAAATGGCTCGATGAATGGATAGCCTCAAAAAACGAAGAATTTTTTTGGCGAGGAATCCATAAATTGCCTGAAAGATGGGAAAGATGTGTAGCTAGCGAGGGGAATTACTTTGAAGATTAAATTTGGAACTATTTTCGCAAACTGAACGTGTTTTTTTGAATAAAAAATTACCGGTTTCATATTTGTACGGCTTTTCATTTGTTAAAAAATTTCTGTTTCAAATTTCTTCAAGTTTTGTTTTATCCTCTCATTTGTACCACTGGTGTTTGGGTTCGCTTTAATTTTTTGGTTTTGTTGCATCATTTAAGCCTCCTGAACACGTGGAATTGAATTATTATTAATATTTTGATTTTTTTTCTTTTATAAAGTGAGAAATCAATCTTTCATAAAGTAAGCCTTTCTGGCGCTGAGGACTCATATATTTTTTGTAATTAATATATATTGAAATAAAAAAAAAAAAAAGTACATAGACGAGCTAACAGGGTTTTGAAGTTCAAGGTTAGAACTTAATATCTTGTAAGTTTCATATTTTCATCTCATGGTCCACATGTTGATATAATGGCCCAAAAGATGCGATTTTGCAAACAAGCAAAATCAAGCAGTGATTTTTTTTATAAAGAGTATGGCGAACAAGTCAACAGCATGTTTCTTCCCTGATATGAGTACTTTTTCTAAGAGAAATATTATTATATATTTTCAGCACCGCGTAAGTTTTCGTATATGCTGATTGTGAGAGCTTATATTTTTTTTAAAAAATATACCATTTTTTAGCTTTAAGATGCCATCTCAAGTGTGTCTATATCTTGACAGCAAAAGTTTTACAGGTAAAAATAATGAAGCCTTAAAACAACGCTTTGTAGATGCTTTAATTCGGCCAGGCGGGAACTGACGCATCTGAAAATTAAATGCCGATGATTTTTTTCTTTTAAACCTTAAAGGAAGATTCTCACAAATTTGAGCAAAATCTAGACTAAATCAGCTTTACCGATTAGACGCTTTCATCTGGAATGACTCATACTTTGACTCAAACTTTGGCGATTTCAATTTCAAAAAACTTCCATTTTCTATCATTTTTCCATTATGTCTCCAATAAAACGACTTTTTTTTGTTTAGGGAAAAGAAATAAAACGAAAGTCCTGACATGGAAACCAAAATCAACCAAATTTATATTGAAGGGATATTCTAAAGTTTGAACTTTTGGGAAACAAATGTAAAAAAGTTTTCTTTGAGTCAATTAAAAACATTAAGAATATAGAGATTACTCTCAAGAAGTATTGTGATCATATTTTTTGTACTATAGATTGGTGATTCATTGTATCTTTGCTATTTTTGTTGTTGTTGGACTATTGCACTATTTTTGCTGCACGCTTTTTGAATTTTGAACTCAAAGAAACTTTAGCCAAAGGTAGACCAATTCAATTGTGACTATGGATGAATCTAGGTGTTTTTACTACTTATGCATTAAATTTTACTGATCAATGTACATTTAAACTAGTTTTATAAAACAAAATACGGTTACATTTGAACAAAAAAGGAATAACTTGATTAATTGTTTTATTGTTTACCTGATCAGAGCTAGGAGTTTGTTCCTCTTTATTTTCATTACGTTTAGGGCTTTTGGGTACCCTTGAATATGGATCTTGTGCTCCATATAGGTCTGGGCATGCGATGCTAAACAGGCACACTTTTTGAATAATGTCTATGATGACGAGTCCATATTCAGTTCCGTAAGCCATTCTAAAAAAAATATTAAAGTACTTGATTAGCAACGTATAAGTCATAGTTCAAAAAATTTGTCAGCAATTCTCAAATGAAACATTTTAAGTTAAACGCCTGTAAAATTGAAAATGGAAACTTTGGTTAAAACGATACTTGTATGAAAAATTACACATTGTCCGAAAACAAGTTTTTGAGAAATCAGTTGTTAAAGGAAACAGTCGATAGTGAAGCGTTTGCACGTTGCTAGATTTGAAGTGCATTTGTAAAATAAATAATAAAGCTACTTAGAAATATGTGGTTCAATTAAAAAGAGATCCCTTTTTTAGAAAACATTCCTTAAAGTAAGAGCTCATCCACGTACCTGAACCTTGTTGCGGTGTTGGGGCTTGCGTACACCTGTGAAAGGCTGGACTGCGCTAACGGGGTACTTAGGTAATGCAGCAGGGTCTCACATGTTAGATAGGTTATTTATTTATTTATTTATTTTATTTATTTATTTATGAGTTTATGGTTAGCCTTGAGGTATCAGACTAAGGCAGGTACACGTCCGATAATTTTTCCAAAATCCAGAAGAAGCGTCAGCATCACTGTGATCGGCTCCTGGTCTGCGTTTGAATACAGAGGAACGACTGTTTTTCAGATCCAGGCAGCTGGTATAAAATGCAAACCCCCCCTCCTCTTCCGGCAAAATAGGGTTCTAAAATTTCCGAAGACCCATTTATTCGGGTGTCGGCTTCAGGCCTGAATGATGGTCCTGCTACTGAGACCCAGCTACTTGAGTGTTGGCTGTGAGCTCGGGAGGTGGTAAAGCTATTGTAGTCAAGGGTTGGAAAGACGAAGACAGACGCTACATTGACTACGAAATATGGACGTGGAAGAGGATTTGCACATTCCCTCCTCGTCGACTCTTCTGGAGTATTTGAGGTTGTATGACACAAACGAAGAGGATTTCTTGCCATCCGCCCAAAATTAGCCATCCTCTTCGGGCTATCTGGTGGAGAAGGCGGGGGTGAATGTCCGAAACACATTGACGGGAGCTGAGGCCAATGATCAAAACAGTAAGAGGAGGAAGGGCTACAAAAGTTCTCTTAAGTTTCTTAAGAAAGTGAGAACGCGGAGCCCATCGTCAATTACTCAGAGAGAAAAGGCACTCTATAAAAAGTATACCTTCATTGTGCGTCTGTATGAGAAGAGCTATCCCGAGGATGGTACTTCTGGTGCAGCCATCAGTGAAGCTGTTAGGGCACGGGAGACACCGGTGGCGGCCGGTGGCATCGCTTCTAGCTGCTCTGGTAAGATCGCGGCGAAGCAGGCTGAACTCTCTGGTCCAGCAGCCATCGCCGCTGGCAAGCCCGGAGAGAAGGAGGCTGTGTACTCGGCCGTTTCTGGCTGCCTGGAGGCGGCTCTTCCAGGGTCAGCAACCACCACTCGCATTCGAGGAGCACAAACCTCGAAAAGCAAGGCAATGCAAAGCAACAAGTCGCCAAAACTCTCCAGATCGGGCGACGGCGAGGTGGCCTCTGCTAAACCAAGCAACAAGAGGTAACGCTCTAGCGAGAGTCAGGTTACTGAAGGTAAAAGACTGAATGCTTCAGCTAGCTTGCCTTCAGCTCCTGAACTGCAGGTGGCAATTGTCGATCGGATTCATCCAGATGGAAAGATCTCGGACGTTAATTGGCTTATCCTGGAGGAAAAAATTATGATGGCACTCCTTGGTGAAATCGAGCATACCAATATTGATTCTATTGGTATATTCGATGGAGCGAAAAAGCAGAGGGTAGTGAAGGTTGTGGGATGCGGTAAGAGTGAGGCATTAAGTTTCCTTACTAGCTGCATCCGCAACCAGGGTGAACCTTGGGCGAGAGCAAAGCTTGACGTGGTTCCTGTCAAAAGGTTCCAGGACCGCAGATGTGTGATCGTGAGGATTCCTTCCCCAATCATGGGGGATCAATCCATACTCCTTCTAATTAGACGGCAGAACAGGGACTTCAAAACGGGTCACTGGGAGATCGTCAGGGGCAGAGCAAGGGACAATTGGTAAGGGGAACGGAAGGATCTCAGGGTTAAAATTAAACCAGATTTTGAGCAACTATTTCGTCCCTTGAATGGGAAAATTCGCTTCGGTATTGATCGTGTCACAATGGCCATTGTCAACAAGGGGAAGGAAAGCTCCAATCGCCCGGAAAATGCTCAAGGTAAAGCAACTTTATTTGCTTCAGTGCAGACCAGCGACGAACGATTTGCTACTGTTCATGGAGGAGGGTGCCATCGACGTGGCTGTTGTTCAGAAACCTAAGGTATTAGGAGGTACGATTCAGGGATTGGGATCGGGTCGACATAGACTTATCTCCCCCAAAAGGGAAGGTAAAATTAGATTCTGTATTCTGGCTAGGCATAACATTAATGTTTTTGTTCTACCTAATTACAGTAACGAGGACCTGGCCGTGGTAACTTTCAAGCAAGGGACCAAATCTGATCCTCTCATCAGCATACTTGCCTTATAAGGAGCGAGACCCGACAATCGAAGCCAAAAACAAATTATTAAACATGGTTATCCGTTGTGATACGTACGTACTTCACAGCGTCTGGGGCAGCTCAGATACCAACAGCAAAGGTGAGTCTCTTTTTGAATATTTGCTGTCCCCTAATCTTGATGTGGGATATAAGGATAACCATCCGACATTCTATTATAGGATAAGGGAACAGGTAATTGACATTACTTTGGCGACAAATTCAGATGCTCTTAAGGTTGAGGACTGGATAGTGTCTACAGAATGCTCTTTAGCAGATCATTACAGGATACTATTCTGTCTTCATTTTAAGGGTGGGGCAAAAATTTCATACAGGAACCCGGTAAGTGCTAACTAACAAAAGTTCGGAAAAATTATGAGTAAGCATTCTGCTCCGAACCTGGAGCGGAAAGTTGACTCCATGTATCTAGAGCAAGTGGTCAGTAAACTCACCGGCAAGCTGAATGAAATATGGCAGCAAAAGGGATTCTTAGGTTAAAAGAATGCAACAAAGTTCAAAGTTCTGAGGGTCACGGGTCTATTTTGCAAGATATGCAGCGGAAATTTGCCTTACGGCAGGTGATTACCGAGTACCAATACTTGAGATCGGATCTCTGGAACGAAAGGGGCTTACCATCATCACAGATGGATACAGGATTGAGTTCGGCGCAGGAACTGGTGTTTACTGGGATAATATGGGTATGGAGATGTCTCTCAGACTACCCAATTATTGCAGCGTTTATCAAGCTGAAATCTATGCCATAGGCTAGAGGTGGCCAACGCAAATGATCTTGCCGGCCACTTTGGAAATGCATCATAACTCCGCAGACCACATTTAAAATTATATATGTATCCCCTATTAAATTTCTGTATGCTATACACATTTTTTGGGGTGAGAAATTGAAACATAATGAGTAAGTATTATTATGTTTACTTTTGTTCATAGACATAAATATTGTAATAAGGAAACTAAACGTACATTGTAAAGAAATACATAGCACTGAAAGTTAAATTTAAAAAAATATATATATATTATATAAGAATATTAGTTTTTTTAGCGACTGATAATTTATTATATTAAGAATTATTACATTGAACTTGCAGTCATTTTGCAAAGACCAATATGATCGTAAAATTTTACTTAATTGATCAATGCTTTTTATTCAACAAACATGACAAAGATAACAAATGGAACAATTTAACCTGGTAATTGGTGACATATGTTTCGGCTATTACCACATATATACACATTCTCATATGTATATACATAGCCTCATCAGACCAGTTTTTGGTTAATGTTGTACATGGGCCCAAAAACTCAAGTGTTAAGAGCGACCGTCAAAAAATAACATTGCAATTCAAGAACGGTCAGGGGTTCGATCCCATGTACAACATTAACCAAAAACTGGTCTGATGAGGCTATGTATATACATATGAGAATGTGTATATATGTGGTAATAGCCGAAACATATGTCACCAATTACCAGGTTAAATTGTTCCATTTGTTATCTTTGTCATGTTTGTTGAATAAAAAGCATTGATCAATTAAGTAAAATTTTACGATCATATTGGTCTTTGCAAAATGACTGCAAGTTCAATGTAATAATTCTTAATACATATTATATATAAATAAATGAAATAAAAAAATTGAAATCTAACATTTAATTTAAGTCAAACAAGGGCTCTTAAGAAACTTTTCGTTTCGAAAAAATACTCTTCTTAATCTTTTTTTTTTTTAAAAGAGCTTTTTTATAACACATATTTAAAATATGTAAAAAATGGTTTGCATTTTATTACATCTTGACCAATACAGAGGGCGTCTTCCCAAGAGATACTTTCTAAACGGCTCCACAATTTTTGGGCTTCCAGTAACAGATAGAGTAAAAATTCCAATGGGATTTTATTCATAAGACTAAATACTAGTAAATAAATCTTTAAAAATTTTATGTTACACACTTCTATTTTTTTATACATAGTAAGTTTGCCTCCAAAAATTAGATTTTTTTGATTTTTCAGAAAAATGTTTGTAAAATATTAATAAAATAAAATATTAATCGTAAAATGTTTGTTAGGTTTAGTTGGTATCTTTTTGGAAGATGACCTCTGCAGTAGTCAAGATGTATTAAAAATGCAAACAATTTCTTTTTTATATTCAAATTATGTTTTATAAAATTGCCCAAAAGAAATTAGTTCGATAAATATCATATTCTTTTAAAAAACCAAATTAAAACTATAAGTGTATTTTTTTCTTCAATTATGAAACAAAATGTCCCCTTAAAAAAACAAAAAGTATTGTGTTTACTGTTTTTTTTTTTCAATATATATCGGTATATCAGGCTTCAAAAATAACTTTTTATGTTAACTTTATTTACTTTATAATTCGTGAAAATTTTTCTCACAAGATGTAAAACAGGGGAGTGTTCTGAATGCGTTCAGAATGATTTCTTCAAAGTGTTTCCAATCCATTTTCATCATTTGATTTGAATGAAAACCGAAACTTGATATCATCTGGACAGTAGCGTCGGGGACCTCCCTGTCACTTTCAAAATTCATTTCCAGCCTTTTCACATCGATTGGTGCAATATCATTTTTTCCAAAAAAATGGGTCCAAAGCACTCCTTAGAAATGTCTGGGACCTCATTTGTGACTTCTAAAATCTATTTTCAGACTCTTCCGATTGGTTGATGCATTAAAGTTTTTTTGTCCAATTGTCTAAAAAACCGCTTTACGAGGGTTAGAGGGTCCCAATTTGATTTCCAAAATCCAAGCCGGAGACCTCTCTTATGACTTCTCATTACGTTTTGAAAGAGTTTCATAGGTAATCAATTCACATATTTTTCAGTAGAGCCATTATTAAAATATGGTTTTCTTATACATATTTCAGAGTACCATATTTCATACAACCTACAAGTTCACTTTGTAGTTGGACTGAGCATGTCCTTCATTTAAAACAGTACATACTGTCCACTATCAGACATTTTTATCGTTTACGTAAGTTTTGTTCTAATTCCACCCTTAGAAATTTTTACTATGGCATATGCTAATCAAAACTTCAGTATGTTATAAGTTGTTGTGGTGGTGCCACTATTAATATGGTTCGACCACTTTTAATCCTTCAAAAATGCGTAATTAAGAAAATATCTAATGTAAGTCGTCGAGAACATACGATGGAATTTTTCAGGCAGCTAGGAATTCTTCCAATAAGGCAACTTTAAAAATATTTTACCTTAGATCTGGTTACTTGCATAGTCACGTCTGACAATTATAGCTTTTCGCTCTGTCGTTGAAATTCCTTTTGTTCGGACTACTCATTTTCGTAAATTTCAATTATTTTTACATGGCACCTTGTTAAGGTAAGCCTTGTTTTGTTATTTTTTCTTTAGTCTTTAGAGACTTAACTACATATATATTTTTGCAACAACAAAAAATATTAATTTGAAGACAGAAGAAAATCTTAAAGTTGCCATCACAACTGTTCGGATTGAATGCGGTTCGTGCTATAGGCAAACTGGTTTCATAAGGTACCAAAGTAAAATTTAAAGATATTATTACGTAGGTAACTGGTAAAACTGCGATTGCAGTTCTCGTACCAAGAACTATACAGTCAATATTTGAGGAACAACGAGAATCAGAGATAGAAGAAGATAAAAAAACAACTTCTCAGCATGTAACAAATGCTGAAGGAATTCAACTGTTCGATAGAGGCAGAGCAGATAAACGTAAGCCAATCCAAAATTTGCCTTTAAAAAAGTTTTAGAAATACGGCTTAGCAGTGGAATCAATTTTTTTCAATTCAAAAAGTAGAAAATACATAGACACATTGTTATATAAGTATGTATATTGGGGTTAGTTAAATTTTTTTTTCATTTTCATTTTATTAAATCAGTCTATGAATTATTTCTTCAGACTTATGGATACAAAATAATAAGAGAAATTATAATTTAACAATAATAGATATTTATGAACACAAGTTTATTAAAATTTTCTTAAATAAATTTATAGAATAATCTATAACTTGAGTTGCACTGAGATTATTAAATTAAATAAGAGTTGCCGTAATAGGTGCATTCAATGCATAATTTGTCCTGCAGATTGGTAAAGTTTACAAGACTAAGCAAATATGAGCAATCAATATGGCCCGAAATAACGCCATATACAAGCATTAAAGAAGCTATCATCCTACTTGCCTGAAGAGGCTTAAGATTAATCAAGATGCAACGAGAATTAAGTGCAAATTTAAGAAAACGTTTTTGCAGTCTTTCTAACCTCTTAGAACTGAATAAGAGGGATACCGAACTATTCAAGCATACTTCAGTTTTAAACGAACATATTTCATTGAATTCGGAACTATTGCGTTTTACAAAAGCTATCATCGAGTAGCATTTTGGAATTATGAAGTTAATAAGACTTACAAAAGTGAATTTGGATCCAAATAAAACTCGAAGATCCAATATTTCTTTAACTGAACTTAGAGTAGAGCTATTCAAACAAGAAGACGATGTAAGAGGCACTACAGCCTTGCAAAACCAAACATGATATCAATTTGAAATATTAAAGAATAAACGATTTTTATTACACCAAACAAATAAGTTGTTAAAATCATTTTGGAGACACATAATATTCATTCGGATACCAAGGAACAGTTTCAGATCATCAGCATATAGTACAAAGTTGCCTTCTTAAAACAAGTGATAATGTCATTAACAAATAGAATGAAAATAAGTTATAAAATCCTTAGTTGTGGAACACCAGAACTAGCAACAAATGGCTTAGATTTAAGTCCATCAATTACCACATAATTCAGCCTATTATTTAGATAGGAAGTTATTTATTCTAAAAACTTAAAATGAAAGCCCAACTCTGCTAATTTAGCAACAAGAACTTTATCACATGCCTCAGCGAAGTCCATATGAATTGTATTGACATGCAAACATTCCGAAAAATTAGGGATACAGTGATCAGAAAAAACTGCCAAATTAGTCACAGTGGGCGTCCAGCGAAGAAACCATGTCGCACTGGGGCAATAACATTTTTAACAGCAAAAAATACTTTGTCCTTAACTATGTTCTCATATAATTTTGAAACTGTAGAGAGTTTTGAAATAGGACTGTAGATTTAGTATTATTTTTGTTACCTGTTTTGAAGATGGGATCAATAAAGGCAACCATCAGCAAAATATCCCAAACAAACAAGAAGCATAATGGCTCGGATATTGTTGTGATATATTTTTTAAGAGAAATGGAGAAATACCATCAATGTTGAATTTTTGAGAGGTTTTCAAACAGCAAATACCATTCATAACATATTCTACTGTAGGTTGAAGAGAGCTAAAATCAATTACAGTGTGAATTTGTTCCAATATTTCAGTACTATTCCAAATTGGACTCAAAATTCGATTTGAAGAAGTCAACAAAAAGGTTGACTGATTCATACAAAGAACTTGATAAATTTTGGTGTCAATCACTTTTGCACATATTTTGTGAAAGTCATTTTCACAAATAGTGCACTTTAGAGAATTTTCTTTTCAAATTGTACAGCGTGATCTCATAGTCGACCGAATGAAAAAGTAATCACAAGAAGACTTGAAACACAATATATTATTACTTTCAAATTTAAAGTTAAATTAAGTTTTTTTAAAATAATTTTATGCTTAAACTTTATTCAAATTCAGATTCAATTAAAACATTTTATATTTTATTTTGACAACAAATTAATGGCAAACTATTTTATAAAAACTAAATTTTAACAAGTGCTTTATTCACACAGCACTCATTTAGTTAATGCTTAGGCATTCAGGCAATTAATTGTATCCAAAATGAGTATTAAATGAGGGTTTGACGTTTTGATTTGAAAAAGGTACTTGAGACAACTCATTTAAACTTTGGATTTCCGTGTTCAGCAAATAAGTGGGTTTTAGTCTGTCTATGGAAATATTATTAGTTTTGTTTCCAATATTGATTTTGAAAAATTTTGATTTTCGTTCAAGTACTTGGAAGGGTGCAGAATATCTTGGTTGCAAAAGTTTTCGGTGAAGATCATGACGTATCCAAGCATGTGAACAGGTATGTATTTAGGTCTTCATTGATAAATAATTTTTTGTTGCTATGGTTCGAGGTTTGATTTGGATGCAAGTGTGCAATAACTTTTTGAAGAGATGCAAGAAAATTCATTATATCGGTTTCAACTATAACTGGATGAAAATAATTACAAGTTAATCATATCACATCACCATATAATAGTATAGTAGAAGGCATAGGTCTTCTTTTAAAAGTGACCGAATTCCAAGAAGAACTTAGTTCAAGGAAATATTCCAACGCTCGTTAGCAGCACAAATCAGCCCAGTTTTCAATGTTCTATGGAAACGTTTCATTAGACTATTTGGCTGTTGTAAAATTTTGAGAAATCCCTAAATGCCTGGTATTATCTCTGCACATATGTGATTTGAATTGAATTCCTCGAACAGAAGCGATGACATTTGGAACACCATAGCGATAAATCCAACCATCATAAAATTCACGAAGAATCGTTTCGGAGCGAATGTATTTAATTGGAATTTCTTCCGGCCAACGACTGAATCTATCCACATAAGCTAGAATGTAGTTGAACACTTCAGACGGTGGCAAAGGTCCTCCGATATCAATGTGCACAATAGTAAAACGGCTGCTGGTGATTGGAAATTTTTCGAACTCACGTTATGTATGTGGTGAAGCTTTGGAGCGTTGACAATCTTCACAGTATCGTGCCCATTCGTTGACATTCTTATTCATAGACCGCCAGAAAAGCTTTTTGCGGATAATATTTCGAGTACCCCGTTTTCTTGGAGGCGAAAGGCAGTGTACGGACATACGGACGAGAGTTGACATCTCGCAATATATTTTATAGTTGCTTTGAAAGTTCATCAAGTTTACAGTTCATCGTCGCCTTCTTGAAGTTTTGTCATTTTCTTATAACCAACCGCTCAGTTTTCAACTGCTTTCATTCAAGAAAACGCATCAGCAGTCACATTTTCGACACCAGGAATATGTCTAATATCTGTCGAAAATTGTGAAATTGTGAAAATTGTGAAAGTCCAAGTAATTTCGTTGTCTAGGTGATGGTTTCTCGTGCTTTTGCTTAAATGCGAAAACCAAAGGTCGATGGTCAGTATATATGGTAAACTTGCGACCTTCGAGTTGATGAAGAAAATGATGTATGCCTTTGTAAAAAGTAGGTAACTCTCTGTCGTTGGTGCTATAGTTCATTTGCGTTGAATTCAAGCGCTTCTTGTAAAAACCAAGTGGCTGTCACGATTGACCTACAAGTTGTTCGAGCACCGTTTCAATAGCAAAATTAGATGCATAGCTTAGAATCAGGAACTGGATGAGCCAATAACGTTGAGTGGACTAGCTCTTGTTTACATAGGTTGAAAGCGCTTGCTGGAAGTTTGGGTCCAGGAATCTTTACGGTTGTCATCTTTCTTGGTTGTGCCTTTAAGGAAATTGTTCAGAATTGCTTGATGCATGGCACCTTTGGCGAAAACTTGCGATACAAATTTAGCATTGCGTCTCAAGTCCTTAGTACACTTAGGAAGAGGAAAATCTTTAATAATAGATACCTTTCCTATAAATGGAAGAATTCCATTTACTGTTATAAGATGTCCTAGAAAATCCATCTAAGGAATGCCAAAAACACATTTTGCTGGATTTATGAGTATACTAAACTTCTTGGATCTGAAAGATGTTCGTCTATTGTCCTGGAAGCACCACAAACATCGTCAACGAAGACAAAAATAAATTCAAGGCCACGGCAAACTATATCGATGAAGCTCTGAGTTTTGTGAGGAGTTACAAAGTCCGAATGGCATTTGCAAAAATTTGAAAAGACCAAACGAAGTTGTAACTGCAGTTTTGGGCATGTCAGATGGAAAAACTGAAATCTGGTAAAATGCCTTCATCTAATCAAGCTTTGAAAATACAGTGCATCCATGTAAATGGATTCGAAAATCTGTAAAATACGGCAGTGGATACTTGTCGGCAACAGTAATGTTGTTCAAGGCGCGGTAGTCACCGCATGGCCTCCAATCACCATTTGGCTTCGCAACCATATGCAGTGGATTCGCCCAGGAACTTGTGAAGCATCTACTGAAACTCAGCTTGCGCAGCTTGGAGCTTCGTTTGGTTCATCTTTCTCGGTTTTGCAGAATCTGTGATGATATGATGAAAGATACCAGGGTTAGAGCAAAAGTTGTCCGTTCGCACATGAAAACTTCCGGATACTTCTTAAGTAAGAGATGATATTCTGAAACATCAGAGGCCATCTTAATACCGTGACGAATTTCTTGAATAACAAAGTCTACCAAAACGCCCTTCTGTAAATCTGGCAAGAGATGGAAGTGCCGAAGGAAGTCGGCACCGGAAATGGGTCGTGTAACGTTTGCAAGCATGAAGTCTCAGCGGAAACATCGCCTTAAACCAAGAACTAGTGTCAAAAATTGATTTCCATGTGTCGCAGTTTCGGAACCATTAGCAGCATATTGTAACAATTTTGATGGTGTTGTGCGGTTACGGCAAGAAAATACAGAAATTTCTACCCGGTATCAATAAGGAGTTGTTGCTTACAATTTTTTTCTATAATGAATAGCCGGACGTTCATTACATCGTCAAAATTGGTAGTCGAAACAATTTCCCATGGCGAAACTGGTTTTTTGAGGACGAAAAGTTGCATGGCAAAATGCATTTCATTGTTTTGTCAGCAAAACGCCAATAATACCAGCACAAGCCAGAATCTTTTCTGGGCTTAGACGTAGCATCTGACATGCAGCTTATGTTCGGTAGGAATGCTGTCTCTGGTCGCTGAACCGGCCCAGAGCGTGATTCTTATACGTCAATTCGGGCAAAAATTGTGTCTAACATATGAGCAAAGTCAGCAGAGACGCCTGAAGTGTTGTTTTGAGTTAGCTCAGAAACAAACATTGCTGTTGAATTTGAAAATGCTTTAGATATCATGCGGCCTGTTTCGTCCGCTTATCAATGTCAGTGGTGTCACAAACGGCCAAAATGCTTTTTATTTTGTCTGGTAATCTCTCAAGAAATAATGTTCTACACTCAGCTGACCACTAGATAAGGATTTTATTCTCTGAAGATAATGTGACGGCTTTTGGTCGCGGATTTTCATACCACTAAGCAGTTTCTTGATCTGTGCCTCTGCTGTTACTGCAATCGTACTGATGATGCGCTGTTTCAGAGCCTTATACCTACCACTTTTCGGAGGAGATAATATGATGTCCTTCACCATGTATAATATAGACTGGTCCATTTATCACGACGTATTCAAATTTAGTTGGACCTTGCGTGATGCCTGATATATGGTAACTGGCCTCAACGTGGATGAACCAAACTTCAGGTTTTTCCTGACAACAGGAAACTTTGGTATACACGCAGACGACACTTCTGAAGCGGCCATTTGACGATTTTGGTGCAAAAGTTTTTCAAATTCAAATTCCATTGAAATCTTTTATATTTTATTTTGACAACAGATTTTTGAGACTATTTTGAAGAATTTAAGTTTTAACGAGTGCTTTATTTACAAGTGTTCCCATAATATCAATTCCAGACATGATACTTTAACGTGGCTTTTTACGCACCTTTATTATCTGGATAATAATAATGCAATGTTGGGCGAAATGACACAAGCTGATTAGAAATGCAACACTGATCGTCGTACGCCTACGATAAAAATAGAATTAAGCCTAAGTCTACGGGTACCCGTCGGCAGGTTGCCAGTCGTACGCCGCAATACACTTGCATATGGATCCAAATTTTTTTATTTTCCAGCTAGTTATACCCTACACAGAGGTACTGAAATTTGGTGCAAGAGGGTTGTTTATAAAAATCTATTTCTGGATCAAAATCGGACTAGATTGCATCAGTGGGTGTGTCACCGCCCTAAATTTAAAAATTGGTTTGTTTATTGAACCAAAGGTGGTCGGAATTGGAGAAGTGGGCGTGCCATATTTTGTGTTTTTTCATTTCTATTCTATTTTTTTCAACATTTCCCATATTCTTTTGACATTTTCAATCTTTTACCTTTCTCCTTCAATTTCATTCGACATTTTCTTTATTCTTTCGGCATTCTTTTTCAGCATTTTTCATATATTTCGACTTATTCAATTTCTCTCAATTTTCTTTGATGGTTTTCATATTTTTTCAACATTTTCAGTTTTTTCCAACACTTTCCAATATTTTGGAACCTTTTAACATTATTTTGCGACTTATTCAACCTCTTCAACATTTTTTAACATTTATTTAAAAAGTACTTTCAATGCAGTGTAGGGTATGTGAGTTTCGGCCTGGCCGAAGATAACACCTTTACTAGTTATTTTTTGGATTTGTTCTTATATTTAAAATACCGATCCAATTATAAAAATAACAGCACTTCGATTTTTTAATTGAGCTGAACATATTTTCCTTCTATCAGGTCAATTCAAATTCTTCTGCGAATAAATCTTCAAATAACAATTAAAGTCAGTGTATGGGTCATTCTACCCCGTTCTTACAGATTTCTCAAAAACAATTTTTTTCCGATACTTTATCCGGGCTTATTTTCGAGAATACGATTTTTTGTAAATCACAAGCCAAAAAAAATAGTTCTCTGAATATGAATTTTCCTGTGTCGACGCACCAGAGCTTTGATATTAAGTACATCGTGCACCTGACTATTTATGACTCAGGGTTGACATCCCTCAATATGCCCGACACTGGCTTCGCAGGGGAATTCGGCTGCGCTTCACTGTAGTATATCCGACGCCGGTGTGCTAGCGAAGCCCGTATTGAACAGCGGCCAATGGCAACCTTAAAAGCTACTTTCTATTGGGAGGGTCGGGGACCTCAACAGCAACTTCCAAAATCCATTTTCGGCCTTTTCGCATCGATTCGTGCAGTAAAACTTTTTTCGGAAAGTGGATCCGAAACACTCTTTTAGGAGAGTCGGGGACCTTAACTGTCACTTCCAATATCCATTTCGAAGTTTTTTCATCGATTCGTGCCAAAACACCCTTTTAGGAAGATCGGGCGGCACACTTGTCACTTCCAAAATCCAGTTTCGGCATTTTCCCATCGATTCGTGCAGTGAAACTTTTCCAAAAATAAGTCCAAAATAACTCTTTAAGAGGGTGGATTTTTGTGGATTCCTGAATTCATTTTCAGCCTTTTCCCATCGATTCGTGTAATTCGATTTTTTTTTAAATATAGTATAAGTGCATAATTATCATTCTTTTTTAGAAACTTGTTAAGTATTTTCCTTTGGATTTTATTATGAATAATTTTGTTTGACTATGCTCATACACTACGACATTTGCTGCACGCGGTGTACACGCTTCCGTGAACAAGTAAAGTATATTCTAATGAGTAATCGTTTGAATAGTTTTGCTATCTCTTTTGTTTGGATTTCGTTCTAACAAGGAGTAATTTCTGAACTAATGCAGATGCTTTGCAAGAAGTGACTGGAGTGAAAGAAAGTGCTTGATCTGCAATAGAATGTTTTGAAATGCATTTCAAGCACACTCACGCAGAGCTCTAGTATGCACATATATACATGTGTTGCTTATGGAGTCCTAAACCGTTCAACCGATCGCCGAAAGGTTTCACACATATGTTTCTTATTATTTGGGGAAGGTTCGTAGCATAGTTTGGTTTGGATCAATTGGACGATGCCACGCAGCCCCCCCCCCTCCCGCCTCATATGAAAGAGAAATGAAATTCATCATATATTTTCAACTACTTGGTACTTATACAAAATGTCGAAGCGAAAGTAAGACTAGGTCTCTAGTATGAGAAAAAATCAACTATTTTTTGTCTCAGCAACTATCTGACGCAGATGGAAAGGATTTAGCACATATGTTTCTTATAGTTTGTGAAAGGTTCTTAGCGCAGTTTAGTTTGGAAAAAGTGGGCAATGGCACGCCATTTCATCTAAGAGAAGAATTAAATTTATCATGTCTCATAAACTATTTAACGCAGATAAATGCAACTTGTTATGTATATGTATATAAAAGAAAGACAAAAGTACGATTGAATGATAAAATGGGTAGTGCCACGCCTCTAAAACGAGAAAAGACCAACAGGTATAAAAATTATCTCAACCGAATTAAACTCATTCAAAGAAGAAAGTGTGCCAACTCCACGCATTCCAATGTTTCCCACTAATTCAATTTCAATCACCAGTGCACCTTCGATTTACCATCACAATCGACAAAGCATAAGGGAAATCGAAAATATTTTCATTCATGCACCAAATGGAAAAACGAAACTCATTGTTTATCTATTTGTAGTAAGATAAAATATCAATAAAAATTATTTTTTACTTATTCATGCCAGCGAAAATATAAACACATATTTTATTTTATTTGCTGAAGTTAAGTTTCTCAGCATGAAATATAGTTCAAGCAGTATTAAAAGTTACGAGTAAATCATACAGAACAAAGTCTTCAAATATATTGCTGGGCTGAATTATACAGAGCTGATAGTCTCCGTAATTACCGCAGACCTTCTCGCAAGTTTATGTCGATATTGTAAGAAAATGGAGAGCAAAAAAATGTAAACAACGAAATTTCATTGACACTGGTATAGGTTAAAATGTATTTAATAATTCTTAATTTGTGAAATACTTACAATCCAAAACTTGAGTTAATACATAACGATGTTATTTGTACATTCCTTCTGTTGGGACCAGTTGTTATACATACTAATTGTGACTGAAAACCAGCTGGTTTTCGATGAGAGCCAAGTTTAACCCTCAGCGTATTGTCCATCTAATATTAAATAAATAAAATATATGACGATAGTAAAATAGGACATAATGTAAGCTCACTTTTTCACTTTCGTTTGTATCCATTGCTTGTTGAGGAAATAATTCACAATCTGGGCTTATACCATAAAAATCATCAAAATTTTCATAGAGAATAGGGATTTCTAAAACTAAGACTTCGGAGCTAGTTTCAACTTTTCTAAATTTAAAAAGCATTACGTGGCTTTGTGCACCAGCGACACACATTCTACGTGACTCGGGGCAAATTGATATTATCTGTATTGCAAGAGGATTATCGACGACATTATCGCAAGTAGATTTCCACTTTTCAAAAATTTTTGCAGTTTTAAGCTTATACAAAATCTGAAAGTAGATAAAGTTTGATTCCTCGTTCTCAAACCATTTTGAGTAAAAAAGAAATATACCTGCAAAGCACCGGCACCAGAATCCCAAAACTTTAAGCTTCCATCCTGATGACCAGTAATAACTATTTCAGAATAACTGCAAGACGCTGGCGACCATTCCCCTCCTGAAATAGGCCAGTCTCTATCCGAAAATCCAGACTTTTTACTTGTAGTCAATCTTCCGACCTGTAAAGTAATATTCAATAATCTCAAACATGTTTTTAAGCTAGGGAAATAAATACTGAAAACATTTTTGCAATAACCTATGTAGGAGCATAACAAACGTGAGCAACTGCACTCCTTTAGGAGTGCTTCGAATTACAGCAAAATATAACGTTCCAAATCCCAATGAAATTTTCTGAAAGGAATGTTGTATTACTTATTTTGTGGTGCTTTTCGGTTTGGTTTTTGCTCCAAAATAAATGTTCACGTAAAACCTGAACATACTGATAATGAACACAGTCGTGGCTATGTTTTGACTCATCAGGGTTTGGTTTGAAGTAGACTGATGTATTGCACATCAAACTTTGAGTCTCTTTATGCCTTTGGCCCTACCAGTCTAGGCATAAGTCTAACAAAGTACTATTATTACATTTTTTTTAGGTTAGACTTGAACTAGGATAGTCATCATTTGACCGAGCTTTCGTGTTAAGCCTTGGAAGAAGTTATCACCACACGTACATGCGAGTCTTGAGCCAGCACAGGAATTCAAGAAAAAACTATCGATGCTCCAAGTTTCAGGGAAATACATTTGGCAGTTAAGGCGTGAATTAGTAACATTCGTTCAGCTTTCTCATATATTGTGAGCTAAATTAGTTAATTTTTTAAACATTTAATATTTTCCGTAAGCATGCAGGACTATGAGTACATAAAGTCACTATTGTATTTAAGTTGCCCAAAAAAAATTTTATGTATTCGTTTTCCAATATTGAAAAAATCAATTGACGCTGCACTTGTTCAAGCCTGAGTTCATGCTGCCTAACTGTGGGCTAGCACAGGATACCAACGACTTGAACCAGAGAAGCGTCAATTGATTTTTCCAACATTGGAAAACGAACATTTAAAAACGTTTTTGGCTGGCTAAAGACAATAGTGACTTTTTGTACTTATAGTCCTGCAAGTTTAAGAAAAATATTCTATGTTTAAAAAATTAACTAATTTAGCTCACAATATAAAGGCGAAATATGAGAAAGCCGAACGAATGTTACTAATTCACGCCTTAACTGCCAAATGTATTTCGCTGAAACTTGGAGCATCGATAGTTTATTTGTAGAATTTACCTAAAGACTACTTCTTATCATTGCAAACCAGCGGAATGTGGATCCTCCAATATCTTGGCATCTATGGGAGCAACAGTGGCAACATTTTATACATAGGGAAATTTGTAAAGCTCTTTGCAAAAGAAAGATGGCATAAGACAATAGGGCATAGCACCTCCCATATAATAAAAACACCAAAATGCTATACCAGTTACAGTTGTAAAATTCAGCATAAGAATTTATTATATTTGAACCAAGCCCCTTGCAAAATGTGGGCAAAAATTAAAAATGGCCCCTATTGTAGAAACAGTTGTAAAATATAATATGTACATTGATTTCTATTGTCTGTGTACAGTGGTATGGATCATTTTAACTCTTTTTTCTCTTATCGAAAACAGTTACCCGGGAAAAGTGGCATATCCATACCAGAAACGCACCTGCAAAATATTTTTCGATTCGGTCAATATCTTCTGTTTGTGCTGTCAGGTCAATTTTTTATATATTAGGTTGAAACACTCAAAGTTAACATTTTTAAAAATGGGCTTGGCTGCAGTGTTTGTGCAGATCTTTCCTCGCTTGCCAGCATCAAAGCAAGTCACGCAGAAGCCACCACGTGAAGGTGGTGCACATCGGGCTTTACCCAACCTATTAATCATTTCAGAGTTACTTTCATAAAATCGATGAACTTATGTACCTTTTTAAGAATTCTGGCATGGATGTAATTTGCCTTAGCAAAACTTGGTTTAGCTAATATATGCAAGACTTAATCTAAATTTATTGATCAAAGTACCGAAAATATAACAAAACATTTAGTTATCGCACAATTCACAGATAGGGTAGAATATACCTTACATCTAGAACATTATTTAATTTGAGAAATAGACGTAAATTTACAAAAAAAAATTGAATATTTGGAAGGAAAATGTACGAACTAAAAATCTTCAACAAAACTTAAGAACTAAGGTGATGACTAGAAAGTTAAATATCAATAAATATTGAGATAAATTTGATATGGAATAATTATTAGAAATTGCACATAGTAACTTAAATCTATCAGTCCTCTTTTTAATGCAGTCTTCGATAAAACTTACTCCCACTCATCGTGCAGATCTTTTGTTGAGTAGTGCCACGGCAACGCAGAGCCATTTTTAAGAGCTTATTTTGAAAAATTGTAAGCTTCTTCATATTAGATTTCGCGCAACTACCCCACACTTGATATGCATAAAGCATAATTGATTGCAAAATTACTTTTACAATTACTATTTTATTAGTGGCACTTAATTCAGATTTCCTGTTTATTAAAAAATGCAGCATATTTATTGCAATATTTAACTTATTGACAACGTTTTGTACATGAACCTGGACTGTGAGATTCTGATCTAGATAAACGCCTTCCATGTTACTGGAGCAAGGGATCTCTAAGCCGCTGATGTTTAGCCTAACGCTAGGAAGAAATCAAGGACTTCATTTCCTGGTGATAAAGATAGCTTGCGTTTTTTCTACATTTATTTTTATTTTCCGTTTGTAGAAAAACTAAATTGCGACATCAATAGCGTTTTGTATTTCACTAGCTATATTTTGACCAAACATATGTGAAAAATTATCCCTGTATCGTGAGCATTAAAAGCATAACTGCAGACATAGTATGTGACTTAGGAATATCGGAGCTATATATCAAGTACAAAATTAGACCAGTCACGGAGTCATGTGGTACTCCAGCTGGAATTGCCAAAACGTCTGAAAATTCAATGTTCAACGTAACACAAAATGAGCGTTCAGCTATGAAGCTGTAAAATTTCTTGATTATATATGGGGAAAGTTAAATTAAATAAGTTTATAGATATGGCTAATATGCCACACAGAATCAACAGCTTTTTCAAGGTCGAGCAAAACTAAGGCTTCTTCAATTTGACTTGGTCGCTTTATTTGGTGTTCTGTAGAGCAAAATTTTCTGAAGCCGAACTGTTTTGTTGGAATGATATTATTCGCATTGATAAATTTCCATAACTTATATTTAAGTGCCTTTTCCAATATTTTACTAAGGCAATTTCCCTGGTTTTAGACTGTACTTTGACTGTTTTCCAACTGGAAGGAAAATACTGCAGTTCTAGCCATGAATTTAAAATAAATATTAGAAACCGTATCGCAGCTGTGGGTTAGTTTTGAAGCATGAAGCGTCATGTCCACAAGCTTTCCTAGGACGTAGTTCACGTGATAATAAAGATATTATATTCAATTGTAGCATATTCCGTTGGCTGAGTATCAACATTTCCTGGAAAAAAGGATGAAACCACAAGATTAATGATATCCTTATGATTTTGAAGCCCAAAATTTCCTGAGATCTTGTGTTTCAATACAAATTCGGAAGCAAAGGCATTTGCTTTATCTGCATTTGAAACAAGTTTTCTTCCTTAGAGCTCCAGAATGACTTTGAACATTTTTCAAGAGTATTAAGGTTGTTTTTCCAGTTTTTATTTTTAAATTCACATATTTCATTTCGAGTTAGCACAGTGTACCTATTCATGATATCATAATCGTACTGTTGTCGATATCTACTCCATTGACGACGAAAATAATTTTTTGACTTAATGAGGCTTAAAATATATGGCAGAAGCTTTAAATAATTAATACGGGAAATGACTTTGGGATTACATTTTGAAATCGTTTCAACGTATTTGGAGGTAAGCCACTCAATCTTTGCACCGATTTGTACTAATAATATTACTTACATCGGTTGGCTTGTTTCTTAACGACAGGTTTAAAAATGATTTATACGTTTTCCAGTCCGTACCTTTATAACCTGGTCTTAAATTTTCATGAGCCACAGCATTCACAGCTAGGTTAAACTCAACTGGTAAATTGTCAGAGCTAAGCTTATCGTGTGCAATTGGTTGTGATACAATAACATATTTGTCAGCACTTATTAAGAGTTGATGGACTCAATCTAGCTGCTGCTGGAACATATCGTCATGTGAAATCAAAAAAAAGCCATAAGTTACACAAAATTCAAAATCGACTTTTTGATTTATTATGATACATCGTATCAAAATACATATTCGTGCAAAATTTTACACTCCTACAATTTAAAACAACTTTCTTAAGCTCTAAGCTTAACCTGAAAAAATGTTGAAAACTTTTGGCTTATTTTTTATTTTAGAAAGTTTTTGATGCTCCTGTTAAATTTTTCCAATGTAACTTACGGCTTTTTTGATTTCATATGACGATATGTAGAACTATAAGAAAGATATAGTGAAAGGAAACCGAGTTCTGAATTCAGCAAAAAAAAAACGCTGTGTAGAAAACCAATTATTATTTTTCTTAAGACATTTTTGTATTTATTTCGAGTGACACTAGAAATATTGCCACCAGGAAAGTAAACACTGAATAGTTGTGTACTAGGAGCGTTTGTTAATAACATTTCAGTGCCAACATTTTCAATTAAATCCGTCCTGATTTTTGTCCAAACTACATTATTTATTATATTGTGATTAAGAAGTTTTTATTGAGCTTTTTTTGGTACTTTTTTATTTTTTTAAATTATATTAGTTTTTTTAAAAAATATAGCCAACGTTTCGTCGCTATTTGGCGACCTCTTCAGGGCGCTGTTTTACAAAAGTAGAAAACAATTATTAAAAAATATATCACAAAAGAAGACAAGAAAAACTAGTAAAGGTGTTGTCTTCGGCTAGGCCGAAACTCATTGAAATTACTTTTTAGATAAATGTTAAAAAAATGTTGAGGAGGTTGAAAAAGTTGAAAATAATGTAAAAAGGTTCAAAAATGCGGAAAAGTGTTGGAAAAAACTGAAACTGTTGAAAAATTATGAAAATCATTGAAGAAAGTTGAATGAAATTGAATAAGTCGAACTATAGGAAAAATGCTGAAAAATTGATGAAAAAGCCGAAAGAATAAAGAAAATGTCGAATGAAATTGAAGGGTAAAGGTAAAAGATTGAAAATATCAAAGGAATATGGGAAATGTTGAAAAAATTGAATAGAAATGAAAAACACGAAATATGTCCCGCCCACTTCTCCAATTCCGCCCACTTTTGATTCAATAAACGAACCAAATTTTATCACAATACGAATTCGACTGTTGCTATTTCGCCAGATTTTGATTCATATATACCTAATACCCAGTAAACCACTTACATCAAATTTCAGATCGATTGCTCCAATAGTTCACTTAAAATAGCCCTTAAAACTTTATGCTAATGAGGGAGGTGCCACGCTCACTGATGCAATCTTGTCAAGTTTCATTTAACTCCGAAGCTTATAGTAACCGACACCTCTACACAAAATTTTATGAAGATTACTCTCATAGCACACTATCTATAGCATTAAACGTATTTCGCTTATATGGAAGGTGCCACAGCCACCGGCACCATTGTACCAAAATTTTGCAATAAGACACCTTTTAGCGAGTATGTCCGCCATATTAAATTTCATAACGATTGCGTTGTTAGTTCTCTTTTTATAACGTTTATAAATATTGTAGGCTGTGCCACGCCCTTAAAATAAATTTTTCAGTATATTGATGTGGCTTGTATTGTTGACAACTTTCAGTGGTATCATCCCTAAAATTTTAATGAAAATCGTATTTACCAATTTGGAGTTATACGAAATCCAAATTTTCAATCGCTAAAAAGTGCCACGCCCACTTTTACAATTCTGCCCATTTTATCCGCAATTCAAGATTTATAAGATCTGCATTTGTGTACCAAATTTCATCACAATACCTTGCATGGTTTACGAGCTATGGCGCTATGAAAGATAAAATTTAGGACTGTGCCACGCCTCTTTGTGCCTTCGCAAACTTAAAACCTAGCCTAATCTTAATGTTGTTCTCATATTCACCAAATCACCAAGTTTCATCAAAATCGCAACAACTTTTTTTCAAAATGGACTTGGGTATATTTACATAGAGTATGGGCGGAAGGCGTGGTTGTGAACCGATTTCGCCCATTTTTATATGCTAGCAGCTTGCAAGAAGATGTGAGCTGTGTGCCAAATTTCATTAAATTAAAAAATCTAAAAAATTATTAAAAACACTTGTTAATTGATTTGAGTATTGTGACCAACTAAAACTAAATTATAATGGCAGCTAACATTTTCAGCATCTTATTTTTTGTTTATGGCTTTTTCTTGCTGTTTTTTTATGTGCAGGCTCTCTAGCATGAGTCTTTTGTTTGTTTTACCTTCTCTTTCAAGAATTTTAGCCGAGTCGAAGTTAGCAAAGTGGTTTTTTTCGCTAATATGCTGAGCTAAAGCCGTTGTCGTTTTGTTTAGTTCTATTGATTTTTTGTGTTCTTTTAGTCTTATGTTTAAATCTCTTTTAGTTTGTCCAATGTATGTTTTGTTGCAGTTTTCATTGTTATTGCCTTTGTATTCTATTTTACATACAACGTTAAAATTTTTGGTATTTTTTGTTTTGGTTTTATGTTTAGAAAAGAGAGTGTTAATTGTTCTATTTGCTTTGTAAGCCGTGTTTATGTTATCGTTGAAAAAGTTTTTAATATTATCTTTGTTAGTTAGTGAGGGTATATATGGTAGAGAGCAAAATTTTTTGCCAACTCTATTGTTTGGTGATTCCGTTGGCTATATTTTTGAAAAAAACTAATATAATTTAAAAAAAAAAAAAAGTACCAAAAAATCTTAATAAAAACTTCTTATTCACAATATAAAATTGCATAGGTCATAAATTAACTCTATTATTACAATATTTATTTATTATTTTTATACCCTACTCGGAGGATACATTCACTTTGTCATTCCGTTTGTAACGCATAGAAGGGGGCGTGGCAGGTATGGAAAAGTATATATATTCTTGATCAGCGTCACCACCTAAGTTGATATAGCTGTGTCTGTCTGTCTGTCTGTCTGTCTGTCTGTCTGTCTGTCTGTCTGTCTGTCTGTCTGTCTGTCTGTCTGTCTGTCTGTCTGTCTGTCTGTCTGTCTGTCTGTCTGTCTGTCTGTCTGTCTGTCTGTCTGTCTGTCTGTCTGTCTGTCTGTCTGTCTGTCTGTCTGTCTGTCTGTCTGTCTGTCTGTCTGTCTGTCTGTCTGTCTGTCTGTCTGTCTGTCTGTCTGTCTGTCTGTCTGTCTGTCTGTCTGTCTGTCTGTCTGTCTGTCTGTCTGTCTGTCTGTCTGTCTGTCTGTCTGTCTGTCTGTCTGTCTGTCTGTCTGTCTGTCTGTCTGTCTGTCTGTCTGTCTGTCTGTCTGTCTGTCTGTCTGTCTGTCTGTCTGTCTGTCTGTCTGTCTGTCTGTCTGTCTGTCTGTCTGTCTGTCTGTCTGTCTGTCTGTCTGTCTGTCTGTCTGTCTGTCTGTCTGTCTGTCTGTCTGTCTGTCTGTCTGTCTGTCTGTCTGTCTGTCTGTCTGTCTGTCTGTCTGTCTGTCTGTCTGTCTGTCTGTCTGTCTGTCTGTCTGTCTGTCTGTCTGTCTGTCTGTCTGTCTGTCTGTCTGTCTGTCTGTCTGTCTGTCTGTCTGTCTGTCTGTCTGTCTGTCTGTCTGTCTGTCTGTCTGTCTGTCTGTCTGTCTGTCTGTCTGTCTGTCTGTCTGTCTGTCTGTCTGTCTGTCTGTCTGTCTGTCTGTCTGTCTGTCTGTCTGTCTGTCTGTCTGTCTGTCTGTCTGTCTGTCTGTCTGTCTGTCTGTCTGTCTGTCTGTCTGTCTGTCTGTCTGTCTGTCTGTCTGTCTGTCTGTCTGTCTGTCTGTCTGTCTGTCTGTCTGTCTGTCTGTCTGTCTGTCTGTCTGTCTGTCTGTCTGTCTGTCTGTCTGTCTGTCTGTCTGTCTGTCTGTCTGTCTGTCTGTCTGTCTGTCTGTCTGTCTGTCTGTCTGTCTGTCTGTCTGTCTGTCTGTCTGTCTGTCTGTCTGTCTGTCTGTCTGTCTGTCTGTCTGTCTGTCTGTCTGTCTGTCTGTCTGTCTGTCTGTCTGTCTGTCTGTCTGTCTGTCTGTCTGTCTGTCTGTCTGTCTGTCTGTCTGTCTGTCTGTCTGTCTGTCTGTCTGTCTGTCTGTCTGTCTGTCTGTCTGTCTGTCTGTCTGTCTGTCTGTCTGTCTGTCTGTCTGTCTGTCTGTCTGTCTGTCTGTCTGTCTGTCTGTCTGTCTGTCTGTCTGTCTGTCTGTCTGTCTGTCTGTCTGTCTGTCTGTCTGTCTGTCTGTCTGTCTGTCTGTCTGTCTGTCTGTCTGTCTGTCTGTCTGTCTGTCTGTCTGTCTGTCTGTCTGTCTGTCTGTCTGTCTGTCTGTCTGTCTGTCTGTCTGTCTGTCTGTCTGTCTGTCTGTCTGTCTGTCTGTCTGTCTGTCTGTCTGTCTGTCTGTCTGTCTGTCTGTCTGTCTGTCTGTCTGTCTGTCTGTCTGTCTGTCTGTCTGTCTGTCTGTCTGTCTGTCTGTCTGTCTGTCTGTCTGTCTGTCTGTCTGTCTGTCTGTCTGTCTGTCTGTCTGTCTGTCTGTCTGTCTGTCTGTCTGTCTGTCTGTCTGTCTGTCTGTCTGTCTGTCTGTCTGTCTGTCTGTCTGTCTGTCTGTCTGTCTGTCTGTCTGTCTGTCTGTCTGTCTGTCTGTCTGTCTGTCTGTCTGTCTGTCTGTCTGTCTGTCTGTCTGTCTGTCTGTCTGTCTGTCTGTCTGTCTGTCTGTCTGTCTGTCTGTCTGTCTGTCTGTCTGTCTGTCTGTCTGTCTGTCTGTCTGTCTGTCTGTCTGTCTGTCTGTCTGTCTGTCTGTCTGTCTGTCTGTCTGTCTGTCTGTCTGTCTGTCTGTCTGTCTGTCTGTCTGTCTGTCTGTCTGTCTGTCTGTCTGTCTGTCTGTCTGTCTGTCTGTCTGTCTGTCTGTCTGTCTGTCTGTCTGTCTGTCTGTCTGTCTGTCTGTCTGTCTGTCTGTCTGTCTGTCTGTCTGTCTGTCTGTCTGTCTGTCTGTCTGTCTGTCTGTCTGTCTGTCTGTCTGTCTGTCTGTCTGTCTGTCTGTCTGTCTGTCTGTCTGTCTGTCTGTCTGTCTGTCTGTCTGTCTGTCTGTCTGTCTGTCTGTCTGTCTGTCTGTCTGTCTGTCTGTCTGTCTGTCTGTCTGTCTGTCTGTCTGTCTGTCTGTCTGTCTGTCTGTCTGTCTGTCTGTCTGTCTGTCTGTCTGTCTGTCTGTCTGTCTGTCTGTCTGTCTGTCTGTCTGTCTGTCTGTCTGTCTGTCTGTCTGTCTGTCTGTCTGTCTGTCTGTCTGTCTGTCTGTCTGTCTGTCTGTCTGTCTGTCTGTCTGTCTGTCTGTCTGTCTGTCTGTCTGTCTGTCTGTCTGTCTGTCTGTCTGTCTGTCTGTCTGTCTGTCTGTCTGTCTGTCTGTCTGTCTGTCTGTCTGTCTGTCTGTCTGTCTGTCTGTCTGTCTGTCTGTCTGTCTGTCTGTCTGTCTGTCTGTCTGTCTGTCTGTCTGTCTGTCTGTCTGTCTGTCTGTCTGTCTGTCTGTCTGTCTGTCTGTCTGTCTGTCTGTCTGTCTGTCTGTCTGTCTGTCTGTCTGTCTGTCTGTCTGTCTGTCTGTCTGTCTGTCTGTCTGTCTGTCTGTCTGTCTGTCTGTCTGTCTGTCTGTCTGTCTGTCTGTCTGTCTGTCTGTCTGTCTGTCTGTCTGTCTGTCTGTCTGTCTGTCTGTCTGTCTGTCTGTCTGTCTGTCTGTCTGTCTGTCTGTCTGTCTGTCTGTCTGTCTGTCTGTCTGTCTGTCTGTCTGTCTGTCTGTCTGTCTGTCTGTCTGTCTGTCTGTCTGTCTGTCTGTCTGTCTGTCTGTCTGTCTGTCTGTCTGTCTGTCTGTCTGTCTGTCTGTCTGTCTGTCTGTCTGTCTGTCTGTCTGTCTGTCTGTCTGTCTGTCTGTCTGTCTGTCTGTCTGTCTGTCTGTCTGTCTGTCTGTCTGTCTGTCTGTCTGTCTGTCTGTCTGTCTGTCTGTCTGTCTGTCTGTCTGTCTGTCTGTCTGTCTGTCTGTCTGTCTGTCTGTCTGTCTGTCTGTCTGTCTGTCTGTCTGTCTGTCTGTCTGTCTGTCTGTCTGTCTGTCTGTCTGTCTGTCTGTCTGTCTGTCTGTCTGTCTGTCTGTCTGTCTGTCTGTCTGTCTGTCTGTCTGTCTGTCTGTCTGTCTGTCTGTCTGTCTGTCTGTCTGTCTGTCTGTCTGTCTGTCTGTCTGTCTGTCTGTCTGTCTGTCTGTCTGTCTGTCTGTCTGTCTGTCTGTCTGTCTGTCTGTCTGTCTGTCTGTCTGTCTGTCTGTCTGTCTGTCTGTCTGTCTGTCTGTCTGTCTGTCTGTCTGTCTGTCTGTCTGTCTGTCTGTCTGTCTGTCTGTCTGTCTGTCTGTCTGTCTGTCTGTCTGTCTGTCTGTCTGTCTGTCTGTCTGTCTGTCTGTCTGTCTGTCTGTCTGTCTGTCTGTCTGTCTGTCTGTCTGTCTGTCTGTCTGTCTGTCTGTCTGTCTGTCTGTCTGTCTGTCTGTCTGTCTGTCTGTCTGTCTGTCTGTCTGTCTGTCTGTCTGTCTGTCTGTCTGTCTGTCTGTCTGTCTGTCTGTCTGTCTGTCTGTCTGTCTGTCTGTCTGTCTGTCTGTCTGTCTGTCTGTCTGTCTGTCTGTCTGTCTGTCTGTCTGTCTGTCTGTCTGTCTGTCTGTCTGTCTGTCTGTCTGTCTGTCTGTCTGTCTGTCTGTCTGTCTGTCTGTCTGTCTGTCTGTCTGTCTGTCTGTCTGTCTGTCTGTCTGTCTGTCTGTCTGTCTGTCTGTCTGTCTGTCTGTCTGTCTGTCTGTCTGTCTGTCTGTCTGTCTGTCTGTCTGTCTGTCTGTCTGTCTGTCTGTCTGTCTGTCTGTCTGTCTGTCTGTCTGTCTGTCTGTCTGTCTGTCTGTCTGTCTGTCTGTCTGTCTGTCTGTCTGTCTGTCTGTCTGTCTGTCTGTCTGTCTGTCTGTCTGTCTGTCTGTCTGTCTGTCTGTCTGTCTGTCTGTCTGTCTGTCTGTCTGTCTGTCTGTCTGTCTGTCTGTCTGTCTGTCTGTCTGTCTGTCTGTCTGTCTGTCTGTCTGTCTGTCTGTCTGTCTGTCTGTCTGTCTGTCTGTCTGTCTGTCTGTCTGTCTGTCTGTCTGTCTGTCTGTCTGTCTGTCTGTCTGTCTGTCTGTCTGTCTGTCTGTCTGTCTGTCTGTCTGTCTGTCTGTCTGTCTGTCTGTCTGTCTGTCTGTCTGTCTGTCTGTCTGTCTGTCTGTCTGTCTGTCTGTCTGTCTGTCTGTCTGTCTGTCTGTCTGTCTGTCTGTCTGTCTGTCTGTCTGTCTGTCTGTCTGTCTGTCTGTCTGTCTGTCTGTCTGTCTGTCTGTCTGTCTGTCTGTCTGTCTGTCTGTCTGTCTGTCTGTCTGTCTGTCTGTCTGTCTGTCTGTCTGTCTGTCTGTCTGTCTGTCTGTCTGTCTGTCTGTCTGTCTGTCTGTCTGTCTGTCTGTCTGTCTGTCTGTCTGTCTGTCTGTCTGTCTGTCTGTCTGTCTGTCTGTCTGTCTGTCTGTCTGTCTGTCTGTCTGTCTGTCTGTCTGTCTGTCTGTCTGTCTGTCTGTCTGTCTGTCTGTCTGTCTGTCTGTCTGTCTGTCTGTCTGTCTGTCTGTCTGTCTGTCTGTCTGTCTGTCTGTCTGTCTGTCTGTCTGTCTGTCTGTCTGTCTGTCTGTCTGTCTGTCTGTCTGTCTGTCTGTCTGTCTGTCTGTCTGTCTGTCTGTCTGTCTGTCTGTCTGTCTGTCTGTCTGTCTGTCTGTCTGTCTGTCTGTCTGTCTGTCTGTCTGTCTGTCTGTCTGTCTGTCTGTCTGTCTGTCTGTCTGTCTGTCTGTCTGTCTGTCTGTCTGTCTGTCTGTCTGTCTGTCTGTCTGTCTGTCTGTCTGTCTGTCTGTCTGTCTGTCTGTCTGTCTGTCTGTCTGTCTGTCTGTCTGTCTGTCTGTCTGTCTGTCTGTCTGTCTGTCTGTCTGTCTGTCTGTCTGTCTGTCTGTCTGTCTGTCTGTCTGTCTGTCTGTCTGTCTGTCTGTCTGTCTGTCTGTCTGTCTGTCTGTCTGTCTGTCTGTCTGTCTGTCTGTCTGTCTGTCTGTCTGTCTGTCTGTCTGTCTGTCTGTCTGTCTGTCTGTCTGTCTGTCTGTCTGTCTGTCTGTCTGTCTGTCTGTCTGTCTGTCTGTCTGTCTGTCTGTCTGTCTGTCTGTCTGTCTGTCTGTCTGTCTGTCTGTCTGTCTGTCTGTCTGTCTGTCTGTCTGTCTGTCTGTCTGTCTGTCTGTCTGTCTGTCTGTCTGTCTGTCTGTCTGTCTGTCTGTCTGTCTGTCTGTCTGTCTGTCTGTCTGTCTGTCTGTCTGTCTGTCTGTCTGTCTGTCTGTCTGTCTGTCTGTCTGTCTGTCTGTCTGTCTGTCTGTCTGTCTGTCTGTCTGTCTGTCTGTCTGTCTGTCTGTCTGTCTGTCTGTCTGTCTGTCTGTCTGTCTGTCTGTCTGTCTGTCTGTCTGTCTGTCTGTCTGTCTGTCTGTCTGTCTGTCTGTCTGTCTGTCTGTCTGTCTGTCTGTCTGTCTGTCTGTCTGTCTGTCTGTCTGTCTGTCTGTCTGTCTGTCTGTCTGTCTGTCTGTCTGTCTGTCTGTCTGTCTGTCTGTCTGTCTGTCTGTCTGTCTGTCTGTCTGTCTGTCTGTCTGTCTGTCTGTCTGTCTGTCTGTCTGTCTGTCTGTCTGTCTGTCTGTCTGTCTGTCTGTCTGTCTGTCTGTCTGTCTGTCTGTCTGTCTGTCTGTCTGTCTGTCTGTCTGTCTGTCTGTCTGTCTGTCTGTCTGTCTGTCTGTCTGTCTGTCTGTCTGTCTGTCTGTCTGTCTGTCTGTCTGTCTGTCTGTCTGTCTGTCTGTCTGTCTGTCTGTCTGTCTGTCTGTCTGTCTGTCTGTCTGTCTGTCTGTCTGTCTGTCTGTCTGTCTGTCTGTCTGTCTGTCTGTCTGTCTGTCTGTCTGTCTGTCTGTCTGTCTGTCTGTCTGTCTGTCTGTCTGTCTGTCTGTCTGTCTGTCTGTCTGTCTGTCTGTCTGTCTGTCTGTCTGTCTGTCTGTCTGTCTGTCTGTCTGTCTGTCTGTCTGTCTGTCTGTCTGTCTGTCTGTCTGTCTGTCTGTCTGTCTGTCTGTCTGTCTGTCTGTCTGTCTGTCTGTCTGTCTGTCTGTCTGTCTGTCTGTCTGTCTGTCTGTCTGTCTGTCTGTCTGTCTGTCTGTCTGTCTGTCTGTCTGTCTGTCTGTCTGTCTGTCTGTCTGTCTGTCTGTCTGTCTGTCTGTCTGTCTGTCTGTCTGTCTGTCTGTCTGTCTGTCTGTCTGTCTGTCTGTCTGTCTGTCTGTCTGTCTGTCTGTCTGTCTGTCTGTCTGTCTGTCTGTCTGTCTGTCTGTCTGTCTGTCTGTCTGTCTGTCTGTCTGTCTGTCTGTCTGTCTGTCTGTCTGTCTGTCTGTCTGTCTGTCTGTCTGTCTGTCTGTCTGTCTGTCTGTCTGTCTGTCTGTCTGTCTGTCTGTCTGTCTGTCTGTCTGTCTGTCTGTCTGTCTGTCTGTCTGTCTGTCTGTCTGTCTGTCTGTCTGTCTGTCTGTCTGTCTGTCTGTCTGTCTGTCTGTCTGTCTGTCTGTCTGTCTGTCTGTCTGTCTGTCTGTCTGTCTGTCTGTCTGTCTGTCTGTCTGTCTGTCTGTCTGTCTGTCTGTCTGTCTGTCTGTCTGTCTGTCTGTCTGTCTGTCTGTCTGTCTGTCTGTCTGTCTGTCTGTCTGTCTGTCTGTCTGTCTGTCTGTCTGTCTGTCTGTCTGTCTGTCTGTCTGTCTGTCTGTCTGTCTGTCTGTCTGTCTGTCTGTCTGTCTGTCTGTCTGTCTGTCTGTCTGTCTGTCTGTCTGTCTGTCTGTCTGTCTGTCTGTCTGTCTGTCTGTCTGTCTGTCTGTCTGTCTGTCTGTCTGTCTGTCTGTCTGTCTGTCTGTCTGTCTGTCTGTCTGTCTGTCTGTCTGTCTGTCTGTCTGTCTGTCTGTCTGTCTGTCTGTCTGTCTGTCTGTCTGTCTGTCTGTCTGTCTGTCTGTCTGTCTGTCTGTCTGTCTGTCTGTCTGTCTGTCTGTCTGTCTGTCTGTCTGTCTGTCTGTCTGTCTGTCTGTCTGTCTGTCTGTCTGTCTGTCTGTCTGTCTGTCTGTCTGTCTGTCTGTCTGTCTGTCTGTCTGTCTGTCTGTCTGTCTGTCTGTCTGTCTGTCTGTCTGTCTGTCTGTCTGTCTGTCTGTCTGTCTGTCTGTCTGTCTGTCTGTCTGTCTGTCTGTCTGTCTGTCTGTCTGTCTGTCTGTCTGTCTGTCTGTCTGTCTGTCTGTCTGTCTGTCTGTCTGTCTGTCTGTCTGTCTGTCTGTCTGTCTGTCTGTCTGTCTGTCTGTCTGTCTGTCTGTCTGTCTGTCTGTCTGTCTGTCTGTCTGTCTGTCTGTCTGTCTGTCTGTCTGTCTGTCTGTCTGTCTGTCTGTCTGTCTGTCTGTCTGTCTGTCTGTCTGTCTGTCTGTCTGTCTGTCTGTCTGTCTGTCTGTCTGTCTGTCTGTCTGTCTGTCTGTCTGTCTGTCTGTCTGTCTGTCTGTCTGTCTGTCTGTCTGTCTGTCTGTCTGTCTGTCTGTCTGTCTGTCTGTCTGTCTGTCTGTCTGTCTGTCTGTCTGTCTGTCTGTCTGTCTGTCTGTCTGTCTGTCTGTCTGTCTGTCTGTCTGTCTGTCTGTCTGTCTGTCTGTCTGTCTGTCTGTCTGTCTGTCTGTCTGTCTGTCTGTCTGTCTGTCTGTCTGTCTGTCTGTCTGTCTGTCTGTCTGTCTGTCTGTCTGTCTGTCTGTCTGTCTGTCTGTCTGTCTGTCTGTCTGTCTGTCTGTCTGTCTGTCTGTCTGTCTGTCTGTCTGTCTGTCTGTCTGTCTGTCTGTCTGTCTGTCTGTCTGTCTGTCTGTCTGTCTGTCTGTCTGTCTGTCTGTCTGTCTGTCTGTCTGTCTGTCTGTCTGTCTGTCTGTCTGTCTGTCTGTCTGTCTGTCTGTCTGTCTGTCTGTCTGTCTGTCTGTCTGTCTGTCTGTCTGTCTGTCTGTCTGTCTGTCTGTCTGTCTGTCTGTCTGTCTGTCTGTCTGTCTGTCTGTCTGTCTGTCTGTCTGTCTGTCTGTCTGTCTGTCTGTCTGTCTGTCTGTCTGTCTGTCTGTCTGTCTGTCTGTCTGTCTGTCTGTCTGTCTGTCTGTCTGTCTGTCTGTCTGTCTGTCTGTCTGTCTGTCTGTCTGTCTGTCTGTCTGTCTGTCTGTCTGTCTGTCTGTCTGTCTGTCGTCTGTCTGTCTGTCTGTCTGTCTGTCTGTCTGTCTGTCTGTCTGTCTGTCTGTCTGTCTGTCTGTCTGTCTGTCTGTCTGTCTGTCTGTCTGTCTGTCTGTCTGTCTGTCTGTCTGTCTGTCTGTCTGTCTGTCTGTCTGTCTGTCTGTCTGTCTGTCTGTCTGTCTGTCTGTCTGTCTGTCTGTCTGTCTGTCTGTCTGTCTGTCTGTCTGTCTGTCTGTCTGTCTGTCTGTCTGTCTGTCTGTCTGTCTGTCTGTCTGTCTGTCTGTCTGTCTGTCTGTCTGTCTGTCTGTCTGTCTGTCTGTCTGTCTGTCTGTCTGTCTGTCTGTCTGTCTGTCTGTCTGTCTGTCTGTCTGTCTGTCTGTCTGTCTGTCTGTCTGTCTGTCTGTCTGTCTGTCTGTCTGTCTGTCTGTCTGTCTGTCTGTCTGTCTGTCTGTCTGTCTGTCTGTCTGTCTGTCTGTCTGTCTGTCTGTCTGTCTGTCTGTCTGTCTGTCTGTCTGTCTGTCTGTCTGTCTGTCTGTCTGTCTGTCTGTCTGTCTGTCTGTCTGTCTGTCTGTCTGTCTGTCTGTCTGTCTGTCTGTCTGTCTGTCTGTCTGTCTGTCTGTCTGTCTGTCTGTCTGTCTGTCTGTCTGTCTGTCTGTCTGTCTGTCTGTCTGTCTGTCTGTCTGTCTGTCTGTCTGTCTGTCTGTCTGTCTGTCTGTCTGTCTGTCTGTCTGTCTGTCTGTCTGTCTGTCTGTCTGTCTGTCTGTCTGTCTGTCTGTCTGTCTGTCTGTCTGTCTGTCTGTCTGTCTGTCTGTCTGTCTGTCTGTCTGTCTGTCTGTCTGTCTGTCTGTCTGTCTGTCTGTCTGTCTGTCTGTCTGTCTGTCTGTCTGTCTGTCTGTCTGTCTGTCTGTCTGTCTGTCTGTCTGTCTGTCTGTCTGTCTGTCTGTCTGTCTGTCTGTCTGTCTGTCTGTCTGTCTGTCGTCTGTCTGTCTGTCTGTCTGTCTGTCTGTCTGTCTGTCTGTCTGTCTGTCTGTCTGTCTGTCTGTCTGTCTGTCTGTCTGTCTGTCTGTCTGTCTGTCTGTCTGTCTGTCTGTCTGTCTGTCTGTCTGTCTGTCTGTCTGTCTGTCTGTCTGTCTGTCTGTCTGTCTGTCTGTCTGTCTGTCTGTCTGTCTGTCTGTCTGTCTGTCTGTCTGTCTGTCTGTCTGTCTGTCTGTCTGTCTGTCTGTCTGTCTGTCTGTCTGTCTGTCTGTCTGTCTGTCTGTCTGTCTGTCTGTCTGTCTGTCTGTCTGTCTGTCTGTCTGTCTGTCTGTCTGTCTGTCTGTCTGTCTGTCTGTCTGTCTGTCTGTCTGTCTGTCTGTCTGTCTGTCTGTCTGTCTGTCTGTCTGTCTGTCTGTCTGTCTGTCTGTCTGTCTGTCTGTCTGTCTGTCTGTCTGTCTGTCTGTCTGTCTGTCTGTCTGTCTGTCTGTCTGTCTGTCTGTCTGTCTGTCTGTCTGTCTGTCTGTCTGTCTGTCTGTCTGTCTGTCTGTCTGTCTGTCTGTCTGTCTGTCTGTCTGTCTGTCTGTCTGTCTGTCTGTCTGTCTGTCTGTCTGTCTGTCTGTCTGTCTGTCTGTCTGTCTGTCTGTCTGTCTGTCTGTCTGTCTGTCTGTCTGTCTGTCTGTCTGTCTGTCTGTCTGTCTGTCTGTCTGTC